>JALAZF010000914.1:600000-1117964 GCA_022829125.1 Lathyrus tuberosus | reverse complement strand
AACACAAAAATCACTAAGCTCCAAATCCACTTGAAGCTCATATGCAGCTGAGATGCCTTGAAGTGATCAAAGCATCTCCAATCAAGCCAGAGCTTCCCAACACACTCCATAGGGTATAGTGAAGCTGTTCAGGTCATCACAACTCATCTGGAACACCTCTAACTCCAAATTGAAAGTCTCTTGCACAAGCAAGTTCAAGTAAGCCTGAAACCTTCAAACTCCCTATTACATGCATCATAAATGAATTTTTGAGTTACCATCTTGTTCCTGCATGTATATAGAGTAATACCCCTCAATTAATTGCTATGTATGAATCGTGTGTGGAATTTCATAATGTTCATGCTGAAACTAGGGTTCTTGAGTTAATCCTCTGATTTCTCACTCCACACTTAATATAAATGTAATTAATCTATATGGTTGTGATCCTTGTTCAAAACGAGCAAGATTGGTGTTTGAATCGTGTAAAACCATTGAGTAATCAGAGAGAAAAAACGAGTTCTTGCAAATCACCCATGGCGTGTGTAGCGTGCGATTTTTGTTGGTGACGCGACCACCTTATCGCCATTGGGTTTTTCCTCACCGCAATGGTAGGAATTGGGTGCTACTTTCTGATTTCTTATTTATCCTATGAAGCTGGAAAGGAAAGGGAAGCTATCTAAAACTAACCTTGCACGCAAATGTTTTCTTTAACAAATAAGAGATTGGGGGGTTCGGGGTCAGGTTATACAATGGGGAGTTGTCAATTACCCATCCTATATATGCGGTATCCATAGATCATTTAGCAAATTCTATTGCTATCTACTTACTGGTGTTTATCTGTCATGGGTTGGGAAAGTTTCTCCTTTGGGAATGTTTGAGAGAGAGAGAGAGAGAGAGTGAGAGTTTTTGTTGTTTTCGGGTTTTCTGATGTTTTTTGGTAAGGTATTGGACCTAAGGTTTTTTGATTAGTGTGCTAAGGTACTGAACCTAAAGTTTTTGATTGGTATGCTCCCTAAGATTTCGCAATCTTATGCCTACGTATTCCCGTTAAAGAAAAACATGGAAATCAGAGCAATCGTAGTTCCTCCTATTCTATGGGAGGAAAAATATGATGTTTGGTGTCTTGTTCAAAGCCCAAGATTGAAGCTAAAGGTTTTTTGTGTCTTGTTTGAAGCCCAAGATTGAAGCTAAATGTTTTGACTGAGAGAGAATTTGTCATCTCTAAGGGAGATATCTCATTTGTTTATCACAGATGTTGGGTGACTGATTATAAAGGACGATTACTTTAATTGGGATATGTGAATCTAGCAATGCCATAATTTCCTTTATGAAGGATTTGTCCTGAAGGAGGAAACTTTAACTCAGTGTTGAGCAATGCCATTTTTCCTTAGGAATCTTTCATGCTAAGAGGGGGGACATTGGCTTGGATGTAAATAATCCAGAGGCTTGCCACTTATAGAAATTAGATGAAAGACGGGGATTTACCAGGATAAGAGATGGACTACAACTTGGATTTTTGAATCAACAAGTGTGCCACTTACAGTAGTTATCTGGGATTAAGGTTTGTTTGATTATTTGTTTTGATGTATGATATATAGAGAAATGTCTTCCTACAGAGAGTTTTTTGATTTCCTTTGAGGAGATGTTAACTTTTTGTGTGCCTTGATCAAAGCCCACGGTTGAAGCTAAACGACCGATTGACTCCAATGGGGAGATTATTATATGTCTTGTACAAAGCCCAAGATTGAGGCTGAAAAGAGACTGACTCTTTTGGGGGATATCATTATACAAAGCCTAAGAGGAGGCTACAAGTTGACTTTTCCGGGGAAATATTTTGTCTGTCTTGTACAAAGCCCAAGATTGAGGCTGAAAAAGGGGTTTTGACTCCACTGGGGAATATTTGTATGTGTCCTTGTACAAAGCCCAAGATTGAGGCTAAAATGGGAAACTGACTCTACTGGTGAGAGGTTTTATCTGTCTTGTACAAAGCCCAAGATTGAGGCTGAAAAGAGGATTGATTATGCTAGAGAGTATGATTTATCTTGTACAAAGCCCAAGATTGAGAGGCTGAAAAGAAGATTGACTCTGATTAGGGAGATTTTATATGTGTCTTGTACAAAGCCCAAGATTGAGGCTAGAACAAGATATTTGACTGACTCAACTGAAGATATTTATGGGTGTCTTGTACAAAGCTCAAGATTGAGGCTGAAAGGCGAGTGAGGGATAATCATTATACAAAGCCTAAGAGGAGGCTGAAAAGAGACTGACTCAACAAGAGAGTGTTTTTTATCTGTCTTGTACAAAGCCCAAGATTGAGATTGAAAAGAGAATTGACTCAACAAGAGAGTGAGGATATATCTTTATACAAAGCCTAAGAGGAGGCTAAAATGTGACTGACTCAACAATGAGAGTGAGGAAAGATCTTTATACAAAGCCTAAGAGGAGGCTAAAAAGTGACA
Source organism: Lathyrus tuberosus (assembly GCA_022829125.1). Lineage (NCBI taxonomy): Eukaryota > Viridiplantae > Streptophyta > Magnoliopsida > Fabales > Fabaceae > Lathyrus > Lathyrus tuberosus. The sequence goes on along the minus strand of JALAZF010000914.1, from coordinate 1,115,526 downwards.
GACTCAACAAGAGAGTGAGGAAAGATCTTTATACAAAGCCTAAGAGGAGGCTAAAAAGTGACTGACTCAACAAGAGAGTGAGGGAAGATCTTTATACAAAGCCTAAGAGGATGGCTAACTTCTACTGAGGATTATTGAGATCCAGAGACAGGTCCAAATGGGGAATCAACTTTTGCCTGAGGATTACAGAAGAGTTGAAATATCAGATGCCTTGAGGTTCTGATAAAGGTTTATTGATAGTGATTTGATCCTAGCTGGGGAAATTTAAAGTGAGAATTCTAGAGATTTAGTTTTGAAACCTATGGAGGCTTTAACTCTGTTGGAGACTAATGAAATGATCAGGGTTTTTCCTGTGCTTTTGGGAAATTTGAGGGTTTCTTTGAAATACAAAAGGAGATGAGACTGTCCAAGTCTACTGGTATGGGAAAGTTTATCTTTGTATAATGCCCAAGAGGAGGCAAGGGTTTTAAGGGATGAGAATCAACCCTAAATTGTCCAAGGTTTTGACTCTTTGGAAAGACTGCTCTAAGAAAGGATGACTAGGTTCTATCCTATACCTGTAAGAGGTCTTTGGGTCCTTGTAATAAGCCCAAGAGGAGGCATGAGAAATTCTAAGAAGCATGAGGGTCCTTGAACAAAGCCCAAGAGGAGGTTGGGGATGGTTTTAGGAAGCCTGCGGGTCCAAACTTAAGAAAAGTTCAAGAAAGGTTTCACCGGGAATAATCCTTTCTTAGTGAACAGTTCTAGGGTTTGAAGAAATTCAAAAAAGGTGTCACTAGGAATTAATCCTCTCTAGGGGAAATGAATTTTCTTAGACAAATTTCTAGTAGTGATAGTCTTGAGAAAAGTTTCACCGGGAATAATGTCTTTCTCTGTTCCGTATTGTATAAGCCCAAGTGGAGGCAAGACTGTATTTGGAAATTCCTATGGGGAACTAGTTTTTACTGTGTTGGAAAGAGTGACCACTGGTTTGATCTAATCCTAGACTTAATTGTCGGGGAAAACTCTAAGCAGATAATATACAGGCATATACATATGAAATATATAGACAAGTATGTAAAAGCGGGTAGGAGAACTTACAGGTGAGCAAGATTCCAGCCATTACAAACAAATATATATATATATATATAAAAGAAAAGCTGTTTAAAAACTTACTGGCGAGCAAGCTTCCATTCTAACAGTTGTATGGTTATTTGTTCAAGAAATTAAAGAAAGTTTTGATAACAACTATGAATTTGAACCTAAATCAAAAGGGAAAGTTGTTTTAAAAAAGAAGATTGAGGCTTATACTCAAGGAGAGGCTCAGATAAAAACAGTAATCGTACCGTTATTTTGAAGACTGTACTGGGACTTATACAATGACTGAGGCCCCAAAAAGGTTATGTACAACAAGGATTGGGTCTTACACTCTATTAGAGGCTCAAAAGTGTTTGAAAAGAAGAAAAATGTGGGATTTACAACACAAGGGAAGGCCCGGATGATTTTGTTTTGAAAACGGTGATCGCGCCGAGATTTTTAACGTATTGGGACTTATACAATGACTGAGGCCCAAAAAAGGGTTTTATTTACAAGGGGGTGGGTCTTACACTCTATCAAGAGGCCCAAAAATGTTTTTGTGAAGTTTAAAAATCAAGAATTAGAGAAAACCGTAATTTTGAATTAAAAATATAATTTTCAAAGGAAATTAAGTAATAGATGATATAAAATGCCAAATATATTCAAAAACAAGTTGATATACTATGAAAAATATTTTGAAAGAATCATGTTTAATCACATGAAAGCTTGAAATCCATTTTGAAGTTGAAAAAATCAAGAGAAAGAAATATTTTTAAATGTTTTAAAAACAAATAAAAAACATAATTCTTTACAAAAATACCAAATATGTGAAATAAATAATATTTTTGTGAATTTTTTGTAGAGTAAAATATTTTAATATTTTTGTGAATTTTCAAAAAAATAAAAAGAACCAATAAAAAATAATTAAAATTGAGAGATAAATTAATTTTGGAATTAATTAATAAAAACCATGAAAAATGTGAAAAATAGCAAAATAGGAAAAAATGGCAAAATGGTCTGGGTGGGTCTCGAACCCACGATTTTCCAACCAAACACACATGCGCGCTACCACTAGGGTGGTGATACATCCATGTATCAAAACCACCTCATGTGTATATGAGGGTGGCAAGATATTAGGCCTGGCCAAGGCGCCCTGGCCTGGCACTTGCCCAAGGCATGGCCTGATTTATGCCTTCTAGCATGAAGGCTCTAACTCCCTCAATTATTCATGGATTTTGACAAAATTTAGATGGATCCTACCTAGAATTTCATGAGGAATCCAATGGTGCTTTTATATTTTTCTAAATATGTCCCTATTTAAAAACCCAATAGTGGTTTCAAAATAGGCCTAGATTTGTATGTTCTATGCTATCTCATCATACAGGCAACAATAGCATGGCAAATTGGTTCAAACACAACATATATGATATGTATGAGATGTCCATGATCAATGGACATCAAAGCAATGCATGATTTAAAGAGTTCAAGTTGTGATGCACTTACCTCTTGAAGCTCCTTGTGCTATCTTTCAAGATGCTTGTGCCAGAAGTGATCCAATGCTTTAGACACATTTGATTGATCCCTTAGAAGTTTTTAGAATGATCAAAACCAGCTGGAATCCTCAGGAACAAGAATTAGCTCTTTCTTACAAAAATGGCAAAAGTGACCAAAATGGTAACTCACTCAAATGATGTTATAGTTGAGGGAAACTTGTTGGGACAGTTTGAGGATGATATTTGGAGTGTGTTTGAGGCTTTGTTTGGTTTTGAAAGTGACTGAATCAAGACACGACTTGAGAAATGGAAAAAAAGACAAAATTTGATGTTTTGGAGGTTGACTTTCTGATTTTGGTGTTTCAGATCAAGGATGAGTGTTTGAATAGCTTATATATGATACATTGGATGTGTTTGGATCATGAGATATGGTGGAATTGCTCCCTAACTTGAAAACTCAGTGGTGACTTGCAAAAGAATGCATTTTTGTAAAATGAGAGAGATTTTGTGGAAAGCATCAGTTTGGAGGCTTTGGTGTACTCAAACTGATCACAATTGATGTCTATTTATAGTGCAACAAGTTTGTTTTGACATTAATAGTGAATGGAGGCTTGGATAGTGTTGGCACTGGATTTCGACTGGCAGTTGGTGTCTAGAGACTTCCAAGGCAAGCCGACGCAGGAAAGAGGTACAAGGAGGTGTCGAGTCGACACCAGCAGAAGGACGTGTCGGAGGACCGTCGATAAGTCCTGACGTCGGAGACAAGCTGATGTCGATTTCAAGAAACAAGTGTTTAGGCGGGAAAAGTTTGAAATTTCCAAGACTGGGAAGTTGAAAAGAGAGTGGGATGCCACGTGTCAGCTTCAGAAAACGTTTGGGCAGACAAACAGTTATTTTTTAAGCCTATATAAGGCATTGCTTTTTTCATTTTAGAGGTGGCATTTTTTTCACATTGTAAGGGGAAAATACTCAAAGTACTAAGCTTAGAGAGAAATGAGTTCACTCCCGCAAACAAATGTACACTTGCGTCCAAATCTTACTTAATGCAATTTATTTTCCGCATATAATTTAAAGTCTTTACTACTTTTGTTTTTTTTCCCGCTCGGTTTTCCCTTGCATTTCTTTGTTTTTCTTGCAAACCAACTTGCAACCGTTAAGACACTTTGTGCGTCACCCAAGTCACTTAAGCGTGACACTTAAACAAATACAAACGCAGTACAAATATACGCTTCCAATTCCGAGTTCTGGGATTCGTCTGGCCGATCCCGCAAGCGAACCTACGACGGAAGGCCAGCGTTTGTTCACGCGGGCGAACAGATAGTCCCGTTGCCAATGTTGATCAAAAGGAATCTCAAGTCTCCTCTAGCCATTGACTTGAGGTTAGGGCACAGGTTATGCGTCCTTTGGTTCAGAGCTGAATCTTGACTCAATTCAGTTAGCAATGTCCTGATGCTTGCCACCTTGTGCATCCATTGAATGCATTGAAACAAAATTGGAGTCTTTGAACTTTTTAGCCCTTTTAGGACATTTATGGCTACATGTAGATCCTTGGACTTGGGAGGCTTGTGGATCAGATCATTTCTCTTTGATTTTATCCCCTGAGGTGTCCAAATGGATGACAAGGCTTGTACTTGTCTGATTTTGACAAATCGAGCAAAAATTCAAAATTCTGTCTTGTACAAGACAGTTGGAAATGGTGATTTTGAGGGGCTCATATCTCTCTGCTCAAATGGAGTTATGAAAAGCTCTTGTGCTTTTTAGAAAGCCCTCATATGGTACAATTCATGTGTGATCATAGTTGGTTTTGAAACTATCTGAATCCAATTGAAAAAACCTCATGAACTTTGATGCCCAAAGCTAATACTTAGACAATTTTGCACTAAGTGTTATGTTCTTGATTTTTCACCATTTTGATCCATCCATAACTAAAAATCCATGAAGAATCAGAGTTTCATGTAGTTGAAGCTTTTGTAGAATGTAGAAATACCTACAAATCAGGTTTTAGTTCACTCAAAATGGCTGCTTGGATCAAAAGTTATGGCCCTTGGAAGTTGGCACCAAAACCATTCAAATTTAGTAACATAGAAAAAATTTCAATTTTTCAAGATTACCCTTTTTACAAGTTATCTTGGTTTCTTGATCAATTCTTGTTCAAATGACATTATAAGTCATATTTTAGGAAAAAATGAGTCATAAGGGTCATTTTTGCCAAAAAAGTCTTATTTTGACTTTTGACTCCGGAGCGGTTCGGCGCGTAAAAACCTTAATTCCCGACTTTTGAGGAATGCATCCTCTGAGGGTTATTTAACTTTGTAAATAGATTTCTATGGTTACTTTGAGTATATTGAGTCATGTTTTGAAGTCTTGGCTCATGCCCTTGTGAAAATCTCACTCTGGAGGTCATAGTCGTCCAAAACCCTAATTTGGTGATATTGGGTGTTTCGAGGCGCCTTTCACTTGGAATGCCACAAATGTGTGCTTGATTTTTTATGTGGGAGTCCTCTTGATCCTTTATGGATGTTTTAAGAGGTTAGATAAGTTGGAGATCATGCTATTTCTTGATTGATCTTTTGTCCAGATGCTCAGAGAGGGATGGAAACCCTAATTCTTGATTATAGTGAATGCTCAACTATCATTGAGGAGATTGATGAGGCATGAAGGTACATCCATATTGTGGCAATGATTTGTACAATGATGGGAAATCTTGGTGGTCAAAATTTGGGGTATGACAGCGCGGTCACGAGGATGAAGAAAGTGGCCGTTGGCGCCATAATTCAAATTTTATTTGAATTTTTGAATTTTTGATATTTTATTTAATTATTTTCAAAAATTAATTTCTCTCTCATTTTTTATTGGTTCTTTTTTTAAAAAGTCACAAAAATGTTAAATTATTTTAATTTACAAAAAAATCCAATTTATATTATTTTTTTAATATAGTTAGATTTTTTTAAATTAATTTCATTTTATTTGTTTTTAAACATTTTAAAATGAAATTCTCACTTTGATTTTCCCATTTTCATATAATCTTAAATCTTTTACATGATTAAACATGGTTTGTCAAAACATTTTTTGAAGTTTACAATTGGCTTTTGAATATATTTGATATTTTATATTTAATTTCCTTTGAAAATTATGTTTTTAAATTCAAAATTAGAGTTTTCCCTAAATTTTGATTTTTCAAACTTCACATAAACACTTTGGGCCTCTAATATTTTTTGGGCCTCAGTCATTGTTTAAGTCCCGATACGATTTCAACAATCTCGGCACGATCGCCGCTTTCAAAACCAAAATCATCTAGGTCTCTCCTTGAGTTGTAAGCCCCATCTTTTGTATAAAATAAACTCTTTGGGCCTCTAATGGAGTGTTCGACCCAACATCCCTTTTGTACATAAACAATTTTTGGGCCTCAGTCATTGTATAAGTCCCGATACAATTTTCAAAAAATACGGTGCGATCACTGTTATTTCTGGGCCTCTCTTTGAGTTATAATCCCTATCTATTGTATAAAAATAAACTTTGAGCCTCTAATAGAGTTTAAGACCAACCTCTTTTGTAAATACAGTAAATTTGGGCCTCAGTCATTGTATAAGTCCCGGTACAATTTTCAGAATAACAGTACGATTGTTGTCTTTCCTATGGGCATCTTCTTGAGTATAAGCCCCAATCTTCTTTTTAAAACAATTTTCCATTCTGACTTAGATTCAAATTCATAGTTGTTATCAAAAACTTTCTTTAATTTCTTGAATAACTAACCATGCAGCTGTAACACTGGAAGCTTGCTCACCTGTAAGTTCTCCCAGCTTTCTTTTACATACTTGTTATATATTTCATCTGTATATATATATATATGCCTGTATATTACTTGCTTAAAGTTTTCCCCAGCAATTAGGTCTAGGTCTAGATCAAATCAGTGGTCACTCTTTCAACACAGTCAAAACTAGTTCCCCATAGGAAATTCCAGATACAGTCTTGCCTCCTCTTGGGCTTATATAATATGGAACAGAGAAACGCATTATTCCCGATGAAACTTTGTCTAAGAAATTCATTTTCTAGAGAGGATTAATTCCCGGTGAAACCTCTCTTGAACTTTTTTAAACCCTAGAACGATTCACTAAAGAAAGGATTATTCCCGGTTAAACCTTTCTTGAACTATTCTTAGGTTTGGACCCATAGGCTTCCTAAAAGCATCCCTAACCTCCTCTTGGGCTTTGTACAAGGACCTTCAGGCTTCTTAGAAGTTCTCATGCCTCCTCTTGGACTTAATACAAGGACCCAAAGACCTCCTACAGGTATAGGACAGAACTTAGTCATCATTTGATAGTTAAATCCTCCAGAGAGTCAGAATCTCAAAATATCATAACAATTTAGGGTTGATTCTCATCCCTTAAAACATCAGCCTCCTCTTGGGCATCATACAAAGATAAACCTTTTCATACCAGTAGACTTGGACAGTCTCACCTCCTTTTGGATCTCAAGAAACCCTCAAGTTTTCTAAAAAGCACAGGAAAAAACCCTGATCAATCATCAACAGAGTTAAAACCTCTATAGGTTTTAAAACTCAATCTTTAAACTCTCATTCTAAATTTCCCCAGCTAGGGTCAAGTTACTCCCAGTAAAATCCTCAGAAAACTCAGAACCTCATGGTCTCTGATATTTCAACTCTTCTGCAACCCTCAGCAAGAGTTGATTCCCAAATTTAGACCTGCCTCTGGATCTCAATACTCCTCAGCAGGAGTTAGACTCCTCTTAGGCTTTATATAAGAAATTCCCCAACCATCCTCCTCTTAGGCTTTATATAATGATTTTCCCTCATCCTTTTTAGCCTCAATCTTGGGCTTTGTACAAGACATCTATAAATATTCTCAACTGAGTCAGTCAATTTCTTTTTAGCCTCAATCTTGGGCTTTGTACAAGACACATATAAAATCTCCCCAGTGGAGTCAATTTCTTTTTAGCCTCAATCTTGGGCTTTGTACAAGATAGATAAAACCACTCCCCAGTGAAGGCAACCCCTTTAGCCTCATCTTGGGCTTTGTACAAGACAGACAAAATATTTCCCTGGAAGAGTCAATTCCTTCCAGCCTCCTCTCAGGCTTTGTATAATGATCTCCCCAAAAGAGTCAATCTCTTTTCAGGCTCAATATTGGGCTTTATACAAGACAGATATAAAACTCTCTAGTCGAGTCAACCTTTTAGCTTTAACCTTGGGCTTTGATCATGGTACACATAAAACCAAAATCCCCTCAGAGGAAATCAAAATCTCTCTGTAGAAAGACGTGACTCTGTACAATCACACATCAAAACCGACAATCAAACAAACCCTAATCCCAGATAATTGCTGTAAGTGGCACACTTATTGATTCAAAAATCTAAGCTATGGTCCCTCTTTTATCCTGGTAAATTTCCTCTTTCATCTAATTGTTGTAAGTCGCAAGCCTCTGGATTATTTACATCCAAGCTAATGTCCCTCTCTTAGCATGAAAGACTCCTAAGGAAAAATGGCATTGCTCAACACTGAGTTAAAGTTTTCTCCTTCAAGAGAAATCCCCTATAAAGGAAATTATGGCATTGCTGGACTCCATGTATTCCAGTTAAAGTAATTCTCCTTTATAATCAGTTACCCAACAACTGTGATAAACAGATGAGATATCTCCCTTTAGAGATGACAAATTCTCTCCAAGTCAAACCTTTAGCTTCAATCTTGGGCTTTGAACAAGACACAAATACCCCTTTAGCTTCAATCTTGGGCTTTGAACAAGACACAAATGCCCTTTAGCTTCAATCTTGGGCTTTGAACAAGACACCCAACATCTTTTTCCTCACATAGAATAGGAGGAACTACGATTGCTCTGATTTCCCTGTATTCTTTAACGGGAATACGTTGGCATAAGATTGCAAAATCTTAGCGAGCACACTAATAAAAAACTTTAGGTCCAGTACCTTATCAAAAACATCGAAAAACCCGAAAACAACAAAAACACTCTCTCAACACTCCCAAAGAAGAAACTTTCCCAGCCCACAACGAATAAACACCAGTAATTAGATAACAGTAGAATTTGTTAAACGATCTATGGATAACCATATATAGGATGGGTAATTGACAACTCCTCATTGTATAACCAGACCTCGGACCCCCCAATCTCTTAGAATTTGTTAAAGAAAACATTTTCATGCAAGGTTAGTTTTAGATAGCTTCCCTTTCCTTTCCAGCTTCATAGGATAAATAAGAAATAGGAAAGTAGCACCCAATTCCATCCAATGGGGATAAGGTGGTCGCGTCACCGACAAAAATCGCATGCTACAGAAAAATGGCGACTCTGCTGGGGAGCCAAACTAGGATTAGAATTCCTAAGAGGTCTAGGTTGTTTAGCATACTATATATATATATATATATATATATATATATATATATATATATATATATATATATATATATATATATATATATATATATATATATATATATATATACTGCTTTTCCTACTTGATATCCGTGTTTATTTTTCTGTCAATGGGAATGCGATTGATACGCATATGGAAAGTTTGAGAGAACCTTAAGATAAGGGTGGCATAGATGGGAGAACTTATAGGGAGTGAATCCCAAACAAGAGATCCTGGTAGCCCACCAAATCAGGCGAGGTACCCGTGTGGATACTAAATGTTGAACGACTGATTGTCGTGAAAGCAAAGTTTTCCCAGTGTGGTGCCCGTGACCCTGAGGATTTAGTAGACATTAACCATATGACCATTTGGTAGTGTGGTGACTACCGGGAATAGTTGATACGCGATACTACACTTAAATGAGATCTACCCTAGGATATTACAGCTCACTCGAGTGAATCAGTTTGCTATTAATATTCATAGGTGGGTCAATGATTTTGGGAACCTTAAAACCCGTTCTACAGGTACAAAAATTGACCAGAATAGCACAACCTTTGGGGATGGGTAGAGCCATGACTCCATGCTCGTGACGTTGAACCTTTGAACCCATGTTTTTTCAATGTTTTTGTGTGTTGCATTCATCTATTCATCTAAAAAACTCTTTTTAAATAAAGGAAAAAATCTTTTTCAAAATAAACTAAAACAATAATTGCAAATATCAGAGATTGTGTTATGGATTTCGGTAGAAGAAAGACGCACAAGTACACCTTCAAGGCTCCGAAACTAGAGGATTTAAGGAGGTTGGCAAGGATGATTACTAACCCTGAGGCTTTCAAAGCTAAGCATGGAGGACTGTTATCTCTTTTAAGGGTCCACGTAGTTGAAGGAATCCTGTCTACGCTGATTCAGTTCTACGATCCGATTTATCATTGTTTCACATTTCCGGATTACCAACCGAAACCAACACTGGAAGAGTACTCCCATCTAATTGATTTACCTATCACTGATCAAGCTCCATTTTTTGGACTGGAAGAAATTCCAAAGAAACAAACCATTGCAAGATCGATCTCTTTGGACGAGTCAGAAGTTAGGACTCACATGACCACCAAAGGAGGAATCCAAGGTTTACCAGCTAAGTTCTTGATAGAGAAAGCTCTGTAATTTGCTAGTATAGGAAACATAACTGCTTTCGAAGATATCTTTGTCATACTCATATATGGGTTATTCCTCTTTCCCAACATCGGAAACTTCGTCGATACCAACGCTGTTAAGATATTTCTAATTGGAAACCCCGTACCAACCTTGCTCGCAGATGCTTATCATTCAGTACACTTAAGGAATTTGTACAGCGGAGGAATGATCACATGCTATGTACCCTTACACTACAAATGGTTCATTTCCCTTTTACCCAAGTCTGCTGCTTTTTGGGATCACAAGAGTACTCTACGTTGGTCACAAAGGATTATGTCCCTTACCAACTCTGACATAGATTGGTATAATATGATTTATGAGGGGATAGAGATCATCGACAGATCTGGAAATTTCCCTAACATACCCCTCATTGGAACTAAAGGAGGAATCAACTATCATCCAATTTTAGTTTGCCGTAAACTCGGATACCCAATGAAGAGTATCCCGCATAATGTTCATCTGGAAGGTCTTTTTTTCAAAGAAGGGGAAAATGACAGCGCACTAAAGAAGGAAATAGTGCATGCCTGGCAATATATTCACAGGAAAGGAAGAGAGTTTCTAGGAAGACCAAACTGTACCTCCATGGAGCCTTATCTCCACTGAGTGCAAACTAGAGCCCTCAAGCTGAGGATGTCTTAGCCTCGCCAAGAAGTTTTTTCGTTAAAGGAATCTGTCCTTTATTTCATGTCTGATACGGAAAAACTCCAAGTAGCTCTCAACAAAGGTCAACGTGAGAAGAGCTCTTGGAAAAACAAGTATCGAATCTTCAATGTGGAGTGCACCAAGATTCAGGAACTGTTAAAAGAGAAGGATGCTCTGATTAAAGTATTAGAACAGCATGCTATAGAGAGTCAAGAAGACCGAAGAAATTTGCTCGCTCCTTTCACTTGGCAAAGGACTGACGACCCGACTACGACTGAAGAGCCCCGATCGAAGAAAAGAAAAATACCATAACCAATATCTGAGCTCTCTTCAGAGAGGACTCAGGATCCATGAGCTTAAACATTTTCCTTACATGACTTTGTAAAATACTATACTTTTCCTTGTAACATACTACAATCGTTCGAATTCAATAAAAGGGGTATCCCCCACTGTATGATATTTGCAATCTATTTGTTGAAGTTCTTTTTAAAATAAAAACTAAAAAATATATATCATTGCATATCATTCATCATTCTCACATAACGCGTTCTTCTTATCTTTGAATCTCACGTATATGTCACGATTCTAGACTCAAACTGTCTCACTCATACAATACTCTGGCCAATCAACAAAAGAAAATGGACGATCTCGAGGAGGAGACCAAAGAGCTGAGAGAAGAAATCAATGCTCTAAAGGAAAGTTTGGAAAAACTTCACAGTGACATGCAATCCTTGGCAGTAGCTCAGAAGCAACGACAAAGGACTGTGATCTCAGAGATTATATCTATGCCCATTATGGAGACACATGAGAATCATCCTCGGTATAACATGTCTCAAGGTCGCCCCGGGGGCATGCCTCTCAACTTTATCCCTGAAGGTTATATCCCGCCGGTCACTGAAGACCAAGACACTGCAGCAGGAACCACTGGACCTGAAGGTTACAAACTTTGGGAAAGTGAAGGTGCAAGGTTTATGACAGCAACTCTTAAAGGTTACAAACTTCAGGGCATTGAAGCGCCAAAAATCACCGCTGTAATGTCTATACCACAACCAGTGGTACACACTGTCTCAGAAAGACAGATTCCACAAGCAATTTTTGGTGGAAACGAAGACATGTATAATAGGATGAATGAGTTCCAAGAACAATTCTTGGAAATGCAGAAGGAACTGCATGCCATTCGCGATCAAGACTTATTTGGAAAAGACGTCGCAGACCTCTGTCTGGTCCCTAATGTATAGATACCGCACAAATTCAAGATGCCTGACTTTGAAACATACAAAGGAAACTCTTGACCTCAAAGTCATTTGGTGGTGTACGCTCGAAAAATGTCTACTCAGACAGAAAATCAACAGCTACTGATCCATTACTTCCAAGACAGTTTAACCGGTGCCGCACTCAAATGCTACATGGGTTTAAATCGCACCAGGATCAGTACATTCAGAGATCTTGGGGCAGCCTTTGTTCCGTAGTATAAATACAATTTGGACATGGAACCGGATAGGGATCATCTTAGAGCAATGTCGTAAAAAGACAAAGAAACTTTCAAGGAGTATGCTCAAAGATGGCGTGAAATTGCCGCCTAGATCTGTTCCCCTCTTGAGGAAAATGAGATGACCAAGATCTTTTTGAAAACATTAAGCTCATTCTATTACGACTGAATGGTTGCAAGTGTGCCTAATGACTTCACTGAAATGGTGAACATGGGAGTACGCCTTGAAGAAGCAGTCTGAGAAGGACGATTGGTCGAAGATGCAGGGCCATCAAGCAGTACCAAAAGATACGGTAGTGCTTTCCAAAAGAAGAAAGAGCAGGAGATCAGTAATATCTCTCTCGGAAAACAAAGGCGAAGGTATCAACCAGTAGCGGCGATAACTCCCGCTATCAACCCAACGTCGGCTCTGACTTATCAACCTCAAGTTGCTCAGAGCCAACCAAGTCAACAACATTATCAACAAAGGACACAACAACCTCTTCAGTAGGCTTGTCCATAGTACAACAGCAACAATCGTGAGACACGGCAATCAGGATTTGACCCTGTAACGTGTTGTACGCAGAACTATTTCCCCTTCTACTGGCCAAGGGAAACGTCCAAACCAGGACTCCTCTTACATTACCGAAAAATCCACTTTTTTGGTTCAAAGTGGTTCAAACTTGCCCTTACCATCAAGGAGGATCGGGGCACAACATTGAGAACTGTCTCAGCTTCAAGTCTGATGTACAGAAGCTTGTCAGGAATGGGATATTATCTTTCAAAGATACCAATCCAAATGTTCAGACGAATTCGTTACCGTAACATGAGAAGACTGCAGTAAATTTAATAGAGGAAGAATTTAGCCGCAGTTATCAAATTCACGATGTACTCCTATTAGGAACCAATCTGGTTAGGATGCACTGCAGACAGAGCGGGTACGGTCATGTACCGCCTTAGAATTATCACCAGTGTGATATCTGCTCAAAGAATAATCAGGGGTGTTCCGTAGTGCAATCAGCATTACAAAAACAAATTAATCTAGGTTGGATTCAGGATCACAGAATCCGTGAGGTCAACATGGCCCATGCGTATCCCAACATTGTTCAAAACCGCAACATTCTTGTGATGAACGTTAATTTGGTGGCAATGCATTCAAGGCAAAGTCAATACCATAATCTGCCATGGCACGATTACAACACTTGTTCTATCTTCTCAACAAGCAATAAGGGATGCTCTTTTGTACAAAAGGCCCTCCAACATTAGATGGATCTCGGATGGATCCAAGACTACCGTGAGAGAAATAACCATCAAGTCAATATGGTTCATATCTTTGACATACTCTTAATGAATACCAGTCTGGTAGAATTACACGCTAAGCAAGTCAGGCTCGGTTTTCTAGCTTCACATGATTATCTAGACTGTGAACAATACCGTAAAGATGACCAAGGGTGTGCACTGGTCCAAAGAATACTTCAACACTTGTTGGACCACTGGTGGCTTCCAATCTACTTGGATGAAGCTACACAACATATTAGTATGACCGACGGGAATCCTGGTAGGCATCAAAGTCAGGATGTCTGCTCGATGGAAACAGATTTAGTAAAGATGTACTACATACAAAGCGGGCATGGTCGGATGCCACCCCACAACTATGAGCGTTGTAGAGTTTGTTCAGAGAACAACCAAGGATGCTACCTCGTACGAACGGCTCTTCAAAATCAGTTGGACCATAAAGAGGTTCGATCATGGTCACGTTCTGGATTGATCAACATGATACAAGGCTATCTCCCTAATCAAAGCAAAGACGTTGTCATAATCTCCGATCATGGGAGGACCAAAGACGTTTGCGCCATAATCCCTCTACTCAATGAATCAAGAATTCCTCTTGATAGTAGAAAAGTTCCCAACCAGGAACTGATTGAGGTTGCCTATAACAGTCAGAGAAATCAAAAAGCTCATATGGTTATCTACTTGCCAGGTCCAATACCATACAAATCGAAAAAGGCTATCCCTTACAAGTACGGTGCAACAACCATCGAAAATGGAAAGCAAACTCTATTACCCTCCGTCGTGAACATTGACGACATCAGTCGAGTAACACGGAGCGATCGGATCTTTAACAAAGGAGTTGGAGAACCCACCAAGGAAAATGAACCTCAAGCAGAAGTTCCAACCTGACAAGTCGGACAATCCAGTAATCTAGAACTGGTAAAAAACAACGATGAGATGCTGAAGCTCATCCAGAAAAGCGAGCACAACATTGTGGACCAACTGTTGCAAACTCCGTCTAGAATCTCTGTGTTATCTCTCCTACTTAGTTCTGAAGCTCACAGGGAAGCTCTACAGAAAGTCTTGGACCAAGCTTTCGTAGAACTAGATATGACGGTAAGATAGTTGACAACATCATTTCCAACACCACTTCCTGCAACAATTTAGGATTCAGTGATGAAGAACTTCCAGAAGAAGGCAAAAATCACAATATGGCGCTTAACATTACAGTCAACTGCCAGGACGATGCTCTAGCCAGCGTACTGGTGGACACATGATCGTCTTTGAATGTCATGCCAAAATCAACTCTGATACGACTATCATTTCAAGGAGTCCCGATGAGAGGCAGCGAGGTCATCGTCAAAGCCTTTGATGGATCCAGAAAAACTGTTATCGGCGAAGTTGATCGTCCCATAACCATCGGTCCTCACCCTTTTCAAGTCACTTTCTAGGTCATGGACATCCGGGCAGCATACAGTTGTTTATTAGGAAGACCTTGGATACACGAGGTTGGGGCAGTCACTTCGACACTTCACCAGAAACTGAAGTTCGTCAAGAATGACAAGTTAGTCACAATATGCGTAGAGCAGACCTTAATAGTGAGCAACTTATCATAATTCTCCTGTGTAGAACCCGAGGAGGTTATTGGAATCCAGTTCCAAGCACTCTCGGTGAGCAATGAGAATCGATCAGAAAGAGGTATATCGATCTCCTCATACAAAGACGTTCTCAAAGTGATCGAGAGTAATAACGTAAAGGGATGGGGACGGCTCGTAATTCCTACGGATAACAAGACAAAGAAAGGTCTTGGTTTCTCCTCAGCCTGTGCCCAGACTACTAAAAATGAAAGTTTTCATCCCATTCAGGACTTCTTCCACAGTGGAGGCTTCCTCCGCCCAATATCTCAAGAAGTACACACCATCAATAAGAGTGGCTCCTCCAATATGGACGAGGAATGGAAATCTTATCTCAACAACAACGGTTATATGTCTCAGGAAGAAACGCACATGTCATTCTGTTTTCCCAAGCAGGGCCCGAGATATATACCTAGATCAGACGTTCTGATGATCTATGGAGATTGTGAACCTGAGGGATGTCGTGCTCCACCTAACTCATTAGAAGATGATCTAATAAAAGACAACTTTAACCAAGATTATTATGATCCCCTGGATGAGTTGCCTATCTGGAAACCGTACCCAGAAGACTTGAGGCAAAAGAGTCAGCCAAATGATGCCTATCAGCTGAGTAATATTGAAAGGAATACCCACGTCCCCACCGAGTCATGGTATCATTACTCAGGACATTCCAAAGATATCCATCACAATGATGAATCTCCAAAGATTGCAGGACAAGAGTTCATCAACTATGATTTTCCTGAGGTTAACGTCGTTGATAAGGATGACTCCTCTATCCCCACAGAAGTATGGGACACCTTAGGATAGCCGAGTGGCAAGTACGACTTCTTAGTCAATTACACCGCTCCTGAAAGCTCTCCTATCAGGCTTGAGGACATCTAGCCGACTGGGTGGGGAGATTCCCTTGAGAGTGAAAACATTATGGAAAATACAGCAGAAGAGTTCATTTATGACAACTCTGCATGGGAAGAAGACTTCAATGATCCTACTCCGCCAGAAATCAGCGTCATTTCTAAGGACAAACCAAGAAAGAACGTACCAGACTTTGTGATTCACCGAGGGGTTCGTCGGCAATGGGTTGCTGTCGATGTCCCAAAAGTTGTCCATAAGTCTAAGTAATTGCCATCTTTGTTTTAACCTTTCACCCTGCCCAGGTGAAATGGATGTTTTTATAGGGCTCACTTTTCTGTAAATGTCCCTCTTCGCTTCGCCCAAAGCGATAAAGTTTTGTTTTATAGGGTTGTATTTCAAGAATCAACAAAATCATAAATAAATGATGTCATTCTGTCATTCCCGCATTTATTGTTGTTTTCACTTTTCATTTTTCAAAAAATGGTAATCCTAAAACAACCCAAAATAATAACAAGCATTTTTTCAGAAAATACACTGCACACACTCTTGCATTCTCTCTATCTCTTCTAAAAAAACGTATCATCACGTCATGCAGATTGCTTGGTTTAAACCCTATTGAAACATACGATCCAATGCCTTCTCCCAACTTTAAATTCCCGGTATTTGAAGCTGAAGAAGAAGAGGATGCAGAAATTCTGAAGGAGATCTCCCGAATACTCAAACAAGAGGAAAGGTCCATTGAACCTCACAAAGAGCCATTGGAAACGGTCAATTTGGGATCAGAGGAAGAAAAGAAAAAAGTTAAAATTGGAGCACTGCTCAGTCCAACTGTCAAAGAAAGCTTGATAAAACTTCTCAAAGAGTTTCCAGATGTATTTGCTTGGTCCTATCAGGACATGCCAGGGTTGGATACCAGCATCGTGGAACATCATTTACCGTTGAAATCAGAATGTTCTCCGGTGAAACAAAGGCTGAGACGGACTCACCCGGATATGGCTATCAAAATCAAGGAGGAAGAGCAAAAACAGATCGACGCAAGTTTCCTTGCCACCTCAGAATATCCTCAATGGTTAGCCAACATAGTGCCAGTTCCGAAAAAGGACGGAAAAGTCAGAATGTGTGTACACTACAGGGATCTGAACAAAGCAAGTCCAAAGGATGACTTCCCTTTACCGCATATAGGCATGCTAGTAGACAGTACAGCAAAGCTCAAAGTCTTCTCCTTCATGGATGGATTCTCGGGCTATAATCAAATCAAAATGGCGCCGGAAGATATAGATAAAACTTCATTCATCACCCCATGGGGCACCTTTTGTTACAAGGTAATGTCGTTCGGCTTGAAGAACGCCAGGGCAACCTATCAAAGGGCTATGACTACTTTGTTTCGCAACATGATACACATAGAAATCAAAGTGTATGTCGATGACATGATTGCCAAATCTAAAACAGAAGGAGAGCATGTGACACACATTTCCAAGTTATTCGAGCGTCTGAGAAAATACAAACTCCGCTTGAATCCTAATAAATGCACATTCGGTGTCCGCTCGGGAAAACTTTTAGGGTTCATCGTCACCCAAAAAGGAATTGAGGTTGATCCTGATAAGGTCAAGGCCATTCAAGAAATGCCTTCGCCAAAGGCTGAAAAATAGGTCAGAGGATTTTTGGGACGTCTGAATTACATCTCAAGGTTTATATCCCTCATGACCGCAACGTACGCGCCAATCTTCAAATTACTCAAAAAGAATCAAAGTTGTGTATGGATAGAAGATTCCCAAAAAGCATTCGACAATATCAAAGAATATTTGTTGAATCCACCAATCCTATCACCTCCAGTGGAAGGAAGACCACTGATCATCTACCTAACAGTCTTGGAAGACTCTATGGGTTGTGTACTTGGCCAACAAGACGAAACCAAAAGAAAAGAGTCTGCCATCTACTATTTAAGCAAGAAATTTACCGACTGTGAAACTCGGTACACTATGCTAAAGAAAACTTGTTGTGCTTTGGCTTGGGCAACCAAACGTCTTCGCCAATACATGATTTGCCACACTACTTGGTTAATCTCCAAAATGGATCCGATCAAGTACATCTTCGAAAAGCCTGCTCTCACAGGAAGGATTGCCCGTTGGCAGATGTTGTTATCGGAATACGACATCGAGTACCATGCTCATAAAGCCATCAAAGGAAGTATTTTAGCCGATCATTTGGCTCATCAACCGATTAACGATCAGGAATCAGTCAGATTTGACTTCCCAGACGAAGATGTCATGTACTTGAAAATGAAAGATTGCGATGAACCACTACCCAGTGAAGGGCCAGAACCAGATTCCCAATGGGGATTAATTTTTTACAGAGCTGTCAACACTTATGGAAACAGAATTGGGGCAATCATTGTAACACCTCAGGGTACCCATATTCCTTTCACTGCCCGACTGAATTTCAAATGCACAAACAACGAGGCCGAATACGAAGCTTGTATCATGGGTCTCGAAGAAGCAATTGACTTAAGGATAAAAAATTTGGATGATATGGAGACTCAGCCCTGGTTATCAACCAGATCAAAAGAGAGTGGAATACATACCAATCAGGATTAATTCCTTACAAAGATAACACAATAAGGTTGTTACCATTCTTCAACATAATTGAGTTTCATCATATCCCTCGTGAAGAAAATCACATGGCTGATGCACTAGCCAGTCTCTCTTCCATGATTAGTGTAGGTCAATGGAACGACATACCTAAGATTGACATAATGCGCCTAGAACGGCCCGCTTACATCTTCACAATCGAAGCATTCATAGACGACAAACCTTAGTATCACGATATCAAATGCTTCCTTCAGAAACAAGAGTACCCACTTGGGGCATCAAGAAAATACAAGAAGACCCTCAGAAGACTGGTTGGCAACTTCTTCCTGAACGGTGAAACACTCTACAAAAGAAACTTCGACGTGGTCTTGCTCAGATGCATGGACACACAAGAAGCAAACATGTTGATGAAAGATATTCACGAAGGATCCTTTGGCACTCATGCCAACGGACACACAATGGCGAGAAAAATTCTGAGAGCAGGATACTATTGGTTGACTCTAGAATCCGATAGCTACAAATACATGAGGAAACGTCACAAGTGTTAAATATACGCTGACAAAATCCATGTACCACCAATGCATCTCAAAGTTCTTTCTTCTCCATGGCCTTTTTCGATATGGGGAATCGACATAATTGTCATGATCGAACCCAAGGCTTCAAACGGACATCGGTTCATCCTGGTAGCCATTGACTATTTCACCAAATGGGTCGAAGCAGCGTCATACGCCAATGTAACCCGACAAGTGGTAGTCCGCTTTATCAAAAACAATCTCATCTGTCGTTATGGTATTCCAAGCCAGATCATTACTAATAATGGATCAAACTTGAACAACAAGATGATGAAAGAGTTGTGTGCTGAGTTCAAGATCGAACACCATAACTCATCTCCCTACCGACCCAAGATGAACGGCGCGGTAGAAGCGGCTAACAAGGACATCAAGAAGATCGTTTAAAAGATGGTTGTAACCTACAAAGACTGGCATGAAATGCTGCCTTTTGCTCTTCATAGTTATCGTACATCTGACCGCATTTCAACAGGGGTAACCCCTTTCTCTCTAGTATATGGCATGGAAGCAGTGTTTCCCGTAGAAGTAGAGATCCCATCAATCCGAGTATTGATGGAAGCTAAGCTAACGAAGGCTGAATGGTGCCAAAGCAGACATGATGAATTGAATCTGATCGAATAAAAGCGAATAATGGCTCTATGTCATGGTCAGTTGTATCAGCAAAGAATGAAGAAGGCGTTCGACAAAAAGGTCTGACATCGCGTCTTCAGGAAAGGAGACCTTGTGCTCAAGAAGATACAATCATTTCTCACTAATTCTCGGGGCAAATGGACTCTGAATTATGACGGCCCCTATGTGGTCAAGAAAGCCTTCTCAGGCGGTGCCTTGAGACTTGCAACTATGGATGGAGAGGAGTTTAACTACCTCACGAACGCTGACGTAGTCAAGAAATACTTCGCCTAAATGAAATAAAAAAAACGTCTCGGTGGATTGAAAACCTGAAAAGCCGGTCCAGGAAAAAATTAGAGACATAAGCAAAAATCATCTCGATGGATTGGAAACCTCAAAAGATAATCCAAGCAAAAGTTAGAGATTCATGGAAAGTAACTATATTCGACAAGGTTAAATCCCCAGTGGTAACACTGTTCGTCGAAAAACTTCCAGTCAAGGTCATTTCGACAGAAGCTCAAGATGTCAAGAATTCAAAGTTGGTAGAAGGATAACGGTCGTTATGTTTCAATGTAGCCCCTTTTCCCTAAAATTACCATTTTCTAAACTTTGTAAATACTCTATGGGATCACGCGCTTAGCTGATTTCCATCCTATCAATAAAATTTGAGCCCTAGTGCTTTTGTTAGCAATTCTCATTTATTTTAGCTTTACAGAATGATATTTTTAACATGATCAATGATTCTTGAAACAAAACAAATAAATGAATTTTTACTTGTCAAATTTTCTTCCACTTTTAAAATAAAGATGGCATTTCTTTTTTACTACTGAACGTCAAGAGAAACATCGATGGCTTCTCCGGAAGTGATCAAACCTCGAAAGGCAGAATCGAATTACTTCTGCTAAACCAGTACGCCTGAATGAAGGATCAACTGTTTCAGATGTGAATGTCCCATCTGATATCCCCGGCAGAGTTCTTACATCTTAAGACCGACTAATGGTTCTTTCTCCCCAGAAGGGTCTACCTCTCCTAAACAAGGCAGGATTACTATCTTGAACCAATGATACTTTTTATCCCCCGCAATGGTCAAGTATCCCTTCGTGTTCATTCACCAGATGTATGTCGCGTCTGTTTTGTCAGGATAAACATACAAACATCATGCATATTTGATTTATATTCATATTCATATTGCATTACTATCACTCTGGTCATTCTCATCCCCAAGTGATAACGTCCTCCTGCCAGAAAGGTTGTCAGTTCTTTCCTCGTCAAGAAATGTATCGTCTGAGCAATCTCTCCCCCAGTTTACTTCTGGATTGGAGACGGCCCTCGACCACTTTGATAACTTGAACCTCTGAAAGGCAAGAAGACATTTAATAGACACCTCTGGAACATCACTCTTCACCATTGATGATGATATTTTCGCTTCCCGGATTAAAGAAAATCCCTAGAGAAAGCCTCTTAACCGAAGACTCTCGGCAATACATCAGTTTTTCTCCCAAGAAAGTTGATGTTAATGAAGTCATCAGCACCTCAAAATTGGATTACATCACATGGCATTTCTCCGAAAGGATCTCGAAGAAAATTATGATGTAATACCCCCAAGCAAAAAGCAGTCTTTCAAGAGACTCGTTTTTCCCCAGTAGAGTCGACAAAAGGCATCTCGAACAGAGAAGTTTGCACACCTCTACAGCTCAGACAAATGGGTACTCCCAGTAAGTCTGACCTCAATCTTTTCCATCAAATGACGTCTCCCCAGTAGAAAACTCGGTGAGAAGTTTGATGAAGACCGCTACACATAGCGTCCCTTGTCAAGGAAGAAATTCGACAAGAAGAAACTGAGACCAGTTCTGTGGCTAAAAACCAGGATCGAGGGGAAGTTTATTTCAGAAACTGAGACCAGTTCCGTGGCTGAAGACCAGGATCGAGGGGAAGTTTATTTCAGAAATTGAGACCAGTTCTGTGGCTAAAGACCATGACAGAGGGGAAGTTTATTTCAAAAACTGAGACCAGTTCCGTGGCTAATGACCAGGATCGAGGGGAAGTTTATTTCAGAAACTGAGACCAGTTCCATGGCTGAAGACCAGGATCGAGGGGAAGTTTCACCCTTTTCTAAGTATCATTACTTAGCAAAAGAAGATGGATGAGAAAACTGCCATTCATAACCACCGTCAAAATTTTGGGTATTTCGATATTTAATCCTCTTGCACCCTGAGTGTCCGAATACATTCGCCATTCACACCTTCGGGTTCAAGAAGATTAAATAGGAGCATTTGTCATACCCCAAATTTTGACCACCAAGATTTCCCATCATTGTGCAAATCATCACCATAATATGGATGTACTTCCATGCCTCATCAAACTCCTCAAAGATGGTTGAGCATTCACCACAATCAAGAATTAGGGTTTTAAGCCCTCTCAGAGCACTTAGACATAGGATTAATCAAGAAATGACATGATCTTCAACTTGTCTAACCTCTCAAACATTCATAAGGGATCAAGAGGACTCCCACATCAAGAATCAGGCACAAAGTTGTCACATTCCAAGTGGATCAAGCCTCGAGATCGTCAGTGCACCAAATTAGGGTTTTGGTCGACCGAGGCCTCCAGATGAAAATTTTCTTCTAGGCATGAGCCAATGCTTCAAAGCACAGCCCAAGATGCTGAAAGGGACCTGATAGACCTAATCATCAAGTCAAAATAGCCTCAGTGGATGCATTCATAAAAAATCAGGAATTAGGGTTTCTTGACCTGATTCACCCCTAAGTTGACTTTTGAGCCAAGACATGAACCTAAACCTCAAGACATGATTTGAGGGCCGCAAATACACTACATTGATCCATTTGTAACAATGTATTGATCTAAGAAGCTTGATTCACAAGTTTCAATTTCATCTGGACCACAATTAGGGTTTTGAAGAAAAAGTCAACGGTGCCTTTGACTTTTGACCAAGACGTGCTCCCAAACCTTGGGACATGATTCAAGACACCCTAAACACCTATGGAATCCATACATTAGGTTTGAATTATGTCAAGGCTTTGATTTCCTAAAGGATCACACAATTTGGATTTCATCTGACAAAAAGTCAACTGTGCCTAAAATCAAGTTTGACTTTTTGGAATTTTTCACAAATACGGTTCCCCTAAGTCAAAAACAATGTTAATGTATGGTTTTGATCATCATTCATCAAGAAAAATCAATAAAATTGAGGTTTCTTGCAAAAGGGGCAACCATGAGAAACTAAATTTTTTCTAAGTTATGGGATAAAAGTGATTTGGTACCAACTTTGCAAGGTCATAACTCCTAAACCACAAGACCTTTTTCTCCCATTCAAAGCTCAAATGAAAGTTCACATGACATACTTCAAATATGTCAACTACAAAAGATTCCAAATCCTCATGGATTTTGAGTCATGGATTGATCAAAATCACAAAAATGGGAAATGGCCACTTTTTCCAACACTTAGTGAAAACTGCCTAAGTTTTCAGCCTTAAACATCAATGTTCATAAGGATTTTTCAGTTGGATTCAAATAGTTTCAAGACAAACTATGATCACACATGTTGTACCATATTAGGGCTTTCTAAAAAGTACAAGAGCTTTCCATAACTCCATTTAAGCAAGGAGATATGATCCTCCCAAAATGACACTTTCCAACTGTCATGTACAAGGCAGTTTTGTGCATTTTTGCTCGAGCTGGCTAAATTGTGCAACCTTAAGCCTTGTCACACTTCTAAAAACATATAAGGATCTTATCCAACCAAGTACCTCTGATCCACAAGCCTCACGAGTCCAAGAGCTATCCTTTAGGCATGTGGAAATTCAAGGTTCTTACTCAAAATATTCAAAGTTGTCAAGAAGCATTGAATGAGTGCATAGAGGTGGCATGCATCAAGGCAATGTTATCCAAGATGAGTCAAACCTTAGCCCTGTAACAAAGAACCATAGGCCTGCTGCACTGACCCAAGTCAATGACTAAAGGAGACTTGAAATCCTTTATGCAACCATTGGCGACAGACCTGTACCAGTTGCCATTCACTATTGATGCCAAAACAAACTTGTTGCACTATAAATAGACATCAATTATGATCAGTTTGAGTACACCAAAGCGCCCAAACTGATGCTTTACTCAAAATCTCTCTTTCTCCAAAAACACCTTCATTTTCAAGTCACTATCGAATTTTTCATTAGAGAGTTATTCCATCACAACCAATTGTTCTAACACATTCCATACAACATATGTGAGCTGATCAAACACTCCTTACACTTTTGTAACACCAAAATCACATCTCCAAATCTACTTGAAGCTCATATGCAGCTGAGATGCCTTGAAGTGATCCAAGCATCTTCAATCAAGTCCAAGCTTCCCAACACACTCCATAGGGTATAATGAAGTTATTCAGGTCATCACAACTCATCTAGAACACCTCTAACTCCAAATTCGAAAGCCTCTTGCACAAGCAAGTTCAAGTAAGCCTGAAACCTTCAAACTCCCTATTACATGCATCATAAATGAATTTTTGAGTTACCATCTTGTTTCTGCATGTATATAGAGTAATAACCCTCAATCAATTGTTATGTATGAATCGTGTGTGGAATTTCATAGTGTTCATGCTGAAACTAGGGTTCTTGAGTTAATCCTCTAATTTTTCACTCCACACTTAATATAAATGCAATTAATCTATATGGTTGTGATCCTTGTTCAAAAACGAGCAAGATTGGTGTTTGAATCGTGCAAAACCATTGAGTAATCATAGAGAAAAATGAGTTCTTGCAATTCACCCATGGCGCGGTCACGAGGAAGAAGAAAGTGACCATTGGCGCCAGAATTCAAATTTTATTTGAATTTTTGAATTTTTGAATTTTTGATATTTTATTTTATTGATTTCAAAAATTAATTTCTCTATCATTTTTAATAATTTTTTATTGGTTCTTTTTTTAAAAAGTCACAAAAATGTTAAATTATTTTAATTTACAAAAAAAATTCAATTTATATTATTTTTTTTAATGTAGTTAGAATTTTTGTAATTAATTTCATTTTATTTGTTTTTAAACATTTTAAAATGAAATTCTCACTTTGATTTTCCCATTTTCAAATAAACTTCAATATTTTACATGATTAAACATGGTTTGTCAAAATATTTTTTGAAGTTTACAATTGGTTTTTGAATATATTTGATATTTTATATATAATTTCCTTTGAAAATTATGTTTTTAAATTCAAAATTAGGATTTTCCCTAAATTTTGATTTTTCAAACTTCACATAAACACTTTGGGCCTCTAATAGAGTGTAAGACCCGCTCCTTTGTAAATAAAACATTTTTTGAGCCTCAGTCATTGTATAAGTCCCGATATGATTTCCAAAATCTCGGCGCGATCGCCGCTTTCAAAACAAAAATCATCTGGGCCTCTCCTTGAGTTGTAAGCCCCATCTTTTGTATAAAATAAACTCTTTGGGCCTCTAATAGAGTGTAAGACCCAACATCCCTTTTGTACATAAACAATTTTTAGGCCTCAGTCATTGTATAAGTCCCGATACGATTTTCAAAAACAACGGTGCGATCACTGTTAATTTTGGGCCTCTCTTTGAGTTGTAAGCCCCACCTCTTGTATAAAAATAAACTTTGGGCCTCTAATAGAGTGTAAGACCCTACCTCTTTTGTAAATACAATAAATTTGGGCATCATTCATTGTATAAGAACCGGTACAATTTTCAGAATAACAGTACGATTGATGTCTTTCATCTGGGCCTCTCCTTGAGTATAAGCCCCAATATTCTTTTTAAAACAACTTTCCCTTTTTACTTAGACTCAAATTCATAGTTGTTATCAAAACTTTCTTTAATTTCTTGAATAACTAACCATACAGCTGTAACACTGGAAGCTTGCTCACCTGTAAGTTCTAACAGCTTTCTTTAACATACTTGTTTATATATTTCATCTGTATTTATATATATATATATATATATATATATATATATATATATATATATGCCTGTTTATTACTTGCTTAGAGTTTTCCCCAGCAATTAGGTCTAGGTCTAGATTAAATCAGTGGCCACTCTTTCAACACAGTTAAAACTAGTTCCCCATAGGAAATTCCAAATACAGTCTTGCCTCCTCTTGGGCGTATACAATATGGAACAGAGAAAGGCATTATTCTCGGTGAAACTTTTCTCAAGACTGTCACTACTAGAAATTTGTCTAAGAAATTCATTTCCCCATAGAGGATTAATTCCCAGTGAAACCTCTCTTGAATTTCTTCAAACCCTAGAACTGTTCACTAAAGAAAGGATTATTCCCGGTGAAACCTTTCTTGAATTATTCTTAGGTTTGGACCCACAGGCTTCCTAAAAGCATCCCTAGCCTCCTCTTGGGCTTTGTACAAGGACCCTTAGGCTTCTTAGAAGTTCTCATGCTTCCTCTTGGGCTTAATATAAGGACCCAAAGACCTCTTACAGGTATAGGACATAACTTAGTCATCCTTTGATAGTTCAATCCTCCACAGAGTCAGAATCTCAAAATATCAGAACAATTTAGGGTTGATTATCATCCTTTAAAACATTAGCCTCCTCTTGGGCATCATACAATGATAAACCTTTTCATACCAGTAGACTTGGACAGTCTCACCTCCTTTTGGATCTCAAGAAACCCTCAAGTTTCCTAAAAAGCACAGGAAAAAACCTGATCAATCATAACAGAGTTAAAACCTCTATAGGTTTTAACACTCAATCTTTAAACTCTCATTCTAAATTTCCCCAGCTAGGGTCAAGTTACTCCCAGTAAAACGCTCAAAAAACTCAGAACCTCATGGTCTCTGATATTTCAACTCTTCTGCAGCCCTCAGCAAGAGTTGATTCCCCAATTTAGACCTGCCTCTGGATCTCAATAATCCTTAACAGAAGCTAGCCTCCTCTTAGGCTTTATATAAAAATTTCCCAACCATCCTCCTCTTAGGCTTTATATAATGATTTTCCCTCAGCCTTTTTAACCTCAATCTTGGGCTTTGTACAAGACACATATAAATATTCTCAGCTGAGTCAGTCAATTTACTTTTAGCCTCAATCTTGGGCTTTGTACAAGACACATATAAAATCTCCCCAGTGGAGCCAATTTCTTTTTAGCCTCAATATTGGGCTTTGTACAAGACAGATAAAACCTCTCCCCAGTGAAGTCAACCCCTTTAGCCTCAATCTTGGGCTTTGTACAAGACAGACAAAATATTTCCCCAGAAGAGTAAATTCCTTCCAGCCTCCTCTTAGGCTTTGTATAATGATCTCCCCAAAAGAGTCAATCTCTTTTCAGCCTCAATCTTGCGATTTATACAAGACAGATATAAAACTCCCTAGTAGAGTCAACCTTTTAGCTTCAACCTTGGGCTTTGATCAAGGTACACATAAAACCAAAATCCCCACAGAGGAAATCAAAATCTCTCTGTAGAAAGACATTTCTCTGTACAATCACGCATCAAAACAGACAATCAAACAAACCCTAATCCCAAATAACTGATGTAAGTGGCACACTTGTTGATTCAAAAATCCAAGTTGTGGTCCCTCTTTTATCCTGGTAAATTTCCTCTTTCATCTAATTGATGTAAGTGGCAAGCCTTTGGATTATTTACATCCAAGATAATATCCCTCTCTTAGCATGAAAGATTCCTAAGGAAAAATGGCATTGCTCAACATTGAGTTAAAGTTTTCTCCTTCAGAACAAATCCCCTATAAAGGAAATTATGGCATTGTCGGACTCCATGTATTTCAGTTAAAGTAATTCTCCTTTATAATCAGTTACCCAACAACTGTGATAAACAGATGAGATATCTCCCTTTAGAGATGAAAAAATTCTCTCCCAGTCAAACCTTTAGCTTTAATCTTGGGCTTTGAACAAGACATAAATACCCATTTAGCTTCAATCTTGGGCTTTAAACAAGACACGAATACCCTTTAGCTTCAATATTGGGCTTTGAACAAGACACCAAACATCTTTTTCCTCACATAGAATAGGAGGAACTACCCTTGCTCTGATTTCCCTATTTTCTTTAACGGGAATACGTTGGCATAAGATTGCGAAATCTTAGCGAGCACACTAATCAAAAACCTTAGGTCCAGTACCTTACCAAAAATATCAAAAAACCCAAAAACAACAAAAACACTCTCTTAACACTCCCAAAGAAGAAACTTTCCCAACCAACAACGGATAAACACCAGTAAGTAGATAATAGTAGAATTTGCTAAACGATCTATGGATAACCATATATAGGATGGGTAATTGACAACTCCCCATTGTATAACCTGATCCCCGGACCCCCCAATCTCTTAGCATTTGTTAAAGAAAACATTTGAGTGCAAGGTTAGTTTTAGATAGCTTCCCTTTTCTTTTCAGCTACATAGGATAAATAAAAAATCAGAAAGTAGCACCCAATTCCAACCAATGGTGATAAGGTGGTCGCGTCACCGACAAAAATCGCACACTACATTTAGGAACTGATCATGTAATGTCTAATAAATAAAATTTCGATATCTTTTCCAATAGTCACAAACTTCCTTTGAATACTTCAAATATGATTATGATTATTAATCAATCAGTAAGGAAAAAAAGAAAGACAAAATACAGAAAGCAAATAAAGAACACTTTATTAAAAAAACATATAAGCTACATAGATAAGAACACAAAACAAACCAAACAACTAAGCATAAGCATAAAAAGAAGAAGAAGATCCATCCACAAATACCAAATTCACCTTAAAAAGGAAAACATCTTTCAAATATTTTGCAAGCTTCAAATTATCTCCCCAGACTTGTGATTTAACCTCAGTCATAGTTAACTCAACTCCTTGTTGAATGGAGAATTCAGAGAGAACCCTTCCATAAAGAATGAAACATGACTTTCCCTCTTTAAAGGAAGTGAGAATCATTGTAAAATAATCAAACATAACTTGAAGGAGGTTAATATTAAGATCTAAGTTGAGAAGCTACAAAAAAGATTTTTCATCGGTATCAAAAGAAGTCAGATCCTTGTTCTTTGACACGAAGTTTGAAATTAACAAGTGATAATAGACTAATGCCTTGGAACTGAGACTTAAAACTTTGGATAGGCCGGAGAGATCATCAAAGATAATATGATGAGACAAGCAATATTCCCAAAAGAGCATGTCCAGAACAACACCTTCATCCTCACAGTTTATTGCATTAACAATAGATGTGGGGGATACGGTGATAGGAACTCCAGATACAACAGAAAGAATAGTATATTATAAGTTTAGATCCTGGATGGAAGAATTCACCCAAAAATCCTTGATCATGTAGGGTAAGTAAGACCATTAAGCATATCAAAGAAATTATCCCAACCATTATGGAAGACAGAGCTTTGAAGATCTAAGCCATGAGCCATCATCTCTTCAAAATCAACTAGTCCTTCAATGATGATAACCAATTAGTTTTCCATACCCAGATTAGATCTAGAGGCCATCATAGACAGAGAATGACTCAAAAAAGAGAAGTAAGATGCAAAGAAACTGAAAGATGTTTATAGACAATGATTTGTCAGAAAAATTCAAGACAATTGTCTTTGCTTTAAGACCACACAAGGATTATCTTTAGAAAACAAAATAATAATAAAAACAAATAAACAATTAGGGAAACATGAGGTGATGACAGAGGGAAGTTTCACAAAAATCAAGATGGTTCACATCGTTACCAAATAGTTTATACCCAAACAGCAACTATGCAAGATAATTATCAGACATATGAATGCCATCTAAAGCAAATAATCCACCTGCAGAGTCTTTAGAGTCTGATAATTTTCAGACGCCACTTTTCATCAGAGGCAATTACCTAGACTCTGATTGAAGATACTTCTGAGCAACATCAGACTTTGATACTCCTATCAGACACAAGCATTATTCTTCAATATAGACCATGTTCAGATTCTTCTTTATAAAATCAAATCTTTCAATAGTTAAGGGTTTTAAAAATATGTCAGCCCATTGATGATCAATATCAATGAATTGAATATCTATAACTCCTTTCTGAACATAGTCTCTTATGAGGCGATTTTAAATATCAATATGCTTGGTTCTAGAGTGTTGAACTGGATTCTTTGTTAGACAAATAACAATATTATCACAAAATATATGGATACTTTTTCCAAAAACCTGATAATCCACTAGTTGATATTTCATCCCGAGTAGCTATGTGCAACACTTGGCAATAAAGATGTATTCTTCTTCTACTGTAGAGAGAGCAATAGTTGCATGTCTTCTGCTAGCCCAGGATATAGATTTTCACCTATGAGTTGACAATTTCCACTAGTGGAATTTCTCTCAATTCTATCCCCGGCATAGTCAACATCACAGAGTCCAACCAACTTATAGTTTAGGGATTTCTTATAAAGAAGTCCCAGATTTGTTTTTCCTTTCAAATACCTGAAGATTCTCCTAACATAAGTTAAGTGAGTTTCTCTAGGATCTGATTGAAACTTTTCACACAAACACAAGATAAATAATATATCAAGCCTGGAAGCTATAAGGTAAAGCAAAGAACCGATCATACCTCTGTAAAAATTTTGATCCATCTTAGAGTTACTTTCCTCGTTGTTCAGACTACAAGTAAGATGCCTAGGAGTTTCGATAATCTTGACTGATGAACATAAGTTTAATCTTTTCCTTGGTTGATTTGGATTCCCAGGAAGAATTTCAATTTTCCCATCATGCTCATTTCAAATTCAACTCTTTAAACAAAGAGAACCCGTGTGCAGAAGATGCTGAATACTTTATATCATTCATCTATGGATCTGAGTAATTTAATCCAAGTCCACCTACTGTAATCATAAAAAATGACCAGTCCATACTTCTTCCCATTGATTGAAGTATTCCCAACAATACCAAATAAATCATTGTGAAGCAATTCTAAGGGTCTAAAGGTTAAGACAATGTTTTTGGATTTGAAAGAAGTTTTGTTAATTTTTCCTACTTGACATGCTTCATAGAGAGCCTTTGAGTGATAATCAAGATATGGCATCACTTTAACAAATTTTAGCTTGCTAAGTTTAGAGATAAACCTCCATTTAGCCTGGCCTAACCTTTTGTACCAGACCTATTTTTCATCACTCACTGACATAAGGCAGACAACCTTTTGGTCAGTCAATTCAGAAACATTAATTTTATAAACATTTGCATTCCTCTTGCCTTTGAACAAAATGGATTTTTCAGACTCGTTGATGATTGAACATAAGTTCTTATCAAACAAAACTTCATAACCACTATCACAAAATTGAATTATGCTAAGCCCACTTACTAACCAAACATTATTGATAGAGATTAGAGAGTTACCAATAATGCCCGTACCAATAATCTTCCCTTTTTGTCCTCCTCCAAACCCCACACAACCTTCCTTCTTCAGAATTAAGGTTTAAAACATAAGCTTTTCTCCTATCATATGGTGTGAGAAACCATTGTCTAGGTATCATGCTTATTGCCTTAATTCTCCCTTTAGGCATATCTACAACAAAAACAATTTAGGATTTAGGTACCCATACTCTTATGGGTCCTTTATTGTTAGTTCTAATATGCAATCTTTTATTTTGAGACTTTTTCTGATATAATGGTCTATATCATTCTAGACTTTTTCTTATAAATTTTTTGTCTTAGATAAGTTTTGACATCTAAACCTTTCAGAACCTTTGGTTCATAGGTCTTGGGTTCTAATTTATTTAGAACCTTTGACTTGAGATTTTTAGGTTCTAGATTCTACAAAACCTTTGATTTTTGAATGTTAGGTTCTGATTTCTCCAGCACCTTTGATTTTAACATCTTAGGTACTATTTTGTTCAGAACCTTTGATTCTATTATCTTAGGTTCTGGTTGGTTTAGACTTTTACCTTTATCAGAGGCAGGCCAAAAACAAGTTTTCAGCACTGTTTGAGCATTACTTGAAGAAGAAGCATCTGAGTTTTTCAAGAGATAGGCTTTAGAGTTAGCATATTTCTAATTGTAACCCGGAACTTTTCCTTTGCTCTTGCTTACTCCATATATCTTGGAAGCAAGGTTTGTTCTCTCAAGACCTGTTATAATAAAATCTTGAAGAGCTATTTTATGCTCACTCAAGGTTTTATCCAACATTTTATTCACTTGAGCAATGTGATCTTTCTCCAAAGATTCAATTTTATTTTGAGAAATATTTAGTTCTTCTTCAGGAGATCAAATTCATTTTTCAATGTTTTCATGTGTCTTGCTATATCTTGGAAGCGATGCATGAGTTCTTGAATAAAAGATATTAAATCAGAATAAGATATATTAGAAAATGCCATGTCTTCTTCATCAGATTCTGAATCAGAGTTTGATTCATTTTCTGTGTTAGATGATGTGAGAGACATCAAATCCAGATTTTATTTTCCCTCATATTTGTCTAAACCGTCTTCGTTATCAATTTCATCTTATGTTTCCATGAGTCTTTTCTTGAATTTACTTCTGAAGCTTTCCTTTTGGAAGTTTCCCTTCTTCGGTTTTTCTTTCTGCAAATCAGGACTGACAACCTTGAAATGATCAAGCTTCTTACAGTTAAAGCAACTCTTCTGATCATCTACTTTATCTTTGGAACTAGACCCTCTGAAGCCATTGCTTTTATTAGAGAATCATTTGTTCCTTGTTAGTTGGTGAAATATTCTAATGATAAAAGTTATTTCCTCATCATCAGAGTCACCATCATAAGCTTCTTCATCAAAAGCTTCTTCCAATTTCCATACATTTTAAGATCTAACGGCTTTACCACCATTTCAGTGTTTTGGATTTCATCATCGGCTCATTTCCATTCAGTTCCATTTCATGGATCTGAAGACTTCTTATCAGACTCTCAAGACTCAGCGCATTTAGGCCTTTGGCCTCCTGAATAGTCGTGCCTTAGGTCTGTATTTAGTAGGGATACTTCTCAAGATTTTCTTAACATGATCAATTGTAATGTAACTTTTGCTTAAGATCTGAAGGCCTGATACAAGAGTTTGAAACCCAGAGAACATGGTTTCAATGTATTTATCACCCTTCATCCTGAACAACTCATAGTGTTGTACAAGAAGGTTTGCCTTAGCTTCTTTTACTTGTTGGTTCCCTTCATAAGTGGAACACAATGATTTAAAGATAATTTTAGCAGTAGACTTATCAATGATTTTTAAATATTCTGAGTGAGGTAGAGCCTCAATTAAAATACCTTTTACTCTATGATGTTTTCTGTAAACTTTCTCTTGGGCTGGTGTAAGAGTTTTCCTGTCTTTAACCATCCCAAAACCATCGACGACAATGTCAATGTCGTCCTCAAGGATATCCTATCACTCATCATCTAGGCCAATAATGTAAATATACATTTTGCTTTTCCACCATTTAAATTGGGTAGAATCACCACTGAATGAAGGTGGTTTACCAGAGTAATACTTTTCTCATTAGTATTATAGTCATGAGAAATAAAAGCATTTGTCATGATAGAACGAGTTTTTTTCTTAGGATCATTTTATTGTATCACCGTGAAGTGTTTAACACAAAGCGTTCTCTGATGCCAACTGAAAGTGATAAAAATACACAAGAAAGGGGGGGTTGAATTGTGTATGCCAAAAATTTGTTTCACTTATAATAATGCAACTTCAAAATCTGAACAACATTCAGAGTCTGATATCAAAAATAGTTACAGCAGTGGAGATAATAGTGATCTGAAGTAAAAGTAAGTAACACACAAAGATTGTCATGTTTCCTATCCTCAACTAAAGTAGTCCGGTCTCATTGCCTCAACAAGAGATTTTCACTATAACCAAACTAATTACACTTTGCTCAAGCACACTTGCAAGAGACCTCAATGCTCAATCAACCAAGAAAGAGACTTATGCTCAAGAAACCTTGCAAGAGACTTCTGCTTAATTAACCTAGAAAAAGTCTTCATTGCTCAAGTACACAGACAAGAGACTTCAATGCTCAAGCATGCACATAAGATACTTTCTCTACTTTAAACAAACAATTTAGTATAAAAGATAACTACTATACTTAGATACGCAATCAGAAGTATAACATTTGTGCAACAACCACAAAGGTCCTTAACCTCTTAAGATTTATAAGATATACAAAGATAAGACATATTAAGATCTTATGCAATAACAATTATAAATAAAAGCACATAGTTATACTCAAGGTATTATAATGTGTTGTGTTGTTCTAACCTTCCTCCAAATCTCCAGTTTCCTTTTATAGACGTAGAGAAAGATTCAAGGGAGGGTTTGATCATAAGAGCTAACTTAGTGAAGAATCATGCCAAGAGAGATGTTGGAGGATGTATTTAGTTAGAAGTATTACCCGCTGAATAATGGCATTGTTCATAACACCTTTCAAAGTACTAGGTATCTACCAAAAGGTATAACAGACTGAAGAGGTCACATCACCATTCCTTGAGTCTTGCAAAACGAAACCTTGGTTGACTCTTCCTAGAATTTTGGCGCTATGACAAGACAGGTCTGCTTTTGGTACATGGTACAGATCAGAGGCACCTTTGTCCAACAGAAACTAAGCTATTATCAGAGGCTGGAACATATTACCAGAGGCTGATGAACACATTCAGACTCGCCAGATTCTAATCAATCAGAATCACCAGATTCTGATTATTTAGAATCTGAGTAACATTGCTTCTCCACATATGATTTCTGTAACACCCTAAACCCTCGCAATAATTAATAATAAAATATCAGGGAAAATAAAACATATAATGAGTTAGGATGCTACTTTGCAACATACACCTGCTCATGCATATGATATGTAACACGTAAATATCACCAATTAAAATCATACTTAATTAATCTCTTCATATAGCAGCAGAATTCAACTAAATATAACATGGGTAATACCACATAATCATCATCAAGCAAATAAAGTGGTAATGAATAATAAAACAAATAGCGACAAGCGTTCCGAATCCCCAGTGTTACGCATCAGAGCAGACGTCGACACAACAAAATAAAAGAGAAGACTCCATCTTCACTAACTTCAACTCCGCCCTAATCCTGCTTATCTGTACGTTACCCACATGGAGGTAACATTCAAACAGAAGGGGTGAGTTTCTCAAATCAACAAAAGGAATGCATAATATAAATATGAAAGCATTTAAACAATTACACGATTCATCCTATCATTAACACATCAACGAAATCACACTCTTCCACATAAGCAGACAACAGTACCATTCATCATACAACGCGACATAATGCAATGCAATGAGACTCATGACTTGACTCAATGCATGTGGTACCAAATTGATCACTTTTTCATGATCATAATTCCTGTCGAGATTTCTACATCAGTCGCTCACACCCCACATGGGCACACGACATCCGTGATCGCTCACACCCCACATGGGGACACGATCACCTCAACAACAGCAATAACATGATTCTATTTCAAAGAATCCAGATAAGACGCTCACACCCCACATGGGCACACGACTTATCGCACAACGTATGCAACATGGCATGTATACAACGACAACATACAATGACAATTAAATGCATATGACCATCAATGCGTCAATACATCATACTACAATTATCCAACGCGTAGTATATACCTGCCATCACATACCACAACAGCAATCCACAACCACAACACGCATACACACAACCAAATTCATCATTCTTACGCACGACACCTAACACATACATGAAAACCCAATTAACGCATCAAATGCTTAGAATTATGGTACTGAAATTAAATTTAACAAAAAGTATGTGAAACCAGCTTCCCAACGATTCGAACGCCGACTAAAACAGATATACGGTTTAAAAGTTATGAAATTTTGAAGTTTGATAAAATTCTGCCGTAACAGCAGCAAATAGCACTGTCATGCTCGCTGCTAGTTCGCTCAGCGAACTCTCGTTCGCTAGAAGTCCGCCTAGAGAACTTGCCAGTGAACCACTTCTCCTATACAAAAACCAGAGACTCACTATTTCTCCTCCCCGTTCGCTACACATCCGCCCAGCGAACCGGAGTTCGCCAGGAGTTCGCCTAGCAAACCTGGGGCGAACTTTCCCACCACACATTCCAGCATTCCATTTCTTTCATTTTATTCGCTGGCCTATTCGCTTAGCGAATATGGGGCGAACATTCGCCCAGCGAACTTTTGTTCGCATTGCGAACTACGCGATTCTGTAAGTTCTGCAGTTGCGATTTCAGCACCATTCCACCCCAACCCTTCTCCGATTTTACTCCTAAACATCCCCAAATTGGACATATAATCACAGATTATCATACATACTATTAGGAATACATATACCACAATTTAACCGATCAATTTATGCATTTTCCTCTTATCAAAACCTCCGACATACAAACCCTAATTCCCAAATCAACACAAACCATACACAAAGGACGATCCTAAAGGTCTATCTACCCTCATACAAACATTATGCAACCCTTACGATGATTAAGAACCCCACCCTTACCTTAGAGTTCTTGGACAAAACCTCGGCCTCAACGATGACTTTTCTCTTCTCTTCTGCCCTAGCTCTCCTCTTTCTCCTTTTCCCAAAAGCACGTACTGAATGGTTTTTCTCTTCTAATTCCCTCTTTTCTATTTTCTTTTCTAATATCCTTTTTATTATTAATATTATTATTATTATTTTTATTATTATTTCAATATTATTATTATTGTTATTATTATTATTATTTTACTAATTAAATAACAATAACAATATTCTTAAATAATTTAAAATAATAATATTAATCAAATAACCATTCTCACCACACCACCAAGTTCTACCTAACTGGTCACACACCCCCAACATCTTAAATCCCTATAATTCTAAGGTCACTACCCATACTAAGGGCAACCCCAAACACAACCACACACAAATGCACAACAACATGTAATTCCAATTACGAAAACAATAAAATAAATCGGGGTGTTACAACTCTCCCCCACTTAGAATATTTTCGTCCTCGAAAATTTACCTTATATGAACAACTCCGGACACGACTCTTGCATCCTGCTCTCCAACTCCCAAGTCATATTTCCACAGGTAGCGACTCCCCATACTACCTTCACTAGGGTGATCTCTTTACCCCTCAATTATTTTACGTCGCGGTCTTCAATCCATATTGGTAATGCCTTAACCCTAAGGTCATCCCTTACTTCCACATTCTCCATCGGAATCACATGCGACGGATCCTGAACATACTTCCGAAGCTGTGATACATGGAATACATCGTGCAAATTCGACAAATTGGGTGGTAACGCCACTCTATCGGCAACAGTTCTAACTCTTGCAGAAATTTGATACGGACCAATAAACCGAGGAGTAAGCTTCCTCGACTTCAGTGCACGTCCAACACCGGTCACCGGGGTGACTCTCAAAAACACATGGTCTCCTTCTTGAAACTCAAGATCTTTCCTCTTCTTATCATGGTAGCTCTTCTGCCTACTCTAGGAAGCTTTCATCTTTTCCCAAATCAGCTTCACCTTCTCAGTAGTCTGCTGAACAATCCCAGGTCCAAGTACTACCGACTCACCAGATTCATGCCAACACAAAGGAGTCTGACATCTTCGACCATACAAAGCTTCAAAAGGTGACATCCCAACACTGGAATGATAACTGTTATTATAAGTGAACTCAATCAACGACAAATGGCTATCCCAAGCACCTCCTTGTTCAAGCACACAAGCCCTCAACAAATCCTCCAAAGATTGTATAGTCCTTTCCGTCTATCCATCCGTCTGCGGGTGATAAGCCGGACTCAATCTCAGTTTCGATCCCAAAGCTTCTTGCAAGCTCTCCCAAAATCTAGAAGTGAATCTTGGATCTCTATCCGACACAATACTCAATGGAACTCCATGCAACTTTACAATCACCCGAATATAAATCTCTACTAGCTTCTACAAAGGAAAATTGATATTAATCAGAATAAAATGTGTTGATTTCGTCAGCCTATCCACTACTACCCAAATGGAATCATGTCCTCTCGGCGTATTAGGCAACCCGATCACAAAATCCATAGAAGTACTGTCCCATTTCCACTCTGGAATATCCAACGGTTGCATCAAACCAGTCGGTTTCTGATGTTCCACCTTCGACTTTTGACAAGTCAAACAAGCATACACAAACTTAGCCACGTCACATTTCAATCCAGACCACCAAAATATCTTCTTCAAGTCCTGATACATCTTCGTAGCTCCTGGATGGATACTCAAGCTACTCCTATGACGTTCTTCTAGGATCATTCTTTTCAACTCAGTGTCATCAGGAATACAAATCCTATCACGGAACCTCAACGCACCTTATTCATCCACTTTGAATTCTTTACTTTCCTCCTGTCCGTTTCCAATCATTAAATCCACCAGTTTCACATCTAAGTTCTTACCCTCTCTGATACTATTAAGAAATTCATTGTTGATCTTCAGCATACCCAACATCACGCTATGTGGTGTTTGTTCACAAACCAAACTCATATCTCTGAATTGTTCAATTAATTCCAACTCTTTAACCATCATAGCCGACATATACAAAGACTCCCGACTCAGAGCATCAGTCACTACATTAGCTTTATCGGGGTGATAATTCTAGCCGAAATCATAATCCTTTGAATTTTAACCACCTTCTTTGTCTCACATTTAATTCCTTCTAATCAAACAGATACCTTAAGCTCTTATGATCACTATACACCTCAAACCTGGAACCATAAAAATAGTGCCTCAAAATTTTTAATACGAACACCACCGCAGCCAATTCCAAATCATGAGTTGGATAATTCCTCTCATGGACCCTAAACTATCATGAAGCATAAGCCACAACCTTTCCATCCTGCATTAACACACCTCCTAAACCCATCAAGGAAGCGTCCCAATATACTACAAACAGTTCATCTGGTTCGGGTAGAATTAGAAGTGGAGTTGTATTCAACCTCTTCTTCAGCTAAATGAAACTCTTCTCACAGTGGACATCCCACACAAATGCTTTACCTTTACAATTCAACAGAGTCAACAGAAGTGCCAACTTCAAAAATCCTTCAATAAACCTTCGGTAATAACTAGCCAAGCCCAAAAAGCTTCTGGTTTCAGTTACCGACTTCAGAGCCTCCTATTGTATAACTGCATCTACCTTGGATGGATCCACAGCGATACCATCACTTGAAATAACATGACCAAGAAAACTCACCTCTCTCAACCAGAATTCGCACTTTGATAACTTAGCATAGAGCTTCTTTTCTTTCAATACTTGTAGCACAATCCGCAAATGCTCAGCATGCTCCTCTTTCGACTTAGAATAGATAAGGATGTCATCAATAAAAACAACCACAAATTGATCCATGTAAGCATGAAAAATTCGATTCATATAATCCATGAATACACCAGGTGCATTAGTAACTCCGAACGGCATCACTACATACTCATAATGTCCATATCGAGTTTTGAAAGCCGTTTTCTGAATATCTTCATCCTTTACCAGTATTTGGTGATAACCCGACCTCAAATCAATATTGCTAAATACACGAGCACTGACTAACTGGTCCATCAAGTCATCTATTCTCAGAAGTGGATACTTGTTCTTAATCGTTACTTTATTCAGCTGTTTGTAATCGATACACAACCTCATACTACCATCCTTTTTCTTTACCAACAATACTGGAGCTCCCCAAGGCGATACACTTGGTCTCACAAATTTCTTTTCTAACAACTCTTCCAGTTGCTTCTTCAGCTCTAATAATTCTGATGCCGACATTCTATATGGAGCCATAGAAATAGGTCTGGTACCAGGGACAAGATCAATAGCAAACTCCATTTCTCTTTCTGGCGGTACATCAGCAATGTCATCCGGAAACACTTCTGGGAATTCATGCACCACCTGCAATTCATTAATCACCGACTCACTCTCCACTGACAAGGATACAAACAATGCAAGCACCTGAGCTTCTTCTTCTAAGAGCTTTCTCAACTCTCTAGCAGATAGAAAACCATCTTCTTCCCCTTCTTCAGGAGTGAGGAATCGCACCGACTTGTTAAAACAGTTAATATGAACATGATTGAATTCCAGCCAGTTCATGCCCAAGATCACATCGAGACCTCCCAACGGTAAGGAAATAAGATCCACACCGAAGTCCTTATCAAAAATTGATAGTGGACAATTCAAACTGACTAAGGAAGTGGTCACCGATCCCTTTGCAGGAGTTTCGCCAAACATCTATCCCTTTATAGGAGAAGCGACAAGACCTAGCCTTTTCACACAATCAGCCGCAATAAAAGAATGAGTAGCACCAATATCAATAATAGCAATCAAAGACGTATTATTAATATAACATGTACCTCTGATTAGTCCGTCATCACTGGAAGTCTGAGTCCTTGTCGAAGCAAACACCTTTCCTTCAGTCGAAGCTTGCTTTGGTTTCTGGAAACGAGTACTAATATGGCCCTGTTCTCCATAGTTGTAACAAGTCACCACATTCACTTTGCAGCCAGAAATCAAATGTCCTGCCTATCCGCACTTGAAGCATTTCTTCACATCACTCGTGCACTCACTGACACGATGACCTAGCTCGCCACACCTGTAACACTTAAGAGGAGCAGGGGTACCTCCCCCACTCGGCTTCTTTCCATCAGTGTGTTTCTGTTTACCTTTCTCAGCTGGAGTTGCATAAGGCTTCCCACGGTTCATCTGTTGCTTTCCTCTCCTCTCGGCCAGCCCTTTATAGTGAGCCGATTAAGCCTTACTATCTTCTTCAAAGATCCTATAACAATCCACCAAATCTGGAAACCGTCTGATTCGCTGATAACCAACCGCCTGTTTGATCTCAGGCCTCAATCCATTCGCAAACTTGACACACTTTGAGAACTCAGCAGTTACCACACTGTAGTGAGGGTAAAACTTAGCCAGATCAGAGAATTTACCAGCATGCTCCGTAACAGTCATGTTACCATATTTTAGTTCCAGAAACTCGATCTCTTCCTTTCCTCTGACATCTTCAGGAAAATATTTCCTCAAGAACTCCCTACTGAGCACAGCCCAAGTGATTACCTCTCCTGTTGCTCCCAACAGTTGACGAGTGCTAACCCACTAATCATCAGCTTCCTCAGCCATCATGTGAGTACCTAACCGTACCTTCTATGCTTCAGGACATTCCATAACCTGGAAGATTCTCTCGATCTCCTTGAGCCACACCTGCGCTCCATCCGGATCATATCTTCCCTTGAAGATAGGCGGTCTGTTCTTCCAAAACTTGTCATTCTCGCTAGCATGAGGCGGGTTCTGTACGGCCTGAGCAACGACCTGCAAGGCAGCAGCAATAACAACATCGTTCCTTCCAGCCATTCTAAATCTATTACACACCAACAACAGAACACAATGGTTAAGGAAACGACATCGACAGCAATCAACTGTCACACGACAATGACTCGACAACTTGGCCGGACAGACCGACCTGGTCTGATACCATTTTGTAACACCCTAAACCCCCGCGACAATTAATAATAAAATATCAGGGAAAATAAAACATACAATGATTTAGGATGCTACTTTGCAACATACACCTATTCATGCATATGATATGTAACACATAAATATCACCAATTAAAATCATACTTAATTAATATCTTTATATGGCAGCGGAATTCAACTAAACATAACATGGGTAATACCACATAATCATCATCAAGCAAATAAAGTGGTAACGAATAATAAAACAAATAGCAACAAGCGTTCCGAATCCCCAGTATTACACATCAGAGCAGACGCCGACACAACGAAATAAAAGAGAAGACTCCATCTTCACTAACTTCAACTCCGCACTAATCCTGCTTATCTACACGTTACCCACGTGGAGGTAACATTCAAATAGAAGGGGTAAGATTCTCAAATCAACAAAAGGAATGCATAATATAAATATGAAAGCATTTAAACAATTACACGATTCATCCTATCATTACCACATCAACGAAATTACACACTTCCAAATAAGCAGACAACAGTACCATTCATCATACAACACGACATAATGCAATGCAATAAGACTCACGACTCAACTCAATGCATGTGGTACCAATTCGATCCCTTTTTCATGTTCATAATTCCCGTCGGAATTTCTATATCAGTCGCACACACCCCACATGGGAACACGAAATCCGTGATCGCTCACACCCCACATGGGCACACGATCACCTCAACAACAACAAAAATAACACGATTCTATTTCAAAGAATCCAGATAAGACGCTCACACCCCACATGCGCACACGACTTATCGCACAACTTATGCAACATGGCATGCATACAACGACAACATACAAAGACAATTAAATTCATATGTCCATCAATGCCTCAATACATCATACTACAATTATCCAACACGCAGTATATACCTGCCATCACCTACCACAACAGCAATCCACAACCATAACATGCATACACACAACCAAATTCATCATTCTAACACACGACAACTAACACATACATGAAAATCCAATTAACGCATTAAATGGTTGGAATTATTGTACTGAAATTAAATTTAACAAAAATTATGTGAAACCAGCTTCCCAACGATTCGAACGGCGGCTTAAACGGACATACGGATTAAAAGTTATGAAATTTTGAAGTTTGATAAAATTTTGTCCGTAACAGCAGCAAACAGCATTGTCATGCTCGCTGCTAGTTCGCTAGAAGTTCGCCTAGCGAACTTGCCAGCGAACCACTTCTCCCATACAAAAACCAGAGACTCACTATTTTCCTCCCCGTTCGCTACACATCCGCCCAGTGAACCGGAGTTCGCCTAGCGAACCTGGGGCGAACTTTCCCACCACACATTCCAACATTCCACTTCCTTCCCTTCATTTGCTTTCCTATTCGCTTAGCGAATCTGGGGCGAACACTCTCCCAGCGAACTTTTGTTCGCTATGCGAACAATGCGATTCTGCAAGTTCTGCAGTTGCGATTTCAGCACCATTCCACCCGAACCCTTCTCCAATTTTACTCCCAAACATCCCCAAAATGTACATATAATCATATATTATCATACATACAATTAGGAATACATAGACCACAATTTAACCGATCAATTTATGCATTTTTCCTCTTATCAAAACCTCCGACATACAAACCCCAATTCCCAATTCAACACAAACCATACACAAAGGATGATGCTAAAGGTCTATCTACCCTCATACAAACAAAATACAACCCTTAAGATGTTTAAGAACCCCACCCTTATCTTAGAGTTCTTGGACAAAACCTCGTCCTCAATGATGGCTTTTCTCTTCTCTT
The DNA here is from genome assembly GCA_022829125.1 of Lathyrus tuberosus. NCBI lineage: Eukaryota > Viridiplantae > Streptophyta > Magnoliopsida > Fabales > Fabaceae > Lathyrus > Lathyrus tuberosus. The sequence continues at coordinate 1,072,511 of JALAZF010000914.1, read as the reverse complement.
CTGCCCTAGCTCTCCTCTTTCTCCTTTTTCCCAAAAGCATGTACTGAATGGCTTTTCTCTTCTAATTCCCTATTTTCTATTTTCTTTTCTAATATCCTTTTATTATTAATATTATTTTTATTATTATTTCAATATTATTATTATTATTATTATTATTTTACTAATTAAATAACAATAACTATATTCTTAAATAATTTAAAATAATAATATTAATCAAATAACCATTCTCACCACACCACCAAGTTGTACCTAACTGGTCACACACCCCCAACATCTTAAATCCCTATAATTCTAAGGTCACTACTCATACTAAGGGCAACCCTAAACACAATCACACAAATTCACAACAACATGTAATTCCAATTACGAAAACAATAAAATAAATCGGGGTGTTACACTTTCAACATGATTAATTCATAGTGAATTCTAAGCTTGTGATCCTACATACTTGAACATATGTTAGTATACCAATTTTTTCTCTAAATACTTTGTTATCATCAAAACCCATGGGATATGAACAATCTTGTTCCAACAATCTCCCATTTTTTATGATGACACACATATGTATTTAAGAACAATGGTTGGTCAATTTTAGCTAACTTCACAACATCAGTGTCTGAGGTTTATATGCTCCCCCTGAGTCTAATAGTCCAAAGGCTGAAATTTGAAAGGTCCCCCTAAGTTTTATCCTAGTTAATTTAAATTTATTTTGATAGAAAAATATTCAGATGGAAGAAAAATCAAATAATTGAATAATTAGGGTTTAAGTATATGAAAAAAATAAAAAAATAATAAAAACTTAATATTCTTAAATACTCCCATGAATTTCTCCCCTTTTTTTCATTAACAAAAATATAATAAACATAGATACTAATGACTAATAAGCATATATTCCACATATTTCAAGATGGTCAAAGGTAGACTCTGACAACATGGTTTCCATGAAACAGTAAGCACAGAGGCACATGAATCTAAGAAGACAATCTTCAAGATAGAGGAGATTCTAACTAGACCCCTATAAAAACAGATGCAAAACCATCACCAAATCACACAGCTCTAGAGTTTCACTAAGAAGACACAAGAATGGGCAAGAAGAAGACATTGGAGTCAGACAAGAGTGATTTTGCAAAAGAGATGTGTAATATGATGAGAAAGGATGCAAGAGAAGAGAAGAATAAGAATAAGAAGAAGGATGATTGAATTTCTGGTTAAGCAGATCACAAAGATGTCAGACGGGATATCGAGACACTTGATCTCTGCTTCACACAAGGATAATGAAGAACAGAATAAACAGTAGAAAGAAAACAACACACAAGAATTGTTAACCCAGTTTGATGATCAACAACACCTACGTCTGGGGGCTACCAATCCAGGAATGAAATCAACTAAGTAGAATTGGTTCTAAGCTAAACTCCAACGTTTACAACTTAGCACCTAGAAACTACCCTTCCTAGATTTCTACCTAAGACACTCCTAGGTATGAGACCCTTCTCAATTCCCTTTCAACTACAGCAGTGACTGAAAAATTACAGCCCAATAAACTGTCCTACTCAGGTATTCACGCAATACAAGAGAGGCTCACAAAATTACAAACCCTAGTACTCTATAATAGTTGTAAACTTCCACACCTATTCTAAGTTAAATCCATCCTATTTATATTGCAAAACATAACTGGATTTGGGCTTCAAAATCGCAGCAATCCAGCTCCACAAAATCTGTGACCTATTCTTCTTTAGAATAGTTTCTTCAATCCTAAGTTTCCAAAAATGTCTCCTTCCATGGAAACCGCATATTCTTTTTAGAATCAGAATCCCTGATTCCTTAATCTCAGATGCCACCTAGGACCAAAACATATTCCAATCACACCTGGAAAATAGAAACATTTATTTCAAACTGTAACAGACAATGATGTCGAATCAACATGATAGGACATCTTATCTGACACTTTAACCTGCAGTTAGTTAATCATGTCAGGACATCTTGTCCAACATCTATCTACTAAGTTAGTTTTACCAAAATTGATGCAAACCTCAAAGGCTTGGGCTCATCAATCTCCCCCTTTGGTAGATTTTGGCTAAAACTAACTGCACTTGACCTGCAAACAGAACTATACAGAACAGGGAGACCAAAACATCATCAGAATTGCAGCGGAACAAAAACTTAACTTTGTCTCCCCCTCAACCAATAACTTCTTCTGCAAGCAGCACCAGCACTACTCCCCCTCAAAGGTTAGTAGCATATCAGCAGCAATGGTTAGTAAAGTTAGTATTACTCCCCCTTTTTAGCCATAATATGACAAAGGCAGAAAGACTAACTTAAACCCCCAATAAACAATATAGAGTAATTAAAGTACACACCCAAACAAAAGTAAAAAATTATCCTGGGCATTCAGCCCTTACACAACCAAAAATTAAACTAGAACTTGAGAGAATGCTTGACAATCCTCTCATCTCTGATGGGAATACATATTCAGATATTTGAATAATATTCCCATATCCAATGGAATTTTATGCCTCTTCAGATAGGCAAACTCCAAGCTTGCCTCTCAATACTTCAAATTGATTCGAGTCCAAAGCTTTAGTAAAAATGTCAGCTAGTTGATTTTTTGTGGCAACATGCTCCAGGGTTATGATTTTGTCCTCCACAAGGTCTCGAATGAAGTGGTGCCTGATGTCAATGTGTTTAGTTCGGCTGTGCTGAATGGGATTCTTTGAAATATTTATTGTACTCAAGTGGTCACAGAAGAGTGTCATAACATCTTGTGTAACACCCTTTTCTACCCAACAAACATCACGAATAAATACAACAATTATATCAGAGTAAAGTCCCAAAAAGGGTGTCATAATACATCAAATAACCACCTGCTCACGGGTTTTACCATCATGAATTTATTTAAACATCACGCAGTGGAAATCAAAATTTAAACAATTTTATAATCCAAAAACTTATTAAAACAAAAATCATAAACATCATCATGCCAACAAATAAAAGAACGTAAATCGTTCGACTCAAACGTCCCGGCCCGATGTTACATATCAGAGCAAGACCCTCTAATCGATGGAGAAATCAAAATACTTCAAAATGCTAAATCTTCGGGCGCCAAGAGAGCTAAGCCTGATCACCTGCACGTTACCCATGTGGAGGCAACATTCAAACAGGCAAGGTGAGTAATCCGAATCAATATATAAGATATAAGCAAAAGATAAAGCATCAACATAACATCACCAAATCATACACAAGCATCAATTACATCAATAGAATGCAATGCCATACAGTATGTAAATGCAATCTCATAGACTCATGCATGTGGTACCAATTCGTCATAATTGATGGTCACTGGGCCATCACCCTCCAAAGTTTCCCACCAATAGTATCAATTCTACACAAGAACCAGAGCGCGTCACAAAACACTTCAATCCACACAATGGGATTGAAGCCACCAAATGGACCAGAGTCCTAACTATGCCATGAATGCATGATGCAAATCGTCATAATAATCATCGTCATAAAATCGTTAAGGTTGCATCATCATTCATGAATCATTAACACCGTCATAATACAACATCAATTCACACTCATCACGATTCGCCACTATACCTCTCAATTCGTCATGTCATCATCGCCACTATACCTCATGATTCGCCAGCCCGCACGCGTATGGCCATGCCACATACGCGTATGGCTCACTTCCTCGCCCACTGACCTGCGTATCATACGCGTAGGGTCACTTGCCCAGACCTCCCTTACGCGTATCACCCTCCTTGTTACGTATATCACCAGAGAGGTTTCCCTCTCAAAAATCCCCTCCAATGTCCCATTACGCGTAATGGCTAGTCCATACGCGTATTACTCCATTCCCAAGAATTCCCTACGCATAATGGCTTCCTATACGCGTATGCCCCTTCATTACCAACTTCCCATACGCATAATGGCTTCCCATACGCGTATGGCCATACTCTTCTTACGCATACACTACGCGTATTGGCAGAGGGTCGTGCTAGCCCTGGGGACGGGTGCGTATGCTACGCGTAACACCCTGGGGATGTCCCCTCATACGCATAATACGCCCCCCGTTACGCGTATGGCCAAAAACCACTCAAAAACTCAGATTTCGCATCTAAACGAAAACTTCTCATTCCAACACCTTCGATCTTCCAAAATCAGACCCAAAACTGTTTCAATTCATCACAGATCTATGTTCGTATCTTACTTCAGTGTTTTCATCAATTTTTTTCTAATTACTAAGTCCTAATTTCTAAATTTGCAGATCTGGTTTTTATTCACATATTCATCACAACAACAACAATTATCCACACGAATTCCACATCAATTACAGCAACACATACCAGATTCATAACAGAAATCGACCAACACAAATTCACAAAAATTCATCACAGATTCATCATACAAAAATTTGTCATAAACGCAGAACACACAAACTACCTCTACCTTAAACCCATATCAGACATATTAACCCGGATTAACCCCCCATACCTCGAATTTTCCAGCAAAAGATTCTCCTTTTGGGGTTCTACGGTTGATTCTCTCGTTATCTGTGCCATAGCCTCCTTTTCTCTATTTCTCTTCACTTCTTACGATTGCACATAATAACTTCCCTAATTTCCACTTTTCTTTTTGTCAAACCTACCCCTTGGACCCTAATTATGATTTACCCATATTATCCTCACTTAACCTTCTCAATATTACCGTCTCACCCTGAATGGTCCTCTTAATTATTTTAAATAATAATAATAATCTAAATATTCAAATTATTTTATTATTATTACCAACAAAATAATCTTAATTATATTACTAATTCTAAATGCCTCAATATTCCCTTAACCCAATGCTACCCCACAACACCACACGAAGTCACCAAGCGTCATAATATTCACCAAAATTCACCAAAACAACGAATAATCATAATAAATAAATTAAATAAATATTATAATTATTTTGGGGTGTTACAACTCTTCCTTACTTAAAGAGTTTTCGCCCTCGAAAATTACCTGAAGGAAACAGAGTCGGATACGACTCCTTCATCTGATCTTCACGCTCCCAAGTCCAACTTTTGCCAGCTGGTCCACCCCATAACACCTTCACTAAGGCTATGTATTTACCCCGCCGTTGCTTCATTTCACGACCATCAATTCGCATAGGTAATGCTTGAACTGTCAGGTTATGCTTCACCTGTACCTCATCCATCTGAATCATATGCGATGGATCCGGAATGTACTTTCTCAACTGAGACACATGGAACACATCATGTAAATTCGCAAGTGACGGCGATAAAGCAACCTGATAGGCTACCTCCCCTATCCTCTGCAAGATTTTTTATGGACCAACAAAACATGGAGTGAGCTTCATAGACTTCAAAGCTCGACCCACACCAGTCACTGGCGTCACCCTCAAAAACACGTGATCTCCCTCTTGGAATTCAAGTGCTTTCCTTCTCTTATCATGATAACTCTTATGACGACTTTGCGAAGCTCTCATCCTTTCTTAGATTATATTAATCTTCTCAGTCGTCTCCTGCACAATTTCAAGTCCGAGTACAACACTCTCGCCTGACTCATACCAACACAAGGGAGTTCTACATTTTCTTCCATACAAAGCTTCATATGGCGCCATTCCAATACTAGCATGAAAGATGTTGTTGTACGTGTACTAGATCAACAGTAAATGGCTATCCCAAGATCCTCCATGATCCAACACGCAAGCTCTCAACAAATCCCCTATGGATTGGATAGTCCTTTCCGGCTGACCGTCCGTCTGCGGATGATATGCAACTCATCCTCAACTTAGTACCCAAAGCATCTTGTAAACTCTTCTAGAACCTCGATGTAAATCTCGGGTCTTTATCCGACACAATACTTGAAGGTATCTTATGCAACTTCACAATTTCCTCAATATACATCTCAGCTAACTTCTGCATAGAATGATTAATCTTCATCAGCAAGAAATAAGCTAATTTAGTTAATCTATTTACAATCACCCAAATAGAATCATTTCCCTTTGTCGTTCTCGGCAACCCTGGCACAAAGTCCATGGAAATTCTATCCCATTTACACTCTAGAATATTCAATAGTTGCATCATACCTAAAGGCTTCTGATGCTCAATCTTCAACTTCTGACAAGTCAAACACGCATAAACAAACTCGGCAATGTCCTTCTTCATACCTGGCCACCAAAAAAACTTCTGTAAATCCTGGTACATCTTCGTAACACCGAGATGAATACTCAATCCACTCTGATGTCCCTCCTCAAGAATGCTTTTCTTAATATCTGGAACATCTGGGACACACACCCTGTCTTTGAACCTCATCACTTCATTCTCATCAATCCGGAATTCACCTCTGTTACCTTGGTTGATCAATGTCAACTGGTCAACCAACTTCAAGTCAGATTGTTGTCCCACTCTGATCTCTTCTAGAATACCGCTAGTCAACTTCAACATTCCCAACTGCACGCTATCAGGAGTCACTTCACATACCGAACTCAAATCTCAGAATTGCTCAATTAACTTCAACTCCTTCACCATAAGCATTGACATTGCAATGACTTCCTACTCAATGCATCAGCCACTATATTTACTTTACCAGGATGGTAATTCAAATCAAAGTCATAATCCTTCAACAATTCTAACCACCTTCTCTGCCTCATATTCAACTTTTTCTGATCAAACAAGTACTTCAAACTCTTATGATCGCTGAACATTTTGAATTTAGAGCCAAACACGTAATGTCTCCAAATTTTCAACACAAACACCATAGCTGCCAACTCTAAGTCATGGGTTGGGTAATTCACTTCATGAACCCTCAACTGCCTGGTAGCTTAAGCGACAACTTGACTATTCTGCATCAATACCCCGCCAAGACCCATCTTCAACGTATCATAATACACCACAAAATATTCATTCGGATTAGAAAAAATCAACACTAGATAGGTCATCAACCTCTTCTTTAATTCCACAAAACTCTCTTCATAAGCTACATCCCACACAAAAGCTTGACCCTTTCGATTCAGCTGAGTCAAAGGTAATGCCAACTTAGAAAATCCCTTGATAAACTTGCGGTAATATCCTGCCAATCCAAGGAAACTTTGTATCTCAGTAGCATACTTCGGAGTCTCCCACTGTAACACAACATCAATCTTAGAAGGATCCATAGCAATCCCACTACTTGAAATCACATGGCCAAGAAAAATCACTCCCTTAAACCAAAACTCACCCTTTGACAGTTTTGCATACAACTTCTTCTCCTTCAATACTTGCAACACGGTTCTTAAATGCTCAACATGCTCTTCTTCAAATTTAGAGTATATCAGAATATCATCGATGAAAACCACAACAAACTTATCCAAATACTCATGAAAAATCCGATTCATATACTCCATGAACACACCAGGTGCATTGGACACTCCAAACGGAATCACAATGTATTCATAGTGACCATACCTCATCCTGAAAGCCCTCTTCGGGATATCATCCGGCTTAACTCAAATCTGATGGTACCCTGACCTCAAATCAATCTTGCTAAACACACGGGCGCCTACTAACTGATCCATCCAATCGTCGATTCTCGGAAGTGGATATTTATTCTTGATAGTCACTTTATTCAACTACCGATAATCAACACACAACCTCATACTTCCGTCCTTCTTCTTCACTAACAGCACAGGAGCACCCCACGGAGAAATACTTGGTCGGACAAACCTCTTCTCGAGAAATTCTTCTAATTGTTTCTTCAATTCACTTAACTCAGAAGCGGACATCTGGTAAGGAGCCATTGATACTTGACTCGTACCTGGTATTAAGTCCATTGCAAACTCTACTTTACGTTCTAGAGGCAAATCACTTATGTCGTCTGGAAACACATTTGGAAATTCACAGACAATAGGTAATTCGACACTCGCAGCTTCACGATCAACCTGCAACGATGCAAACATTGCAAACACCAAGGCTTTGTCTTCCAGAAGTTCGTCTACTTGCTTAGCAGCAAGAACATCAACTCTCCATTATCACCAAACTCGGGAAACTCTACGGTCTTATTATAACAATTTATATGAACATGGTTGAACTCCAACCAGTTCATTCTAAGGATTACATCGATTTGGTGCAAGGGTAAACACACCAAATCCATCACAAAACTCTTCCCAAAAATCATCAAAGGACATCTCAAACACACAAAAGTAGTAGTAACAGAACCATTAACTGGAGTTTCTATTACCATATTACCATTCATATCGGACAATTTCAAACCCAATCTAGTAGCACAGTCAAACAAAATAAACAAATGAGTAGAAATTGTATCAATAATAGCGACCAACTCAACATTATTATTAAAACAAGTACCTCGAATCAAGTTATCCTTCTCTAGAACTTTTGAACCTCTCAAAGCAAACACTCTGCCATTGGTCTGAGCAGCAGTAGCAGTCTTTTTTTATTTCTGACACTAGGTATTGATGTGACCCTTCTCACCACAATTGAAATAGGTTGAACCATCATCCTTGCAATCAGTAGCTCTGTGGCCCTTCTTACCACATCTGTAGCACCTCAACACACTATTGGTGTAAACCTCAGCACGGTGGCCTTGCTCGCCACACCAGTAACACTTAACAGAAGCGGGAGCTGCTCCCCCACTTGTCTTCTTCCCATCTGAAGCCTTATGCTTCCCTTTGCCAGTTGAAGTCGTATAAGGCTTCCCTCTATATTGCCCCTTCTCTTTCTTCTCACTAAGATGCTTGTAGTGAGCAGATCGAGCTCGGCTATCCTCATCATAGATCCTACTCTTATCCACCAACTGAGCACACCTGCGAATTTGTTGGTGCCCAATACCCTGCTTGATTTCTGGCCTCAGCCCATTCTGGAAATTGATACACTTGGACACCTCAGCATCAACACGGTTGTAGTGAGGACAGAACTTCACCAGTGCCTCGAACTTTGCAGCATACTCTGCCACAGTCATGTTGCCTTGTTTCAGCTCAAGGAATTCCACCTCCCTCTTGCCACGAGCATTGTAACGCCCCAGTTTTGATCATTTTATTTAATCGAGTTGATTTAATTATTTTGAGTATTATATTATTATTTTTACTTATGACTTTGGTGTGATAATATGTTGTTTTGCATTGTTATTATATTTTATCGCGCTTTGAGAGTGTTTGCGGGATAATTGAGAGTAAGGATATTTTGGTCTTTTCCTAATTATTTACTAAGTTAGAGAGAAAGAAAATAGAAATATAAGGGGGAGGAGAGAAAATAGAGAGAAAGAAATAGAAAGAAGGAAAAAGGAGAGAAGGGAAGAAGAGGAAAAGCTTGGAAATCAAAGCAAACAACTTCTAGGAATCGATTTAATCGGGTAAGGGTGCGAAACTCGATTATACTATGCTTGTATATGATTATGTATGTATGTGTTTGGATGATTCTCTTGCTTTCTATGTTTTTCACTTCTAGGTCGAAAATGATAAAATGAGTAGAATCGATGGTTTAGCGGGTGGAAATCGATGTAAATGTGTTAGATTGCTTGTTGATATGATTAGAATAGGTTTTGATTGATATATGTTGATTGGGAAATGTTTTGGTTGGGAAATATCACTTTTGGGGTTTCAAACAGCGCAGAAAAATTCTGGGTTTTCCTTGGTTCGCCTAGCGAACCTAGGGCGAAGGTGGCAGCGAGTGAGGTTTTTGCGGGTTCGCCTAGCGAACGATTCAGCGAAGGGTAGCGAAGGTTCGCTACGGGGGTTCGCCTAGCGAAGGTTGTATGTTTTTGGTTCTGTTTGGTTCTGACTTGGTTCGCCAAGGGTTCGCCTAGCGAACTTTGTGTCTGTTTTTAGCTAGTAGTTGGTTCACTGTAACATTCACCTAGCGAAGGTGCTAGCGAATGCTCGCGAGATGGTTCGCCCAGCGAACAGTGCTGTTTGTGTAATTTTGTTTTCTGCGTAACTTTTGATCTGTGGTTCGGTTTGAGGCATGGTTTGATGCATTAGAAAGCTTATGGAATGTACTTTCTTATTATGATGATTTAGAATTTGTTAGCCGAATAAATTAAGTCAGAAAGTCAGGAATAGTGTTGTTTAGCGACTTTTATCGTATTAATTGTGTGTAATGGGTGTGTATTATGTAATGTGTCTTGAATATGGATATCGTATGACTTGTATAATGTTATATGATGTGAATACATGTGATGGCATGATTGTCGTGGTTGTTGAATTGTGGCCTAAGGGCAAGAATAAATGCAATGTGTTGTATTTGATTATATATGCTTGTTTATGGTTGCATATATGTGTGGAAATGCATGGTTGTCATGAGTTCTTGTGTGTCAAGCATCATGATATGCATTGTTATTGCATCCTGAGTGACGGCGGTTCTGGTGGGGAATCAGCTATAACATCGTGTGCCTCGAAAATATAAAAGGTATGAATAGCCTGAGGACCTAAAGCGATGGTTATATGCAATTGCGTCCTGAGTGACGGCGGTTCCGGTGGGGAATCAGCTATAACATCGTGTGCCTCGAAAATATGAAGGTATGAATAGCCTGAGGACTGAAAGCGGTGGTTATAGACGATCGTGAGCCTCTCTCGGTGGAGGTGTGAGCGATCGGGTCGTGAGCCTCTCTCGGTGGAGGTGTGAGCGATCCATAAACACCGTGAGCCTCTCTTGGTGGAGGTGTGAGCGGTGGGTGAACATCGTATGCCCGACGGGGAGTTACAGTGATGTAACGAGCGATGGTTCCAGCAGAGTTCCTGAGAGAACTAGTATTGTGATTTGATGGAGTCGGTACTGCATGTGCATTTGGATAGAGTCGTTGTGTCGGCCTCTTTGCATCTGCATGAGTTATGATTGCATTGGTTATATGTGGAAAATCATGATTTAGTTGATTATGTGAATGAAATCTTTATATGCTTTGGGTGTTGGAGTGTAATAATTGGGAATGAGATTGATGAGTTGAAACATGTATAATTGTGTTGATGATGAGTGTGTTGTATATTATTGAGATGTATTGGTGACATATATATATATATATTATATGTGTTGAACTGATGGTGGTGCGTTTGTGGTGAGAACATTTTATATTGTGTATTTTGTGTTATATATAATTATATGCGACTGTATTATGATTGTGTTTCTCACCCTTCTGCTGTTTTATAATGCTCTATGAGGCATTGCAGATTAGTTGCTGGAGGTCTTTTTGTGAACCTTAGGACTTCATTCTTTTGTCGGTTGGCTCTGATATGTGACACCGGGTAGTTAGGGAGGCCGTTTGTGGTTATTGTGTATTATGAATATGTATATTTTGGATTGTACATGTATGACAAACTTTTTTTATATTTTTGATAATCAGTTTTAGATTTTCCACTTATTTCTAAAATCTGATGGAATGTGGGTGTAAGGAGTTGAGTTCCTCTGTTGATGGCTACCCCACTGTTGCATATCTTTATGAGCATGTGTTGTATGTTTTGTTTCAAATTGATGTGATGCTGCCTGTCTATGCCATGATGATTTAAATATACTCTGATGAAATTTTGAATTTTGAATTATCTATTTGTTTACTTGGGGGTATAGATTGGGGGTGTTACATTAAGTGGTATCAGAGCCAGTGTTGTGTCAGTTTGCGTCAGTCCTTGTTGGTCTTGTAGTTCAGTGAGCTGTTTGTTTAACCATAGTTGCTGTTATTGGAAATGAACAGAATATGGCTCGGGCTGTGCAAGGTGTACCGAATGTTGTGGGTAATGATGAGTTCAGGAAGAACGAACTGCCTATATTCAAGGGAAGATATGATCCTGATGGTGCACAATTTTGGATTGAGGAGGTTGAAAGAATCTTCCATGTGATGAATTATGCTGAAGAGAATAAGGTGAGACTGGGTACTCACATGCTGAAAGAAGAAGCAGCTGGTTGGTGGGTTAGTTTGCACCAAGTGCTGGGAGAGGATAATGAAGAGGTTACTTGGGAGTTATTTGGTCGAGAGTTTCGGAGGAAGTATTATCCTGAGGGTGTGAAGGAAAAGAAAGAGATTGAGTTCTTGGAGTTGAAACAAGACAATATGTCTGTTGTGGATTACACAGCAAAGTTTGTGGAACTTGTGCAGTTCTATCCTCATTATGCTGAAGCGACTGCAGAGTTTTCTAAGTGTGTGAAGTATGAGAACGGATTGCGTCCGGATATTAAACGGGCAATCGGTTATCAGAGGATTAGAAGGTTTTTGGATTTGGTGGACAGTTGTAGGATTTACGAGGAGGATTGTAAGGCGCGTGCTACTCACTATAAGAATGTGAATGACAGGAAAGAGAAACAACAGTCTCGTGGTGGTCCTTATGGCACACCAGCTGATAAGGGTAAGCAAAGGGAGAATTTTGAGAAAAAGGCAAGTGGGGGAGGAATGTCTAGTCCTCCGAGGTGTTACATTAAGTGTTATAAGTGTGGGGAAGTAGGACATCGTAAGTTTGATTGTAGGGGGAATGAACTGAAATGTTCCAAGTGTGGAGGTTCGGGACATGTCGCAGCGGATTGTAAGAGAATTAATGTGCAGTGTTTCAACTGTGGTGGAACAGGTCATATTAGCACGGGGTGTACGAAACCGAAGAAAGCTCAGACTGGTAGGAAGGCTGTTGCATTGGTAGGAGATGAGACTACTAGTGCGGATCGTTTGACTAAAGGTACTTGTTTTATTAAGAGTACGCCTTTATTTACTATTATTGGTAATGGAGCGACTCATTCATTTATTTCATCTGAGTGCGCGAAGCGTTTGAATTTGTTGTGGTCTTTTGGGATGGTAAGACGGTTATCGATATTTCTGCATAGGGTCGGTAATTATTTCTTTGGTTTGTTTAAATTGTTCTTTGACCATTTATGGTAAAGGATTTGTTATGGCTTAGGTGTGTTTACAGTTGGAAAGGTTAGAATGAGATAAGTGGGGGAGAAGCTGGTACTTCTCCATGTTGTTTCAGGTGTAGAGCGCTGGCTCAGTGTGTTCGGGATTGCAAGATTATAAGTGTGGTTTCTGGTTCAAGACGGAATGCAGAAGTAAGGTTTATGTCAACTAAGGATTTGTGCCTTAGGTAGTTTTGTGTATAGGATGTAATGAATACTATTATAGTTTGGTGGAGACGGTTTATGCCTCATCATGATTATCGCCTGTTTATTGACAAATTGAGGAACTGATCACCCTTAATCTCTTGTTGATAGCAGACGGGAATTATGTTGGATGGAATGGACGTGTCTTTCTGGCTTTGATAGTGTGTGCAATGAATTGTTTGGAATTTAAGGAAATGTTTACAGATTGTTTTGTTGTGTCGATGAAGATTCTTATATCAGAAGATGAGATGGATTAGAGGTGCTGGTATGTGGTTAAGTGGTGAACTCATTAAGAGTCTTTTTTGGTTGGTTGAGTTTGATTAGAATCACAATTGTTGGAATGTTTGATAAGAGTGGTGGTTTGTTTAAGTTGTGGTTTATGTTCTTCGACATTTGAGGATTCGAGGAAGGATCAGTACTATTGTGGAATTGGTTGTAGTTGTGTTATGTTGGATTATAGGAAGTATTATCTTTATGATTCTAGATTCGAAGTGTTTGGTAATTATAAGAATATTGAATATTGAGTTGGTCTGAAAGAATAGAGACAACGAGGATGATTAGGATTCGTGGCGAGTCATGAATTGGTTTAGGATTATCCTTGGGGAAAGGATGTTGTTGTGCCTGATGTGTAAGTCGGAAATTTTTATGCGTGTCTGTTTTGATGGTCTGAGAATTGGAATTATTTGAGCAGTACAGAGGCTCGTGTTTAGTGTGGTTGGATATATTGGCAGTGAAGAGTGACTTTTGGTGGATATGAGAAAGAGTTAGGTTTTGAGCGTGAGGTTGATAGTCTTGATGGTTTCGGGTAATCAGAGTGCGCAGCGGAAGCGTGATGTGGCACATTTTGTATTTGAGAGTGAACCAGCAAGTTGTGCTTGTGTATTCTTTGAGTTGGGAGTTGGTCGGCAAGTGCATTGTATGGGCTTTGCGTCTTGTCGTTGTTGTTGCTGCTGTTAGCCAGGTGGTTAGTCAGTTGTGTTATTTGTGGTGTGCTTTTGGTTGATCTAGTGTTTGTTTGGTCGGATGCGAGGGTCGTGTTTGGAGTTGTTGAGATCGGTTATATTTTCGAGGACGAAAATTTCCAAGTGGGGGAGAGTTGTAACGCCTCAGTTTTGATCGTTTTATTTAATCGAGTCGATTTAATTATTTTGAGTATTATATTATTATTTTTACTTATGACTTTGGTGTGATAATATGTTGTTTTGCATTGTTATTATATTTTATCGCGCTTTGAGAGTGTTTGCGGGATAATTGAGAGTAAGGATATTTTGGTCTTTTCCTAATTATTTACTAAGTTAGAGAGAAAGAAAATAGAAATATAAGGGGGAGGAGAGAAAATAGAGAGAAAGAAATAGAAAGAAGGAAAAAGGAGAGAAGGGAAGAAGAGGAAAAGCTTGGAAATCAAAGCAAACAACTTCTAGGAATCGATTTAATCGGGTAAGGGTGCGAAACTCGATTATACTATGCTTGTATATGATTATGTATGTATGTGTTTGGATGATTCTCTTGCTTTCTATGTTTTTCACTTCTAGGTCAAAAATGATAAAATGAGTAGAATCGATGGTTTAGCGGGTGGAAATCGATGTAAATGTGGTAGATTGCTTGTTGATATTATTAGAATAGGTTTTGATTGATATATGTTGATTGGGAAATGTTTTGGTTGGGAAATATCACTTTTGGGGTTTCAAACAGCGCAGAAAAATTCTGGGTTTTCCTTGGTTCGCCTAGTGAACCTAGGGCGAAGGTGGCAGCGAGTGAGGTTTTCGCGGGTTCGCCTAGCGAACGATTCAGCGAGGGGTAGCGAAGGTTCGCTACGGGGGTTCGCCTAGCGAAGGTTGTATGTTTTTGGTTCTGTTTGGTTCTGACTTGGTTCGCCAAGGGTTCGCCTAGCGAACTTTCTGTCTGTTTTTAGCTAGTAGTTGGTTCGCTGTAACATTCGCCTAGCGAAGGTGCTAGCGAATGCTCGCGAGATGGTTCGCCCAGCGAACAGTGCTGTTTGTGTAATTTTGTTTTCTGCGTAACTTTTGATCTGTGGTTCGGTTTGAGGCATGGTTTGATGCATTAGAAAGCTTATGGAATGTACTTTCTTATTATGATGATTTAGAATTTGTTAGCCAAATAAATTAAGTCGGAAAGTCGGGAATAGTGTTGTTTAGCGACTTTTATCGTATTAATTGTGTGTAATGGGTGTGTATTATGTAATGTGTCTTGAATATGGATATCGTATGACTTGTATAATGTTATATGATGTGAATACATGTGATGGCATGATTGTCGTGGTTGTTGAATTGTGGCCTAAGGGCAAGAATAAATGCAATGTGTTGTATTTGATTATATATGCTTGTTTATGGTTGCATATATGAGTGGAAATGCATGGTTGTCATGAGTTCTTGTGTGTCAAGCATCATGATATGCATTGTTATTGCGTCCTGAGTGACGGCGGTTCCGGTGGGGAATCAGCTATAACATCGTGTGCCTCAAAAATATGAAAGGTATGAATAGCCTGAGGACCTAAAGCGATGGTTATATGCAATTTCGTCCTGAGTGACGGCGGTTCCGGTGGGGAATCAGCTATAACATCGTGTGCCTCGAAAATATAAAGGTATGAATAGCCTGAGGACTGAAAACGATGGTTATAGACGATCGTGAGCCTCTCTCGGTGGAGGTGTGAGCGATCGGGTCGTGAGCCTCTCTCGGTGGAGGTGTGAGCGATCCATAAACACCGTGAGCCTCTCTTGGTAGAGGTGTGAGCGGTGGGTGAACATCGTATGCCCGACGGGGAGTTACAGTGATGTAACGAGCGATGGTTCCAGCAGAGTTCCTGAGAGAACTAGTATTGTGATTTGATGGAGTCGGTACCGCATGTGCATTTGCATAGAGTCATTGTGTCGGCCTCTTTGCATCTGCATGAGTTATGATTGCATTGGTTATATGTGGAAAATCATGATTTAGTTGATTATGTGAATGAAATCTTTATATGCTTTGGGTGTTGGAGTGTAATATTTGGGAATGAGATTGATGAGTTGAAACATGTATAATTGTGTTGATGATGAGTGTGTTGTATATTATTGAGATGTATTGGTGACACATATATATATATAAAATATGTGTTGAACTGATGGTGGTGCGTTTGTGGTGAGAACATTTTATATTGTGTATTTTGTGTTATATATAATTATATGCGACTGTATTATGATTGTGTTTCTCACCCTTCTGCTGTTTTATAATGCTCTATGAGGCATTGCAGATTAGTTGCTGGAGGTCTTTTTGTGAAGCTTAGGACTTCATTCTTTTGTCGGTTGGCTCTGATATGTGACACCGGGTAGTTAGGGAGCCGTTTGTGGTTATTGTGTATTATGAATATGTATATTTTGGATTGTACATGTATGACAAACTTTTTTTTATATTTTTGATAATCAGTTTTAGATTTTCCGCTTATTTCTAAAATCTGATGGAATGTGGGTGTAAGGAACTGAGTTCCTCTGTTGATGGCTACCCCACTGTTGCATATCTTTATGAGCAGGTGTTGTATGTTTTGTTTCAAATTGATGTGATGCTGCCTGTCTATGCCATGATGATTTAAATATACTCTGATGAAATTTTGAATTTTTAATTATCTATTTGTTTACTTGGGGGTATAGATTGGGGGTGTTACAAGCATCCTCTGGAAAATACTCCCCCAAAAATTCCTACTTAACACAGCCCAAGTTATCATAGTACCAACGTCTTCCAGTCTTTGACGGGTGTTATCCCACCAATCCTCAGCCTCTTCTGACAGCATGTGAGTTCCAAACTGAACTTGTTGTACGTCAGTACACCCCATCACCCAGAATATCTTCTCAGTCACCTTCGGCCACTTCTGTGTACTCTCTGGATCATGAGTACCCACAAAAGTTGACAGATTGTTCCTCTGGAACTTCCCCAAAGCAGGAAACTCATTTGGAGCTCCACCATTCTGATTATTCTGAGTCATTGCTTGAGCAAGTGACTCCAACGCATCAGTGATAGCATGATCATTTCTTCTAACCATTCAGCACGCCACCAACAAGGTTAGAAGAGACAAAACATCGATAGTGTACACACACTCATCGACTGACAGGGGACTGACATCGTCTAAAACCTGGCCGGACAGACCGACCTGCTCTGATACCACTAATGCAACACCCTTTTCTACCCAACAAACATCACGGATAAATACAACAATTATATCAGAGTAAAGTTCCAAAAAAGGCGTCACAATTCGTTACAATACATCAAATAACCACTTGCTCCGTAACACGGGTTTTACCATCATGAGTTTATTTAAACATCATGCAGCAAAAATCAAAATTTAAACAATTTTATAATCCAAAAACTTCTTAAAACAAAACTCATAAACATCATCATGCCAACAAATAAAAGAATGTAAATTATTCGACTCAAACGTCCCGACCCGATGTTACATATCAGTGCAAAACCCTCTAATCGACGGAGAAATCAAAATACTTCAAAATGCTAAATCTTCATGTGCCAAGAGAGCTAAGCCTGATCACCTGCATGTTACCCACATGGAGGCAACATTCAAACAGGCGGGGTGAGTAATCGCGAATCAATATATAAGATATAAGCAAAAAATAAAGTATCAACACAACATCACCAAATCATAAACAAACATCATTAACACATCAATTACATCAATAGAATGCAATGCCATACAGTATGCAAATGCAACCTC
The DNA here is from genome assembly GCA_022829125.1 of Lathyrus tuberosus. Taxonomy (NCBI): domain Eukaryota; kingdom Viridiplantae; phylum Streptophyta; class Magnoliopsida; order Fabales; family Fabaceae; genus Lathyrus; species Lathyrus tuberosus. The sequence continues at coordinate 1,054,725 of JALAZF010000914.1, read as the reverse complement.
ATAGACTTATGCATGTGGTACCAATTCTTCATAATTGATGGACACTGGGCCATCACCCTCCAAAGATCCCCACCAATAAGATCGATTCTACACAAAAATCGGAGCGCGTCACAAAACACTTCAATCCACACAATGGGATAGAAGCCACCAAATGGACCGGAGTCCTAACTATGCCATGAATGCATGACGCAAATCGTCATAATAATCATCATCATAAAATCGTCAAGGTTGCATCATCATTCATGAATCATTAACACCATCATAATACAACATCAATTCGCACTCATCACGATTCGCCACTATACCTCACAATTTGTCATGTCATCATCGTCACGTCAAAATTTTCCCGATTTTATCCCATTCACCCTCATTATTAGCTCACCCATGTTTTATTACTTCATCATAGTCTTAGGTTTCAAGGAAACTGCATCACAAGCGAAAACGAGACAGAAATCGCAAACACGGACAAATCTGTCAGCTCCCCTGCCCGTATGCGTATGGCCATGCCCACACGCGTATGGCTCACTTCCTCGCCCACTGGCCTGCGTATCATACGCGTAGGGCCACTTGCCCAGGCCTCCCTTACTCGTATCACCCTCCTTGTTACGCGTATCACCAGAGAGGTTTCCCTCTCAAAAATCCCCTCCAATGACCCATTACGCGTAATGGCTAGTCCGTACGCGTATTACTCCATTCCCAAGAATTCCCTACGTGTAATGGCTTCCCATACGCGTATGCCCCTTCATTCCCAGCTTCACATACGCGTAATGGCTTCCCATACGCGTATGCCCCTACTCTTCTTACGCGTACACTACGCGTATTGGCAGAGGGCCATACTGGCCCTGGGGATAGGTGCATATGCTATGCGTAACACCCTGGGGATATCCCCTCATACGCGTAATACTCCCCCCGTTACGCGTATTGCCAGAAACCACTCAAAAACTCAGATTTCGCATCTGAACAAAAACTTCTCATTCCAACACCTTCGATCTTCCAAAATCAGACCCAAAACTGTTTCGATTCATCACAAATCTAAGTTCTTATCATACTTCAGTGTTTTCATCAAATTTCTTCTAATTACTAAGTCCTGATTTATCAATTTGCAGATCTGGTTTTTATTCACATATTCATCACAGCAACAATAATTATCCACACGAATTCCACATCAATTACAACAACACCTACCAGATACATAACAGAAATCGACCAACACAAATTCATGAAAACTCATCACAGATTCATCATACAAAAATTCGTTATATACACAGAACACACAAACTACCTCTACCTTAAATCCATATCAGACATATTAACCCGGATTAACCCCCCATACCTCGAATTTTCTAGCAAAAGATTCTCCTTTTGGGGTTCTACGGTTGATTCTCTCGTTCTCTGTGCCCTAGCCTCCTTTTCTCTGTTTCTCTTCACTTCTTACGATTGCACAGAATAACTTCCCTAATTTCCCCACTTTTCTTTTTGTCAAACCTACCCCTTGGACCTTAATTATGATTTACCCATATTATCCTCACTTAACCTTTTCAATATTATCGTCTCACCCTTAATGGTCCTCTTAATTATTTTAAATAATAATAATAATAATAATAATAATAATAATAATCTAAATATTCAAATTATTTTATTATTATTACCAACAAAATAATCTTAATTATATTACTAATTCTAAATGCCTCAATATTCCCTTAACCCAATGCTACCCCACAACACCACACGAAGTCACCAAGCGTCATAATATTCATCAAACTTCATCAAAACACCGAATAATCATAATAAATCAATTAAATAAATATTATAATTATTTTGGGGTGTTACATCTTGCGTGACATTATATTCAGTCAGCAATTGCTTCATCCACATAATTTGCGAATAGCTACTCCCTGCTGCAATGTATTCAGCTTCAGCAGTAGACAAGGAGACACAGTTTTGCTTTTTACTGAACCAGGAGATTTAATTGTTCCCTAGAAAGAAGCATCCACCAGAAGTGCTTTTTCTATCGTCTGCATTTCCCGCCCAATCAACATCACAATATCCTATTAATACAGAGTCAGAGTTGTGTGTATAGAGTAGTCCATAGTCACATGTACCATTTACATACTTCATAATACTTTTGACCTGATTAATATGGCTAACTTTGGGTTCAGCCTGATACCTTGCACAGACCCCCACAGCAAATGCTATATCAGGTCTGCTGGTTGTAAGGTATAAAAGACTTTTGATCATGCTTCTATAGAGACTCTGATCAACACTTACTCATTTTTCGTCTTTAGACAGTTTCAGGTGAGTAGGAGCAGGTGTCTTCTTGTGTTTTGCATTCTCCAAACCAAACTTTTTAACAATATTTTTGGCATATTTCCCTTGACAGAGAAATCTAGAATCTTCCATTTGTTTAACTTGGAGACCAAGGAAGTAAGTTAATTCTCCAACTAGGCTCATTTCAAACTCAGATTGCATTTGCTTAACGAAGTGTTGAACCATCTCTTCTAACATTCCACCAAAGACAATATCATCGACATAAATTTGTGCTATCATGAGTTTGCCTTCTCTTTCTCTGACAAAAAGGGTTTTATCAATTCCTCTTTTTCTGTAGCCATTTGTGACAAGAAAGTCAGTTAGCCTTTCATACCAGGCCCTTGGAGCTTGTTTCAACCCATATAACGCTTTCTTTAGCTCGTATACATGATCTGGGAATGTAGGATCAACAAAACCTTTGGGTTGTTCCACATAGACTTCTTCGTTCAGGTATCCGTTTAGAAAGGCGCTCTTGACATCCATTTGAAAAAGCTTGAATTTCAGCACACATGTTATTCCAAGTAGCAGTCTCACATACTCCAGTCTGGCTACAGGAGCAAAAGTTTCATCAAAATCCACCCCCTCTATTTGAGTGTACCCTTAAGCAACAAGTTTAGCCTTGTTTCTTGTGACTACACCATGTTCATCAGACTTGTTCTTAAACACCCACTTTGTACTAATCACATTTGATCCTTCTGGATGGGGTACGAGATCCCAGACATCATGCCTCTTGAACTGCCATAGTTCTTCTTGCATCGCATTAATCCAGAATTCATCTGTCAAGACCTCTTTGACATTCTTGGGTTCCATTTTTGACATAAAACAGGCACTAGCAACAACATCTCGTGATCTGGTCATTCTTCCTCCATTTGGGTCTCCTATTATGAGTTCCTTAGGATGATCTTTCTGAATTCTGATGGAGGGCCCTTTGTCAATCCTCTCAGTCAGTGTAGGTTCATGATTTTCATCATTGGTTTCTACAGCACCCTCAGAGTTATCTTGGGGTGTTTCAACATCCTCTGTGACATCTTCCTCCCCCATGGGAAAGAATGCTCCAATATCATTTGTAGCTTCGACTTCTATATGTGAGTCATCAACCACAACATTTATGGATTCCAATACCACTTGAGTTCTTGAATTGTAGACTCGGTAGGCTCTGATATTGGTGGAGTATCCTAGGAAGATTCCTTCTTCACTCTTGGGATCCATCTTCCTTCTCTGCTCACAGTCTGCTAGGATGTAGCATTTGCTTCCAAAGACATGAAAGTACTTCACAGTTGGCTTTCTACCCTTCCATAATTCATACAGTGTGGCAGATGTTCCAGACCTGATGGTTACCCTGTTTAAGATGTAGCAAGTTGTGTTCATTGCTTCAGCCCAAAAGTAATAAGGAAGTTTTTTGGCATGAAGCATGACCCTAGCACATTCTTGAATAGTTCTATTCTTTCTCTCAACCACACCATTATGTTGAGGAGTGATGGGTGAAGAGAACTCATGAATGATTCCTTCTAATAAGCAGAACTCATTAAACTTACTATTTTCAAACTCCTTCCCATGATCGCTTCTGATTCTGACAATGCCATAATCCTTCTCTCTTTGTAGTTTCTGACACAGTCCATTGAAGACTTCAAATACCTCTGACTTCTCTTTGATAAAATACACCCAAATGTACCTTGAGAAATCATCTACTACAACATACACATACCTTTTTCCACCAAGGCTTTCAACCTGCATAGGTCTCATTAAGTCCATATGGAGAAGCTCTAAGTTTTTAGAGATGGTCTAATGTTGAAGCCTTTTATGTGGCATTCTAGCTTGTTTGCCAATTTGGCATTCCCCACATATCTTGCCTTCATCTATCTTCAGATTGGGAATACCTCTGACAGCCTACTTGGATATGACTTCTTTCATTCCTTTCAGGTGCAAATGACCAAGTTTCTGATGCCATATCTTCACTTCGTCTTCCCTTGACACCGGGCAAGTGGATGGACACTTAGTTTCATGAGGAGCCCATAGGTAACAGTTATCCTTAGATCTGGTACCTTTCATGATAAGTTCCTCTTTATCGTTTGCTACCAGGCACTCAGATTTAGAGAATTTAACCTTAAGACCCTAATCACACAATTGGCTAATACTTATCAGATTTGCTGTTAATTCTTTGAAATACAGAACCTTATCAAGACTGGTCTGACCATCATACTTTAACTTCCCAACCCCACTGTCAAAATACCAGTCTTCTTTAGCAGAGGCTCTCAAGGAGGTATGAGCTATGAAGGGGACAGTTTGTTCCTTAGTGACCCACTTCTTCTTTCCTTTAGGAACCTTCTTCCTTCTTCTGGATCGAGTTGATGATTTAGGATAACCATTCAATTTGTAGCAGTGAGCCTTTAGGTGACCGTACTTGCCACAGTAATAGCACTGCTTGTCCTTATTTGTTCTTCCTTGAGAGATGTTCTGAGGTCTTTGTTGATGTTGAGACATTCTTTTTTACATAACTTGAGCTGAGTTTCCTCCAGTCCTCTGTCCTTTGATCTCAACCTGATCATTGTAGCCGAGACCTCTTCCACTTCTAGTATTTCTTCCTGACATAAGGATTTCATCTAGCACATCTGAGCTATTGTTCATCATCCTTATATACTTGGTCATGTTGTTAAGTTTGGAGTTTAACAACACCATTTCATCCTCTAAATCAGAGATTGTTCCCAAATGATTTAGTCTTTCATCACAAAGTTGAGAAATAAGATTATGATGATCTTGTCCTAATTGACACAGTTCAGCACTTCGAATGCATACCTCCTTATCTAAGGCAGAAGGTCACCAGGTTTGAGATTTCCAATATCTCAATCCTTGTCAGAATCATAAAATCCAGTGAGTGCAGACACCTTTTTAGCAGACTATCCATCACTTGAGGAGTCATCCTCAGACCACGAGGTGGATAGACCTTTTTTCTCCTTCTTGTGGAAGGTGGGACATTCACCTCTTGTGTGTCCAAAACCCCCCACACTCAAAGCATTGAATTCCCTTTCCTCGGTTTGGTTTCTTATCATAGCTAGGTCATCTTCTAAAGTTTCTCGATCTATAGATGTCGGAAATCTGGGCCTTGACATTGTTCTTAGACTTCTCATCCAGTTTCTTCACCAGTTGGTGATATTGTTTTTCAAGAAACTCCACAGCTTTGGACATGTCCTCATTGGAGTCACCTTTTTCTTGGTTAGTCACCAAGGCCAGACTTTTCTTCTTTTCATCCTTCTCACTGATAGCCATCTCAAAAGTTTGAAGTGATCCCATAAGCTCACCTACTTTCATATTAGTTATATCCTGAGCTTCTTCTATAGTCGTCACCTTCATATCAAATCTCTTGGGAAGAGACCTTAGAATTTTCTGAACCAACTTGGCATCAGGAATTTTCTCTCCAAGGTCACTATATGTGTTGGCAATATCAACAATGTTCATATGAAAGTCATGTATACTTTCATCCTCTTTCATCCTTAAGTTCTCAAACTTAGTGGTGAGAAGCTGAAGTCTTGATGATTTAACTCGAGAGGTTCCTTCATGAGCAGTCTTCAAGATTTCCCAAACATCCTTTGCAACAGTGTAATTCTTGATGAGTCTGAAGATGTTCTTGTCCACACTACTGAACAAGTCATTCAAGGCATTGGAGTTTCCTTGAGCAAGCTTATCATCTTCATCATCCCAGTCTTCCTCGGGTTTTAGCTCATCAGTGAGCTTCCCATCTTTGTCTTTGGTCTTTGGTGGATCCCACCCTTTAACCACAGACTTCCAAGCTTTACCATCCATGGACTTGATAAACACCACCATGCGCACTTTCCAATATTCATAATTGGAAACGTCAAGTATGGATGGTCTATTTAGAATTCCTCCTTCTTTATCCATCAAACCAGAAAGTATCGTCCCTGAATCTCACCCAGATACAGAGCAGGATGTCTGCTCTGATACCAATTGAAATTTTGGTTAAGCAGATCACAAAGATGTCGGACGGGATGTCGAGACACTTGATCTCTTCTCCACACAAGGATAATGAAGAACAGAATAAACAGCAGAAAGAAAACAACACACAAGAATTATTAACCCTGTTCGGTGATCAACAACACCTACGTCTGGGGGCTACCAAGCCAGGAATGAAATCAACTAAGTAGAATTGGTTCTAAGCTAAACTCCAATGTTTACAACTTAGCACCTAGAAACTAACCTTCCTAGATTTCTACCTAAGACACTCCTAGGTATGAGACCCTTCTCAATTCCCTTTCAACCACAGTAGTGACTGAAAAATTACAACTCAATAAACTGTCCTACTCAGGTATTCACACAATACAAGAGAGGCTCACAAAAGTACAAACCCTAGTACTCTATAACAGCTGTGAACTTCCACACCTATTCTAGGTTAAATCCATCCTATTTATATTGCAAAACAGAACTGGATTTGGGCTTCAAAATCGTAGCAATCCAGTTCCATAGAATATGCAACCTATTCTTCTTTAGAATAGTTTCTTCAATCCTAAGTTTCCAAAAATGTCACCTTCCATGGAAACCGCATATTCTTTTTAGAATCAGAATCCCTAATTCCTCAATCTCAGATGCCACCTAGGACCAAAACATACTCCAATCACACCTGGAAAACAGAAACAGTTATTTCAAACTGTAATAGACCATGATGTCGAATCAACATGATATGACATCTTATCTGACACTTTAACCTGCAGTTAGTTAATCATGTCAGGACATCTTGTCCAACATCTATCTACTAAGTTAGTTTTACCAAAATTGATGCCAACCTAGATGAAGGAGGCACATCTAGTGGAGTCGCTAAGGAGAGCAAGATTCCAGATGTAGAGGAGAAGTGGGATGAAGAATGGAAGACTTTTCTGGATATATATAAGGATACAAATTATCAATACTGAAGACATATTTAATAGTGTTTAAGAACTAATCATGTAATGTCTTTTGAGTAAAGTTTCCATTTCTTTTACAATAGTCACAAACTTCCTTTGAAATCCTAGAAATATGATTATGCTTATTAATAAGTGTGTAAGAGAAATAAGAAAGAAAAAATACAAAAATAAAATAAAGAACACTTTAATAAAAAAAACATATAAGCTACACAGATAAGAATACAAAATAAACAAAACAGCTAACCAGAAGAAGAAGAAGAAGAAGAAAAATAAGAAAATCCATCCACAGAGACCACCTTGACCTTAAACGGATCAACAGCTTTCAAAGCTTCTATAAGCTTCAACTTATCTCCCTAGTCTTGTGATTTAATCTCAGTCATAGTTAACTCAACTCCTTGTTGAATTAAGAGTTCAGAGAGAACCCTACCATAAGGAATGAAACATGACTTTCCCTCTTTAACATAAGTGAGAGTCATTTTCAGATAATCAAACATAAGTTAAGGGAGGTTAATCTTCAGATATAAGTTGAGAACTAACATAAAATCTTTTTCATCAATATCCAAAGAAGTGAAATCCTTGTTCTTTAGCAGGAAGTTTGAAATCAGTAAGTGATACCAATCTAACGCCTTGGAATTGAGACTTGAAACTTTGGATAGGTCAGAGAGATCGTCAAAGATAAGATGATGAGACAAACAAGATTCCCAAAAGAGCGTGTCCAGAACCACACCTTCATCCTCACAGTTTATTGCATTAGCAATAGATGTGGGGGTGATGGTCATATGAACTCCAGATACAATAGAAAGAATATAATATTCTAGATTTAGTTCCTAGATGGAAGCATTCACCCAAAAATCATTGATCAGGTTAGGGTAAGCAGGGCCATAAAGGATATTAAAAAAAAATATCCCAGCCATTCTGGGAAACACTGCTTTGATGATCAAAACCATGAGCCATCATCTTTTCAAAATCAACTAGTCCTTTAATGATGAAATGCAACTAGTTTTTCATACCCAGATTAGATCTAGAGGCCATCTTAGACAGGGAATGACTCATGAAGGAGAAGAAAGACGAAAATAAACTTAAAGGTGTTTCCAAAGATATAGACAATGATTTGTCAGAAAAAATCAAGACAATTGTCTTTGCTTTAAGACCACACAAGGATTGTCTTTAGAAAACAAAATAATAAAAACAAATAAACAATTAGGGAAACATGAGGTGATGACAGAGGGTAGTTTCACAAAAATCAAGATGTTTCACATCATTAGCAAATAGTCTATACCCAAACAGCAACTGTGCAAGATAATTATCAGACATATGAATGCCATCTGAAGCAAATAATCCACCTGCAGAGTCTTCAGTGTATGATATTTTTTAGAAGTCACTTTTCATCAAAGGAAGTTTCCTAGACTCTGATTGATGATACTACTGAGCAACATCACACTTTGATACTCTTATCAGACATAAGCATTATTCTTAATATAAACCATGTTCAGATTCTTCTTGATAAAATCAAATCTTTCAATAGCTAAGGGTTTTGTAAATATGTCATTCCATTGATGATCAGTATAAATGAATTTAATATCTATAACTCCCTTCTGAACATAGTATCTTATCGAGTGATATTTAATCTTAAAATGCTTGGTTCAAGAGTGTTTAACTGGATTCTTTATTAGACAAATAACAGAAGTAGACAACTTACCGAACACCTTTCTCCCTCCCTCCACAGAATCAACCTTTGCCACTTCCTTGTGAAGGTGATCGAAAACCTATTTCTCGAAAGAAGTTAACGGGAGAAGAAAACCCAAATCCTAAAAAATTCAAGCATAAAAGGGATAGAACTTCCTTCAAATATGTGAAATATCCCGTTTTCGGTCGGAACAGGTAGGATTTCCCAATCGCAATAAATCCCTATTTCAAAAGGGCCAAAATGCATTTCTTTCCCCTAAACATAAGCAGATTGGTGGGCTAGATACTTTCATTCGACCTAAGAATAATCTTCCAATGTGATTGTCGTCATCAAACTGGTGGGTCATGTAAGGATAAAGGATTCGCGAAGAAGATCAAGGTGATACAAATTAAATAGATGAGTATGTGGTAAAAACACAAAATTAAATTGGGAACCTTATAACAAAGAAGAAAATGTGGATCAATGGTTCATATTAAAAAACTTGAGGGTAACAAGCTTTTTGTCCCATCAACCCACACGAGAGTGGGAAAATACTCAATTATCCTAGGTAGGTAATTGATTCCTAAACCATATACCTAAGGATGACATGCTTGCAATTAAGGGAGACAATGAATATACGACAAGGAAAGCATTTAATGTGTTCATTGTTTATGCGAAATACTTCAAACGTCTCTAGTTTTAATGTAACTGAGATGAAACTTCATCTATAATTGACCTAAGCTACTAAAGACTTCAAAATCATCAGGAGTTCTGGTAATTATTAGGGTAAACTGTTATGGGTCGAGCATATCCCCCTCAATCCAACAACGCCTCCATTTGTTTGGTCACTCTGAGACGGAACACCCCGATTTTGAAGATACCAACCAGCCACTCCAACTAATTTTAGAATGATCTCCTAACCACTGAAACATACATACCTACAGGAGATCCATACATTAAGCATATCCAACGATCTTCTGCTTTTCACACTTGAAAGATAGTGAGGTAGTTATTCATCTTCCCTATATATACAGGATGTCACCATTTCTGGTAACAAGTTTCAAGAACAATTTGAATACTCTCTCATTATTCACATATTGACTTGAGCTTAAGTGTGTTAACCTTGTAGTTACATGCGTGCTTCATCGTACCAAAAGCTCTCCTCCACTGAATCTTCTGCCCAAAATGGAAGACTTTCGATACCTGTGAGCCAATCATAAGCTTTAATAGGGTTAAGATATCCTTGAAACTCTAGAGGATTCATTCGATAAAACTCACGAAAACCCCTACTTCCTGCATTATTTTATGGAGGTTGTAGGTCACCCTACATTTATTGCATCACCTGCATCATGAAATCCTTATGTTACTACTGCATTAGCAGTTAATTTTATTGATGTTGTTGCATCAGATGTTCGTAACGACCATCCTCTGTTCTCATTCCTTGGTTCTCGCCCACATCTTCGTTATAATTTTCTCTCATCCTTCCCCTCCTTCTTGGTTTCTCAGCCATGAAATCGCTTGTCATACACATAAATATCAAGTTGATCAGGCCTAACACTAGGTAATATGAAAGAATCTCCCGTTACAGCAACACACACGCACGAGAACATATTAACTATTGATGTCTCATGGTTAGGTCAAGGATCGACCTCCTATGATACCAACTGTGACAACCCAATTAAATGTGCGTCTAGAATAACATAATTTAGTCATTAAATATGGCATGGAAACATAATAGAATAATGAAAGAGTTACATAAGTACATGAATTTTGCATACGATACACGGTATGCCCCAAAATAGTACCTCATGTAAATCAAATTATCACAAAATACAACGGAAAACAACACAAAACAACTAGGTACATTCTCCAGAAAAGTCTCATCACATCATATTTCCTTTACCTTTAGTTGTGGACTGCTCACCTGTAAAAATTATGATAATAACAAGGGTGAAAATAAACTATCTCAGTGGAGATCTCTTATCTTAGCAGTCCTTTCATCAATTGAAATTTACTTAAGTATTTATACAAATATTCCTCACCTTAGTCGTTTTTATTTCATATATCACATATTACAAGAGAATATTCAATTGTATTATTATTATTATTCACATGGATCCCGTCGTTGGAATGCACTAGTATGCTACCCTCAAAGAATATTCCTCCAAGTTTACCTGCTTACCTACTTTTTGGAGTTCTACCCTCAAGGTATGGTCTTATGGGTTTACCTACCTTCCTAATTTTAGGACACGAATTCCCTCAAGGAATGGTATTTCGGGTTTACCTGCCCCCTACTTTTAGGACCTCTACCCTCAAAGGTTGGTCTTATGGGTTTACTTGCCTTACTACTTTTGGGACACCATCAAAAATTCAAATTTTTACTTTGAGGATGCCCTCAAGGTTAGGTCTTCTGGTTTATCTGCCTTCCTACTTTTGGGACTTCTATTCTCAAGGAATGGTCATTCGAGTTTATCTACCTTCCTACTTTTTGGGCTTCTACCCTCAAGGAATGGTATACCAGGTTTATCTACATTTCTACTTTTGGGGTTGCTACCCTCGAGGAATGGTATACATGGTTTATCTATCTACATACATTTGGTACTTAGTGCACTAAACTTATCATGATGAGTATTATATGTTATTTCTACCTGGTAAGGTCCAAGCATAGCATACTCGTCATTGGAAGGGCAGAACCATTCCAAAAATCTTAAAATAAAGCCAAAAAGAAACTGACCTTGCCAAGATGATGGTTTGGTCGTCATGGGCCATGATGATCGTTATAACACCCTACTTTCCAACTCGACAAATAATTAAATAAAACATTTGATAAGCAGCGAAAATTATAAAATACTTGTCATCACAAAGCCTCAACAACATTATTAGTTTGAAAAGTGGTTCAATATCTAAATAAAGAAAAGATATGCAACATAAAACAAATAAAAGTACAAATCATTCCCCTCGTGTTACATATCACAGAGACTCTAACTATAGACTCGATAGGAAACTAAAGAGGCATAAATCTATTCTCTACATTAAGCTCTTACGTAGTCACCTGATTCTCTATAGTCTGAAGGAGCACATACGCAACATCAAACAGAAAGAGGTTGAGAATACATTTAAATAATAATCGGTGCATAAAATAATCAACGCAGATTCACACATCATAGACTATACGCATATCAAAACATGCACCATAATATCATGTATTCAAATTTCACCCACATCATAATCAAACTCACACAAATTCATACAAAAGTACTCAACAACACTCAAACATCTCATTTGAATAACCTTTATGTAATGTGATGCAACATCGACTCAACTCATACATGTGATACTGACTCAACATTTGGTTTTTCATACGAGCCGGATCCCCTCTTTGAATCCTGATCCCCCACTCTGAACTTGGGATAAGTCACTAGTCCCATCTTTAAACTCGTGACTCGCCTCTTTCCCAACACAGCAATATAAAATGCAAGGCATGTAACAATGCAATGATAACAACATATATAGCAAATGAATACAACATGTAACAAATATGCAATTAATGCATCACCAGTAGTTCTCATTCTTAAGTACTCATCCCATCAATTCATCAACAAGCATGTACAATAATTCACAAAATATCATACTTGTATTTTAACCACATATATTAACACATTGAACATATATCCAAAATTACACATAAAACTCAGTTATGCATGATATCAATTAACAATGATTGATTAATTACATAATTCAAGTAACCAACTAATATTCATCAAAACATACCAACCATCATCCCAACTTTGCCTGCACGACAAAACCACTCCATAAATCCAATTCAGTAGGCCTAAATGCACCTACTGAGACGATGAAGGGTATCCCGTCACCAGGGTGACACCTGTCATCACCTATATCCCTAAATCGTCACCCCAGTGATGATTGACAATGCTCAACGCTTTCTTGGAGACAATGATGATCTCCCCGTCAGATAGCTGACACCCGTCGGCATCACAACACTCATGACGAACTGGTCGTCATGCAGGTGACGCCTGTCACCCTATTAACAGAAGCAAAAACGTGTTATGCCATTGCAAAACCTTCAAAACACCCCTAAATCAATTCCAAACATCCCTCAAACAGCCCATAATTGATCCATACATGATTAGCGCATATTAGCATGTTATTCCATAATTAATCACAAAAAATCAAAATCACACCCGTGCTTTAAAACCCTCAATTCATACCAAACTGCATGCTTATGAACAATTTAACATAAACAATAATCACCACATTTACAGAGCACGAATTTCATTCATACCATTGCATAAAATAGAATTATATTCATATAATTAATCAAATAACCAATAAAAAGAAAAAGGAGGAAAATCCTATTGGAGGTTAAAGGAAACCTCTCTACCCTTTCATGGTTAAGGCATCCTTAGATGAATAATCTCACCCCTTACCTTTTAAATTCAGCAAAACATAAGCAAGCAAGCTCCTATGATTCCTTCTTCCCAAGCTATAGCTCTCCAATACTCTTCCTCTTATTTCCTCTCTTTTCACATTTACTGTAAAAGCTCTACAACCCTTATTTCTTTCTAATTTTCTAATTATATATTAACCTAATTAATTTCTTTATAATTAAATCTTGGCCCAACTAAATATAAGCTCTTCGTTACTAACCACCTCATTTTCTATTATTTACCCTTTTATCCTAACCTTTACTATTCACCCAATTTCCTATTAATTAATTAAATCCCAATAAAAATAAGTAATTAAATCCCACTAGAAATATTAGATATTCAGATTAAAATGGGGTATTACATTTTTGGTCCTTCAAAGTTAGTAGAATACACATTATGAGCAGCTATCTTTCTCTTTTTTACATTCATAATGCTCTTTATAAAAGTATGAAGGAGAATGTCCTTCTTTGCTCTCATGGCTTTTCTTATTAACACAAAACAAGACAATATGACCTTATTTATTACAATAGTTGCATTTTAAGGTCTTGTAATGATAGGTGGATTTAGTATTGCAAATGTTACTAAAGTTTTTATTATTGTTACATTAGTTGCATTTCAAGGTCTTGTAATGAGTGGACTTAGTATTGCAAATGCTACTAAAACTTTTATTGTTGTTCTTAGGTTCATAACCAAGTCTAGCCTTATTGTAAGACATTATTTAGTTTCCTACAAAATATTCAAGTTGTCTCTCGCCTTAGTGAATTTATCAATCATTATTTGAAGATCATCAATTTTATTTTTCAAACTATTACATTGCCCACACTTGATAGATTCATCTATAACTTTGTGAGAGGAGGAATAGTTTTGAATTAGATCATCTTATCTCTCTAAGAATTTATATTTCTTCCAATAGGTTATACTTTGTAATTCAAGGGAAGAGATAATATCTTTGGAGGTGGAAATAATTTATTCTAATTTACGTATTTCTTTTGTTAGATTCTTACAATTGCGAAATAAATGTTGATAAGAAAATTGAGAGGTTACCTCTTTGTCTTTTGCAACTCACAAATCTCTAGAATAGTATCAAAAACTAGTCGCTTAACTATATTCTGTTACACATGGGGATCTTTTTCAAGAGAAGAAAAATTAAAGGAAATAAGGAACATATCAATTAGATGTTTAAATGAGGAATCATTTCACTATGAATCCTCTAACTTATTTTATCCCCAATAAATTAACGAACTCATTTAAATGAAAAGATTCATATATATATATATATATATATATATATATATATATATATATATATATATATGCTTCACTTTAATGTACATTAACTACATCCCTTCATATTTAGCACTTCACCTAAAGATGATTTTCGTTTTCAAACCCAATTAATTCAAGTGACTTCTAAAATATTTTGGAATGAGGGATTGATAGTAACTATAACACCCCAAATAATATGTGTCTAAAACCATATTACTCGATATGTTATTTTTTGGTACTAAAACATAACACAACAGTATATAAATGCATTATTACAAGATTTTTGCATACTCAAATCACAGTATTCTTATAACACAACATATGATACAAAAAAAAAATACACGTCGGCGCTAAAATGAAGGAATGGTGTCTTCATCTTCTTCTATCCATGTTGTTGATCCTTCAAGCCATACATGCTTACCTAAAAATAAACAACAAAGTTTTTGTGACATACTAATTTCAGTGGATTCCCCTCTCTTATGAGCCCACTTGGCTCTATAGGGATACTAGTACTCTCAACGTCCTACTGATACTACACTCTCACATTTTTGTACAAAACAGGAGATCGAAGCACGTCAACTTTATTTACAAGTGCTATTCGGATTCCTACTTAACCTTGGCAGGTGAACCAAGGAGCTACATATTTAGCCATGTTGAATCGACTCTACGATCAACCAATCTGCTTCCTGAGGGTAAGGTCTCACTTTTGGGACTAAATCCCTTAGAGAAATAACTAAAGAACGGTACCATCTCTTCTGCTTTTGGGTTTTAGTGTCTTCATGAATTAACTAGGTCGCTTCTGTTTGTGGGTCTTACTAATTTCCCTCATGAATTGGTTGGGTCTCTTCGATCCTACCTCAGGACTTGCTCTCCTATGTATCGAACTACCAATTCACCAAGACATGGGAATTGAAACTCCACTTAAGATATTATACAATCTCGGAAGTACGCGTGTCTATTGAGAATGAAGCATACTACTTTGGTTCAATCTCACCTTAAGGTTATTTTTCATCCTAGAGTTACTCACTCATCATATATATTCTTTTATGCAAGCACACATACATAATAAATAGGATTAATATTTTATTTACCTAATTGATTTAACTTGAGACATTTCTGTTAGTCTAAACATCAATCATTTGATTGATTTCCACAAGGTTCTTAATTAAGGTCTACTTTCTAAACTCACTACTATTTTTTTTGGAGTGTAAAAAGATCATAGAATCTTCACTATGTTATAGTTCTTTGCATTAACTTTCTAACGCAACTAACCGCATCTTAAACGGAGTTAGAGAACTATAGTTATGATGAAAACAAAGTCTAAACAAAATTTGTCTCTCATTATTCGAATCATGTTGATTCCATGACTCGAATCAAACCAAATAGAAATCAAGTTTTCATTTTCCTCTCATGATTTTCTTAATCTAAGTACATGGTAATACATATTATCACTCCCTAATGATGCTAACATGTTTAGGTGGTCAAAACACCACATAATCATCTCAGGCAAGCATCTTCTAGGTAAAACTATTCTCAACCCAACAAAGATATACATGGTGGTCCAACGTAAATATTCAGACCCTTTTATCTACTAACATCAAGGTAATCTCATACATATTAACAACATATACTGACATCAGTTTCATAGAAAGTATGAACACAATAACACATCCAAGGAATTCATGCTAGTAATAATACACAATGTCACAAAAATTTCAACACACATTAAACGCATCATGTGTGAACACATTCATGCTATCATATTATCAATAAATATACCTATCATGAAATATGATAAGTCTAACTAATGAACCCACCTTAAACTCATGAAACCTAGATTTGAGAAGCGTTGGTAGATTAAATTGATGATGATTACAGTTTCTCTAATGCTCATTCTTCCAAGAATTTTTCAATTTCCGCTCATGCAATGAGAGTTGGTGTTGGCTTGAACCCTTCGTCTCTTATCCTCAAGCCACTCGATCTCCACTCTCTCTTCAATCTAAAATTCCTATAAAATTTTGATTGTGTAGAAAGAGAAAAAAATGAAGAAAACGGCCTCCATAAAGTTTTTATAGACAACTCGCCAAATTACACTTTTGCCCTTGGTCCTGATTCCATATTACTAATGATGCCACTAGCTCACTAAACCCCTACTCATTAGTCTTAAACTCAATTATTCCACATGGTTAAGAATAATTAAAAACCTAGGGCATTACAGTAACAGTTAAACTTTTATGTCTATATATGTTGACAAAAAATAGTTCTAACTACCATAATGCATAAAAGTCATATCTCTGATAAATATGACCTTACCATTTTCCACATAATATAGTCATCGAACAACCAACATTCATGGTTCTCAAAGAAACTATTCCTTTGTTTTCACTCGGTTTATGATCATTCATTCAAATGTTCTTAAAGTAGCTATGGCTTATGGGGAACCAAAATGCAATATTAATTTTACTTTGGTCAATACTACCATGACGCAAATTTTAAAAACTTCCTTATAGTTCTACAAATAAAAAAGTAATTCACAGTCAATATGAAAATTAAACTTCACAAAATAGGTGACTCAACTAAAAACAATGTCAAAAACATATTGACAACTTTCTTACCATTTGTAAATTTATTCAAAACTCGTTTAAAAAAAACACTTTCTTATTCAAATTTGGAAGAAAAGATAAGGAATGAATAGAAAAAAATTAATTTAGAGAGAGAGAGAAATAATAGAAAAATTCATCTAAGAGAGAGAGATAAAACCCAACTTTATCTTAAGAATTCATCCTCAATTCCATAGGCTTACATTGTTCATATAATAAATATAAGATTACGAAAAATATGAAGCTTACATTCTTGCTTATGGTTAAAGTTACATATTAACCTATTACAGTTAATTTGATAACTTAAAATCCCATTAATTTTACACTATTATAAGCACCAACAAAAAAAAAGCTAATGGTTCAATAAAAGCAAATTTAAACTTTGAGGATGAATGAATCTTTCATGGGGATTGAATCTCTAAAATTATTTTAAACGATCACATACTTATTTTAATCCAGGGAAGGATGAGGATGAGGATTTATCTATATCAACAAAAAATTATGAATGCAGTTCATATGTTCACATCGAAGGAAGATGGAGAAATTTGAAAAAGATGATAAAGAAAATGGTATGAAAGGAAGAAAAAAAGAGATGGAAGGTGGAAGAATAACTTTTGGGGGAAGAATGTAAAGTAAGGTGTAAAATAGAAAATGAAAATAAGGAGAGAGAACTCAATTTTGAGAAAAATTGAAAAAGGGCTGATTGGAGAATGGTAAAAAACGATAGAATTTAGAGAAATAAAAAAGAGGAATTAGTGAGAGAAAAGGATCAAATCTAAAATGAGAGAGAAAAGGTGGGAAAATGATATGAGAAAGAGAGATTTGAAATTTGAATTTGAATTTTGAATCATTATATAAAAAATGTGAAGTGTGTGAGGTGTTCAAAGAGAAAGATCCAATATTATACATTTTGTTAATTACACATTTAGCCTTTATCTAGACAAAAGTTTCAAAGATATGAGAAAGAGAGATTTGAAATTTGAGTTTGATTTTGAATCATTGTCTAAAAATAGTGAAAGGTGTGAGGTGTCCAATAGAGGAAGATCCAATATTTTATAATTTGTTAATTACGCTATTAGCCTTTAGCTAGTACAAAAAAATTTTAAGACAAAGGTTATATTAGTAACTTAAGATGTATTAAATTTTTGTATATATATATAGTAGAATATATATATAGTAGAATACCCGTGCGTCGCACGGGTAGTTAAATATACATAATAAATATGGTATATTTAATGTTAAAGTGTCTCTGTAATTAATGATCTTGAAAAAATGTCTACAATTTATTTCATAATGTTGTTTTAGTTATTGACTATTTAGAATAAATGCATAAAGTAAATTTTGAAAGAAAAACTATAACATATAAGTTATGGTTATGTGGATCATACAAAAATTAATACTGTAATATCTTACTATTAAAACTAAATCAAGGAATATCGTTTGAAGAATAATTGTTTTACATCCAGAAATGATGACAAAATAGGTATTATAATGTACTCAAAGCACATTGTATTGATTGCTACTTCAATGAACTATCATTTGGTGCTAGAAAAAGTAGGTGGATAAAAAACATGCTAAAGCAACATCATGACAACAATATTCAGCAGCACACATAAGGAACAGTATATCGAATAACACTTAAATGTAAAATTCCTGAATCCGCCGAACAGCCCACACAATGAACTATAAGGGAAATCCATAATTGTTGTTTCACCCTGCATGCATTTAGAAAGTCAAATAAAGTTTACTACATAATGAGGTGTCCAATTGAGGAAGATCCAATATTTTATAATTTGTTAATTACGCTATAAGCCTTTAGCTAGTACAAAAAAATTTTAAGACAAAGGTTATATTAGTAACTTAAGATGTATTAAATTTTTGTAGATATATAATCATGTCTAAAAAAATATGAAAGGTGTGAGGTGTCCAATAGAGGAAGATTCATTATTTTATATTTTTAAGACAAAGGGTATATTAGTAACTTAAGATGTATTAAATTTTCTTAGATGTATAGTTATGTAAATAAATTGTCAAATATATTTGGGAGAAATTTTGACCAAATATATTTTATCTTTTTCTTTTATTTGAGAAAAAAGGGAGTAAAGAAAATATATTTTATAAAAAAGAAGTAATATAGTGAATGAAAATTTATGAGATAGATAGAGAATGAAAATACGGAGAATATAGAGGACGATACAGATAGGATGCTGCAAAAGATTCAAATCCAGGGAACAAATAAAACATTATCGGAATTTGATTTTAATTATGTTTTTTTCAAGATTTATTGATGATGTTAATTCCCCAAATCTTAGACCCAAATCAAAATAAATTCGAATCATTTATGATAAAATTCTAAAATCGGGCAACATAAATCCCTAACATAGTGATAAGATTTCATAACATTGAATTGTTTCCTTATTTTAAACCCAAAAATACAATGAGCCTTATATGTTGCAATCTAATTAACTTTGAACAATGAACACGGGTTTCTTTGCAAGGAGAAGCAAAGCTGAAGCTGCCTCAATTTCACCTTGGAGCTCCTTTAATGAAGTCTTCACTTTTTGAAGTTCCTCCAAACTAAGATTTGTAGGGACAATATGGACTTTACCTTTTTCAATATCTTCCATCTTTTTTTTCTCCACCTGTATCTCTTTTTCAAAGCCCGGGTTCTTGTTTGAGGTTGTCGATCTCTTTATTTTCAAGAGGCTTGCTGCCTCCTTCATGAAGGTACTCATCAATCACAACTTGAAAAGATGGAGAACCAAAAGCAAATGGATTACCACCAGGACTGAATCCAAGCAATCCTACTCTAGCCCCACAAAGAATGGATAAATGGCTTGCTTTCTTATAGAGACCATGCCTTCTTTTAGAAAATGTGACATACCTAGCTTCTTTGTTCTTCACCAATTTCATCTCTATTTTTTTTTTACTCATGATTTCATAAACTCTACCTTTGTCGGTTCAAAGAATCATTTCTTAGTAGAAATTAGGGAAGAGATAAGACCATATTTAAAGAGGAAAGTTATGCTTTATCTTAAAATAGGGAAAATTCCATGTACGCTTTGACTGCCTATGATAAAGAAATTCAATATTGAAATAGTATTTAAAATTTTGTGTTTTTTTTTTTTTACATTTTAAAATATTAAAGTTGTTTTTAATATATGTTTTTTACATTTAAATTCTTTATAACATGTACTTATGTCTAAGAGAACTCTCTGGTATTTATTATAAGAAGAAATGCTAAAAAATTTAAATATTAAAATAATGGTTTAATACCCTTTTTGGTCCTCTAACTATAGGGGTGGGTCCAACTTAATCCTCTTTCTTTTAAAAGTTTCAATTTGGTCCCTTACGTTATCTAACATAATCAAATGTCAAATATTGATAACGGCGTTAGAAATAAGTGACGTGGCATCTGAGGTGGCGATTTTTGATGACGTGGCATACGATTTATTAATTTTTTATTATTCATATTTTTTTCATTATCCTTGTCATTTTATTAGTAAATTATTAATTAATCTTTTTCATTAATTTTTTATTTTAAAATTCATATAGAATTAAATTTATACAAATTTTAAAAACAAATTTATTGAATCAAATGGCTGACTCATTTCTTCACCCCACAAACTTTTATAAAGCATTGTTTGTGTTATATATATATATATATATATATATATATATATATATACAATTAATATAAACATCATCCACACGATGTGGGACTTTAAAACCTACCACAAACTTTCACTTGTAATTACTGCTATTCAACCATGGCACACCACAGCATAACCATGTGAGCTAACAACACCTCAAAACTCACCACCTTGTAACCATAAACTGGGGTTAGGCTCTCTTTTCGTATATAAATATGACCATCCCAACATTTCATTTTCACTGCCAAGGGTTAGTTTGTGAAGTTTGTCAAAACGGCGTGAAGAAACAGTGAGACGGGAATGGGAGAACGGAGTCGTTAGAAGTTGTAGAAATGGGTTAATTGGTTAGAAGCGATTCTCACCTTCGTTTATTCTTACCAATTCCTCTCATTCCTATTATTTCTAATTTCTCCTCCCTTTCCCTTCCCTCACTTTTTATTTCTATTTTCTTCTTCATCTTCTTTTAGATCTCTGAAACTACATGACTAGATCTTAACCTCTGAGAATTTAGTTTAATATCTTATTAATACTCTTCGTTCTAGATCTGAAACTGTGGTAAATGATGTAGGTATTTCGAATTCTAAATCCTGTTACAATACTGAAATTTGTAGGTATTTCGAATTCTAGATCCTGTTACTCAATGCTTTTGTCTGATTCTGCTTTTGAAAATTAACTAGATTTTATATTTTTGTTATCTAATTTTGGTATGTTAAAATGTAAATCTGACGTTGCTAAAGATCAAACCAGGAATAATATTGAAATTAATTCATATCGGAGCTTATTAATTATGATATGATTTAAAAATATTGATGATTTACCTGGCAGATATTTAATTATTAGCCATATATTTAGCAGGATATTCATTGTGTATATTAGTTGAAACAATTTTATTCTATTTTCAAGATGTAGGTTAAATTTAGTCTGAATGATGAACTTGATCTTTGATGATGCGAACACTTAAAGGTGAAGAGTCCAAATATCGGTTTCGGATTCCTGTTGAGTTGGATAAGCTTGTGATATGTATACATTATATTGTTGCTCTGCTTAAATGTTGTTGCTGACTTTTCTATTTTTGATGACGTTTCCGATACCGATTTATCGATTTGTGTCGTTGTGTTATTTCGATTTCGATGGATACTATAATATCTTGTAAATACTGCAAGAAAATAATGTTGGAATGCTGCTGTTTTGTGATTCGATTTCGTGGCGGTTTTAGTGTTTCTTGCGGACGGTGAATCGAATTCATGGATAGGTTATTTTTTTCTTGCTGTTATGATTCAATCTAGTGGAGGTGTAATTGTTTCTTGCTGATTGATTCTCCTCATGGAATAAGTATGTAGACTGCACTTACGATTTCCGCAATTACACGCACTTCAGCCAGTGCTCTGCATTCCACCCATGACATTCCATCCCCAGTGCTTAGCTTTGACATTTCATCATTGGTTAATTGCAGTAGCTTCATCATGGTTGAATAGCAGTAGTCACAAGTGAAGGTTTGTGGTAGATTTTAAAGTCCCACATCGTGTGGATGATGCTTATATTGATTGTATATATAACACAAACAATGCTTTATAAAAGTTTGTGGGGTGAAGAAATGAGCCAACCATTTGATTCAATAAATTTGTTTTTAAAATTTGTATAAATTTAATTCTATATGAATTTCAAAATAAAAAATTAATGAAAAAAATTAATTAAAAATTTACTAATAAAATGACAAGGATAATGAAAAAAATATGAATAATAAAAAATTAATAAATCGTATGTCACGTCATCAAAAATCGCCACCTCAGATGCCACGTCACTTATTTCTAACGCCGTTATCAATATTTGACGGAAAAGACTAATTTGATTATGTTAGATAACGTAAGGGACCAAATTGGAACTTTTAAAAGAAAGGGGATTAAATTGGACCCACCCCTATAGTTAGAGGACCAAAAAGAGTATTAAACCTAAAATAATTATTAATTTTTGTAACTTTTTTACTATTAAAATAATTGTAGTTTCATGGGAATTTGTGAAATTGTAAAACACTCGAGTTTATGTGAGTGTGCCTAAATATAAAATATTTGGGTTTGCGTCCAAACTAGCATTTCTCACAATGTTTTACACAATTAGAAAATTTGTTTTTAGTGACCGAATTGGTGAATAAAATTTTTGGATTACTCCAGATATTGAATTAGTCACCAAAATTTAAAATCATGTTAGTAAAATTTTAAAAGTAACTAAATCGGTCACAAGATATAATTAATCACCAAATTAACGACTAAGAATATGTGGTTGTAATATTCAATCTAAAAAAACATTTCTATATAAAATTAATTTTTTAAAAATCAACGACCGAAATTTGGATGTCTGATAATTTGTTTTTTTATTAAGTTACAATATTCTGCTCAATTTTCCAACTGAATTCCAGATGAAAAAGAGGAATTAGTGAGAGAAAAGGATCAAATCTAAAATTAGTGAGAAAAGGTGGGAAAATGATATGACAAAGAGAGATTTGAAATTTGAATTTAAATTTTGAATCATTATATAAAAAACTAGTAAGAAATCCGTGCTGACATACGGGTTATTGTTGTTTAGTTTCAAATGAATATATATTGAAACATGTAAAAATTAATAATAGTAAATAACCAAGATGTAGTAAAAAAATTAGCAATCAGAGAAGTAATTTAAATAGAAATAAGAAAATTGTAAAGCATTATAAAGTTATTATAGAAATTAAAATTAAAATATCTGAATCATTAATAACTTTTAAAAACTAAATAGTGAATATTTAGTAATTTAAATATGAGTAAGAGAATTATTTGAAAAATAGATGGAATAAAATAATGTTATGAAAATTGAAAAACTGATTGTAGGTAGAAAAGACGGGGTGCAAAAGAAAAAATAGTGGTGGTGGGTCCAAATAAAAAAAAAATAAGTGAAAATTATTTGATACAGTATAAAATATATTTAAATGTATATATAAATTTGGTATGATATAAAATGTATTTATATACGTATCTAAATATGGAATTAGATATTAATTTTAAAACAAACAATGATTATATAAATTCAATTGTATTAAAATATAAAAAGAAAAAAATGAACTCGTGAGATAAAAAAAATATTTAATATTTGAAAATAAGGGTTTTACCTTTCAAATTAAGGTAATTATTGATTAAAAGAAAATGTGTATTGTGGTGATAGTGACCCGTGAAATATAAAATTTATTTGATACAATATAAATTTATTTATATACTGATGTAATTATGCAAAAAGGAAAAGAAATGACTCGTGAGATGAAGAAAGACAAAAAATAATTTTTTTTATTTATTTTGAAATAAAGAAGTTGTCTTTCAAATCATGATAAATTGTTGATAAAAATAAAAGGCATATACTGACTTTGCTGAGAGTGATTACGAAAGAAAAGGCATTATTTTAATTGGTTGTTGCGATTCTGGATCACAATGCTGAAACAATATCTACATATTGATGAATGATAAGTTGTTTTCGTGACTGTACATGCTTGCTTTTATGTTGAAAGAAACTAAAATATGAAATGTGATCAATGCCACTTCTATCTGCGTTTCATTTAATTTCTTTATGCACTTGTGTTTTCTTTTCTCCATATTTCACTTAGTAGTGTTTCTACATATCTTGTACATGATTTAAAAGGCATTTAGGGATAACATTCATTTGAGATTAATATGTGTGTGTGCTTGAGATTAATATTTGTTCTAATAATACAATAATTTTGAAGACTATCTATAATCTGTTATGATCCATGCATATTATTTTACTCTGTTATGCACAGAATCTGATCTTACCAATTTGCATAAAATGGATGATAAATCTAAATATATATTTCGAGCAAAAGTGGAAAATAACCATACACTTTTTCACTTTTTCAAAAGTGGAAAATAACCAATTATGATCTCACCTATAGTAAAAATAACCTGACAAAATATCCATACACTTTTTCACTATAACACCTATAATAAAATTAACCTAACTCGGTACCAGTAATGCTTTCAACGCATCTTATAGCCGCATCATGTGAGCCAAAGGTTACAAACCCTAGTCTTTCCTACAAGCAGCTGGCATGTTCCTGGCAAGTAAAATATTTTCAACCTCACTATATTTCTTGAGAAGACTCTGGACATAATGTTCATCCCGTGAAGGAGGAAGTGCATCAATCAATACAGTTTTAACCTGAAATTGACCACACAAGTGATAATGTTCATCAATAAAATACATATTTTTTTGAGACTATACCATTGAGGTAAATTAGTTGAAAGAATTGATGCTAAGTTAGTTTGACAAACTGGACTGGATTTGTGCAATCGAAATAAAGTCATTATCCTATGGTCCTTAGTTATTTTAACAGTTATAGTAGATACCATTGCAATGTTACAGAAAAGAGAGTACCATACGAACTGTAGTAATGCAAACTCTGCCTAAGTAGTGTCATCATAAAATAAAATGCAAAAAAATAGGATGTGATATGTTCTGTAACTGAGAGTATTGTATCAAATTTTCTATTTCTAATGCGTAGATGTAGCACTGTGATATGTTCTGTCTGAAGAATTCCATACCAGTCCATTTCAGCCCTCGAGAGTTTGTTCAGTGCAGCACTGTGAACCTCACAAACTGCAAGGATCTGACCAATGTTTTCAACATCCGGGTACAGTTTTTTGGCCTTGATAGCAAACTTCAGCGCCTCTACATATTCACCCTTTTGTATTCTACTCTCCGCCACTTGCTTAGCCCTCACAGCCTCATCCTTGTTACACTCCATTGTGAATTGATGTCAAAGATACAATCACTTCAGTTTCCACAATATCACACAAAAATTACACCTCCTTATATTTGTGTCTATTCGCATTCCACAAGCAGCGAGCACTTTGTGTTCCACCTAATTGACACAGCCAAGCAAAATAAAATTAAGCAAGATCATCATCACTCTATCGATTTGTTATAGATTAAAATAAAAAATAAAAAAATATTTTGCTATTGTATTTCTACATCTAAACAGCTTTTGATTTTAAGCATAAAAATGATTTTTTTTAACAAAATGATTTCTAAAAGAAACTTTAAGTAACATAGTTAAACCATCAGAATTATACTCAATGACACAGACATGCACTCTATCACACAAGATAACACCATAAACACTGCATTAGAGAGACGATTCAATCACATAACGCCAGAGAAAATGCTGCAGCATAAAGTTCTTATTAAGAAACAATACTAGGAGTTACATATCAGACCTGTCAGTATCATTGTTAAGAAACAAATAGCTGTGAAGATAAGGTTCTTTCCTTTTTAGAAAGATCTAAATCACTCCAGCATTTGCCTTTAAACAGCTACAACTCAAGATTGAAGTGTTAACACCTAAAAGCATAAAATCCCCATATTAACAAAATTTAAATGAATTCCTAGCAACAAAAACCACACAGCATAGTGATACCAGATCCAAACTACCACAACAGCCACAATGCTATAGATTTTGTTCGACATAATCACAGTTAAATGATTGGAGATCTCGACACTAACCCTACAACTCGCCGTACAAATATCCCCACCTTATGACATAATGCTAAATTCCATTCATCAAGTGTACATTTCATGGCTTTTGCGACAATAGAAGTGTCCGGTACTGATCTGCACATTCAAAAGATAAGGACTTTCAAGAAAAATTTCAAAATGCAGTAAGAGACATAAGTGAAACATAGTTCTTATTTTAAAAAGAAATCACCTACAGGTCATACAAGCTGCTTCTAAGCAGGGTCTTTATTTTAGAAATGGTAATCAATTACTACAAGCTGCTAGTAAGCCTTGCTTGTAATAATATTATCCACATAAGAAATTATATGTTAGCACTTAACACTAACAGATTAATCTCTTTCTTATCATATATAATGGAGAGATATAATGGTCTCTTTCTTATCAAACTATGGAAGTATGTTAGCATTTAGCACTAACAGATTGGTCTCTTCATTAGCAATATATCCTCTAAACAGTTGTAGAAAGCAGTGGTTACCTGTTGAAATTTAATTTGTGGAGTCCTACGATCGGTTTTGTTTGTTGCTTTTGTCAAGAAAGCAAGTGATGCAGCAACATCTTTCACATCCTGAATTAGACACCAAAATGAAAAACATTTTTGAGTTTAATTGCAAGAAAATAAACTTCAAAGAGAATATATAGAGAAAAAAGTATCACCTTTGTGTAACCTATTGAAAGTCGTTTCGTATAATCATTAGCCACATGCTGTTTCTCTATACCAGATATTTCATCATGGTGTTGAGCAATAGCCAAAACATCAGCCAAAGAGTCAGTATTAGGACTTAATGCACTCTTCCCTTTGAAATACTCCAACTGCCTTGCAACCTATTTCTTGAGTGGACATGCTTCATTTGCAACGTGTTCTGCATCAGTATATGTTGACGGGATTAAGTATAACGCGTGAACTCGTCCACCCTAAATAAGCATTAGCCAGCCAGCCCATTAGAATGTCAAAGCACACTTGGAAAAATAAGCTTAATTTAGAAAAAAATTGTATTAAAGGAAGAGATAAAGATAAGTTACCTGATTAACATAGTGAATAAACTTGTCTAGTTGCCTAAACCAGGTTTGTGCATATTGGAACTTGAAATCTGTCCCCATTGTCTACATTATACGATTTGATCGTGTTATATTGGCTTGAGACATCCAGGCATTGGAATTGTTGACTCAAATCCCTTTCAATTGTGACTGATAAAGCTTTGATCATTTGAATGACAATAAATATTTATGCTATAACGATACCTGTGATATTGCAGCTGAGAAAAACTCATTTACTCGATCAGGGACATTGTAATCGAACAAATTGATATCGTCCTTCAAGTTAAAAACACTAAGTTTACTTAACACGTATTTTTAATCAGCATCTAATAAGCCTTATAGAAATATTTGACTCAGATGTTACCTGAACAATTGTAGATTCGTCATTTACTTCGAAGTAGAAATTACTTGTTGGAGGTTCATAATTCTCAGGCAACGCGCCAGAAAATATCTATATCAATGGACAATTTTAATGATCTGAAGATAATAGAAAATGAAATAATTTTATATAAGCATCAACATAAACACAAATCACTTTGAATCACAAATCCTAGTCCTTAGTTTAAGCTCTATTATTGGGGAGGAATTTTCACACACACACACACAACATCACTTCAGATGTACGCATCTCTGGTCTATCCCAATCATTTGATCAATAGTACATTTAACATAAAGCCCATTCTTATAAAAAAAAGTTAGAATAATTACCCAAATAAAATCACCAAGGAGCTAAAAGAATCATTGGTGGATAGAAAAATTATTTAAAGTATAATTACACATGCATACATTACATGGACAAAATCGACAAAACTATGAAAACAATGTACCTTCGCTACGGTCCAGTGATAAAGAGATGCGAGTCCAGTGATAAGATAATGCAGTCCACAACACTACCATTATTTGAACTCCATAATCTGCAATAAAGCCTCGTAGCTTCCCTGAATTGAAATTCAAGAATAAAGATCAATGGAGTCATAAGGTAAATCAAGTGTAAACGACACAAAATCATTTGCATAAGGTTTTGGAATCACATGTTCCATATCGCCATGTTCTTGCTTTTCTGCTTTTAAGTGCAGAGACGATTAGTCCTAGAGAGAAAATGACTGCAAATAATCCATTTGTATACTGTCGTTGAATTTGCACTGATGAAGGATCTTCAACCTTGGGATTGCTGAACTTGCATATCAGTCCCTGCAGTTCAAACAATTATCGTCAAGTTGATTGCAAAATTCACAATCTATACATTGTTTTTGCTTGGAAGAGTAAAAAATCAACAACACCTTTATAGCCTCTTGAAAGAAAAGAACTGTGATAAGCATGCCAAATAACTCCCCTGCAATTCTTGTAAATATAGTGAGAATATTCCAAGCAAAATTAATATGAAAGACGTCCAAAAACAAACCCTGCAACACAGAAAGCAAGTAAGTCCACACTCTTTGAGTTTCAGAGTTTTATAACAACCAGTTTGTCATTTTCATGCAATATATCAAAACCATTGTTCAACTAAGGCAATAAAAACACATAAAGAAGGTCATAATCCTCACTGTAAAGTTGTACAACCAATATTTACAGCATACAAAGTGACCTTCATGTCTCGTGCCACATTAGTCGTGTCTTGTGCCACTTTAGTGACATGCAATACCTATCAAATTACAATGCCACTTTCATAAGCAACACAATTCGAGGGAAAATTATGAAATTAAAAAAAACCTTTAATTTTCACATTACAATGCATACCAAAAGATCTAGTTATATGACCTCAGAGCTGTAGCTCAGAACAACAGAAAGAGAAAGAAAAATGATCACCGGGAGTTATATGAGTTTAGTTATTAGCAGAAGAAATATGGACATACCACATGCAGATCCATATTGAAGTAAAGAGTATCATACACATCCTGCAACAAATTGAAAGTAATGTTAATTCTTAAAATTTTACAGTTTTAAGCCGCACAAACTAATCAATGTTTTCTAATGTGTGATTTATGACAAAAAAACATGAAATAAGAGTGAATTGAAAAAAAACCTGAATAGCAACCCAATTCTTGATGGCACTGAAATAATTTCCAAGGTGAATTGAGCCGGTAGGTTGAACTCCCGAGACAACTCATTTCCTGTGGAGAAAGAAGATGTTAGTTAGTTAGTTGAATAAATGTAAAATTTAAATGAGAATTGAATTGAATGTGAATTACTTGATAGAGGTTGGGGTAGGTGTTGGAGTTTCGGAAGAGGTAGAGGATAGAGTGGTGCAACATCGAATGGTGGTTCTGAGGTGAGACCGAAAAAGCATTGAAGCTGCACATAACATGTTTGATGAATTGAAAATGAAAAGAGGAGAAAACAGTATTTGTCAAATCAGACAATGTCTCTTAACAAACTGGAAAAGTAAAGCAAACTGCAAGTGAAAAGGACAAGACCATGAGAGCGTTATCATAGTCAGCTCCAAAATAACTCAGACTGTCAATTTGCTTCAAGTTATTTTCTTTCAAGTTTTTGCTTCAGTATGTAGCAAGTGTTAGTAAAAAACATTTAAATTTAAGACCAAATTTCATAAATCCAAGCAATTACATTGTGTATATTATGTTTCAGGTCAGATCTACAAAAATAGCACAAGGAACATAACAGAAACTCAAAGACGTAACAGAAACTCATATTAAATGAAACTTACCAGGATTTAAACAAAGCTTAACAAAAGAGATTACGTTCGAAACCACGCTCGCAACAACCGCACGCATACCGTTCTCTATCAAGCACTCAAACAAAGTGAATTGTTAAGAAAAATTATAAGAAAAATAAAGGTTACAAAAAACTCAGAATGATGAATTCAAACTGAAACATCAAGAATAATAGCATCGGGTGAAAGAGTTGAAACATCTCCAAGCTCGGCACCAGAACCGCCACCTCCTCCTCCATTTATGGCTCCAGCGCCTCCATTTCCACTGGCACCAGAAGAAGCAAATGAAGCAGCTGAGCTTGAAAGGCAGCGCGTGTGGCACGTCGTTCGTGAGAGCAGTGCGTGGAAGGTATATAGCGAGAGCGATAACGGAACAGAAGTGGAGGAACACGGAACGCGGAAGCGATTGTTGGAGTAATTAACGGCGCATTTAAGTTTTTGGATGAGGAGTGAGCGATGTGGTGCTCTGGATAAATGACGGGTTAGTAAGAATGACTTTCAACGAGAGATAGGGGCGGCAGATTTAGGGTTTGAGGGGTAAACAGATGAAACATGAGAGAGAAAACGGGTGCGAGAGATGTGGAAAATGAGTGTGAAAAAAAGAAGAGATGTTTTGTTGGAGGGAAGAAGGGAAAAGTAATATTTTAATTGAGACCAATGTATACTCAACACTTGGCAAGAAATTGTGAAAAGCAACTATAGATTTTGGGTGAATTAGTTAATTACTTAAATAACCTTGTGATAGTGTAAGTTTTTTTTTTGGGAAAGGGAAATTTGGATAGTTTGGGTAACTTGTTAGTAATGGGTAGATAGTTGATGTGAAGTGTGTGAGGTGTTCAAAGAGAAAGATCCAATATTATACATTTTGTTAATTACACATTTAGCATTTATCTAGACAAAAGTTTCAAAGATATGAGAAAGAGAGATTTGAAATTTGAATTTGATTTTGAATCATTGTCTAAAAAAAGTGAAAGGTCTGAGGTGTCCAATAGAGGAAGATCCAATATTTTATAATTTGTTAATTACGCTATTAACCTTTAGCTAGTACAAAACATTTTTAAGACAAAGGTTATATTAGTAACTTAAGATGTATTCAATTTTTGTAGATATATAGTCATGTCTAAAAAAATGTGAAAGGTGTGAGGTGTCCAATAGAGGAAGATTCATTATTTTATAATTTGTTAATTACGCTATTAGCCTTTAGCTAGTACAAAATATTTTTAAGACAAAGGTTATATTAGTAACTTAAGATGTATTAAATTTTCTTAGATATATAGTTATGTAAATAAATTTTCAAATATATTTGGGAGAAATTTTGACCAAATATATTTTATCTTTTTCTTTTATTTGAGAAAAAAGGGAGTAAAGAAAATATATTTTATAAAAAAGAAGTAATATAGTGAATGAAAATTTATGAGATAGATAGAGAATGAAAATACAGAGAATATAGAGGACGATACAGATAGGATGCTGCAAAAGATTCAAATCCAGTGAACAAATAAAACATTATTGGAATTTGATTTTAATTATGTTTTTCTCAAGATTTATCGATGATGTTAATTCTCCAAATTTTAGACCCAAATCGAAATAAATTCGAATCATTTATGATAAAATTCTAAAATCGGGCAACATAAATCCCTAACATAGTGATAAGAATTCATAACATTGAATTGTTTCCTTATTTTAAACCCAAAAATACAATGAAGCTTATATGTTGCAATCTAATTAACTTTGAACAATGAACACGGGTTTCTTTGCAAGGAGAAGCAAAGCTGAAGCTGCCTCAATTTCACCTTGGAGCTCCTTTAATGAAGTCTTCACTTTTTGAAGTTCCTCCAAACTAAGATCTGTAGGGACAATATGGACTTTACCTTTTTCAATATCTTCCATCTTTTTTTTCTCCACCTGTATCTCTTTTTTCAAAGCCCCGAGTTCTTGTTTGAGGTTGTCGATCTCTTCATTTTCAAGAGGCTCGCTGCCTCCTTCATGAAGGTACTCATCAATCACAGCTTGAAAAGATGGAGAACCAAAAGCAAACGGATTACCACCAGGACTGAATCCAAGCAATCCTACTCTAGCCCCACAAAGAATGGATAAATGACTTGCTTTCTTACAGAGACCATGCCTTCTTTTAGAAAATGTGACATACCTAGCTTCTTTGTTCTTCACCAATTTCATCTCTATTTTTTTTCGACCCATGATTTCATAGACTCTACATTTGTCGGTTCAAAGAATCATTTCTTAGTAGAAATTAGGGAAGAGATAAGACCATATTTAAAGAGAAAAGTTATGTTTTATCTTAAAATAGGGAAAATTCCAATGTACGCTTTGACTGCCTATGATAAAGAAATTCAATATTGAAATAGTATTTAAAATTTTGTGTTTTTCTTTTTACATTTTAAAATATTAAAGTTGTTTTTAATATATGTTTTTTACATTTAAATTCTTTATTACATGTAATTTTGTCTAAAAGAACTCTCTGGTATTTATTATAAGAAGAAATACTAAAAATTTTAAATATTAAAATAATTATTAATTTTTGTAACTTTTTTACTATTAAAATAATTGTAGTTTCATGGGAATTTGTGAAATTGCAAAACACTCGAGTTTATGTGAGTGTGCCTAAATATAAAATATTTGGGTTTGCGTCCAAACTAGCATTTCTCACAATGTTTTACACAATTAGAAAATTTGTTTTTAGTGACCGAATTGGTGAATAAAAATTTTGGATTACTCTAGATATTGAATTAGTCACCAAAATGTAAAATCATGTTAGTAAAATTTTAAAAGTAACTAAATCGGTCACAAGATATAATTAATCACCAAATTAACGACTAAGAATATGTGGTTGTAATATTCAATCTAAAAAAAAATTTCTATATAAAATTAATTTTTAAAAAATCAACGACCGAAATTTGGATGTCTGATAATTTGTTTTTTTATTAAGTTACAGTATTCTGCTCAATTTTCTACTATCTTATTTTAATATTTTAATTTCTTCCCAAATTTTTAATAAAATTTTAAATTTGTATTGTTTATATATATATATATATATATATATATATATATATATATATATATATATATATTTATTTATATTTATATTTATATATGTATATATTTATAAAATTGATAGCACATATTCATTAATTTTACCAAAAATGTAATTTAAATGACATTTAATGTAATACACTTTTTCTATGATTCCAATCAGTAAATGCAGCCTTAAGAACAATAGCCTGCTTGTTGGAATCATAGAAATAGCAATGTAATGGATAGCCAATATAGAAGCGGAAACATAAGTCAAAATATAATAGATATAGTGATACATAGGCTGTGGATGAAGCCTAAAATTATGGAGCTTGTTGCTCGCCTAATCATAGATTTATAATTGGTTGTAATTAGTTTGTACTTATCTCATTGGTAATAAAATCTCTTTATTTCCAAAAAAAAAAATGTAATACACTTTTTAAATTATATTTGAAATTTTTATTTGTTAATAATACATACAAATTTCAATATGTATTTAACAAATATAAAGATACGTACAATTGGTCATGCGTTTACTTGATAACCTGTTGAGACCCTAAGGGAATATGTTCAATTCTCACATATTTTATTATCATTGAAGATGGTCACAAATGCAGTTGCTATATGCATAAATTCGGTCGTTAAATTTTGATCATTGTATATCTCGCTAAAGGTTAGCGACTAATATTTTTCCAATCGAAAAGTAATAGTCGATTAATTGGTTGCTAAACCTTATAGTAACTGATTTTTAATCTTTTTTATCTCTAATTCGACCATTAAACGTGAAATTTTTAGTAGTATTACTTTTTTTAGTTACCTTCTTAGAGTGTGAGGTAATCCCTGCAATTTTCCAATATAAAAGACTACAAAAACAAATTAATAGGAATGGTTACAATTTGAATTTTCATCATGTGTGTAATTCAAGACATCAAATTTTCCACCGACAATTGTTAACTATGCTAATCCACCTGAATTCATAGCTAAAAAAAACTTGAAAAAATAAAAACAAGTTATTATACCAAACACACCCTTAATTATTTTATGAGAGATCCAGATTCTTACACAAATGTAAGGTGGAGATTTGCTGATAGATCCAAATTCTTATACAAATTTAAAATTTGTTCTTTATGTTGTCTGGTTTGTGTACGTATTTGTGAGTTATTATAATTTTAAGGTGCAAGCGCATGGTTCAAATGTCGTAGTTGATGAAGAAAATTGTGTGTTTTTCCTTTCGCATCTTCCTAGAAGCCAAATTGTTGAACTTCCCTTTCTCCTTTTCATGAAAGGAATGTGTAACAGAGAAAACAGAAGTCACTCAAAACCTAATACCGATTTTTCAGCGACGACTGAGTGGGTGTACGTGTGAGTTAAAAGTAGTGAAAGCACGATGATTGTAACATCCACGTACAATATACATCTAGAATAATATTATAATGGAAGTTAGTTAAGTTGGTATTGATACAAACATAAGTGCCTAAGCGCAACTGATCATATTCCAAAACATACACGAAGGTGCAAAATAAGATACATGATATTAAAAAAGTGTCCATAATATGCTAAGTGTAATATATCAGATAGCAAAAGAAACAAATTCTTCATCTGAGCCTTCAAGTTGCTTTACCTTTTCCTTTGTCAAGCCTCAAACCTCCTAAAAAAATCAACAACAACATGGGGTGAGATAGTAATCTTAGTGGGTTTCCATATCTTATAGGTCCATTCAGCTCTACATGGACACTAGTCATCTCAACGTTCTACTAATACTACAATCTTGTGGTTTCATACAAAAGCGAAAATCAAAGCACATCAACTTCATGTACAATTGAGATTTGGCTTCCTACTAATCCTTGACAAGAGAACTATGGAGCTACAAATTTTGACCATGTTGAATCAAATATGTGAGAAACCAATCCAATGTCTGAGGGTGGTGTCTCACGTTTGGGACCAAATACCCTAAGAGAAATAACTAAATAATAGTTCCTCACTTAGGAGATTGGATACTAAAATGTTGGCCTATGCAGATAGCAGATGTCCTAACACATGTCAAGACATAATGCTACATAATCATTTAAACTCATAGGCGCAACAGCAGACTGATACCTTGAATATCAGAACTGCACACTTACAGATGTCACGACATCTGATCCAACATGTTTATCATGAACCCTAACACAAAACTTAAATCTGCAGAATGATAAAGAACACAGTAATTGTTAACCCAGTTCGGTGCAACTCACCTACATTTGGGGGATACCAATCCAGGAAGAAGACTCCACTAAATGTAGACTGTTACAAAGCTAAACTCCCCCGTTTACAAATTCATACCTAACATCTACCCAATGAACATCTTTACCAAGGTTAAACTCAAACGTTTAGAACCCTGATATGAGATACCCCACTCACTTCCCTTAATCACCAGCTGTGATTTCTACATCATCCCTATTGTTAGTTCTTGTATTGGCTGGAATTTTGGTAAAACAATGGTGTTGTTAATGATGTCATATGTCTGATGTCTTAACATGAGTTCTTAACATTGAGTTGATGTTAAGTTCAGAAGGGTTGCAGTTTTGTATGCTGATGTTAAACTTGATGTCTTGACATCAGTTGACAGAACATCAGAATATCAGTCTGATGTGTTTTGTTAGGGCTGCATTTGTTTAAGTGTGTTTTGAGAAGATCTGGTGGAGAGATTGCAGGCGAGTATCATGGGACAAATATATTTTGTTGCAATCTTATATTGAGCAGATATTGTTACTATTTTCATGCAAAAAGATATGGAGATTAATTGAAGATTTAATTAAAGATTTAATTGAAGATTTGATTGAAGATCTATTTAGTAGCAGAATCTTTTGCAAATTTGTAGCAGCTGATTTGTTGTGATTTGAAGGCCCAAATCCAGTTGGGAAATAGGTTATAAATAGAAGCATTGTAACCTAGTTTTAGTAGGCCAGCCATCATGTAAATTATAAGGGCTGTGTTGTTTGATGAACCACCCGGTTTGTGGGATGGTCATCATGTTTATCTCTAAGCCTGTAGGTAAGAGATGTATTGGTCTTAGAGGAAGTTGTTCAGTAACTCTAAGCATTGTTCTTAGTCATGAGGGTCATGTCTAGGTATTGTTATAGGAGTGTGTCTTCTATTTTTATGTGTTTGGAGAGTTGTTGGAAATCAAGTTGTTGATGCAGTAATTGAGATGTTGACTGCTAGACATCATTGCGATGATTGAAAGTGAGATGGAGTCTCTTACCTAGGGAGAACTTAGGTAGAAGGGTCATTGGGTAGGGATTAAGTGAGTAGATTGTCAACTGGTATTGTTGAGTCTGTTATTTAATACTGCTAATAGTGGACTTCCTTCCTGGCTTGGTATGCCCCCAGATGTAGGTTGTTAGACCGAACTGGGTGAACAAATTCTGTGTGCACTTTTCTTTTCAGCAACTTATTTAATTGTCTATAATTGCCTTGCTGTTTATGTCAGACCAAATGTCTCGACATCATGTAGGACATCTGGGATCTGTTATACCAGAATTTCAATTGGTATCAGAGCAGGCATCCTGTCTGTTTCTGGATGAGATCTAGGGAAGATACTTTCTGGTTCATGAGCAAGGAAGATAGTTTTGCTGAGTTATGGACTTGGTGTGTAGCTTTGGTGGAGGACTGCTGTTGTGAGTTTGATTTATTTTCAAACTTTTCTTTGGCACTTGGATTATGGTGATGGTATGCAAGGATTATTGAGTAGTGCCTGAAGAGTGTTGAGGAGTTGTTGTATGTTCCGCTGCATGGTATCTGATGTAACCCTGGTTGTTTCTTGTGTCTCTGGTGGTGAGACTTTAGGAAGGTATTTTCTTGGAAAGACTTTAGAGTTTGGTCTCCTCAGCAAAAGAAGAATATATTTCAAATCAGGTATTGAAGACCAATTTGTCCAGAACACTGATTCCTTCCTTCTCAATTTTCTTGATGATGAAAGAAGAGGGTGGAGCCAAAGCAAAAGAGTATCACTGTCAAATCTTTCATGCGTGAGTGAAGATCTTGATAAGTTATCTCTTAAGCGTTTTTATGGTGTCCAATGTAGTTCTGGTATATCTGAAGATGAATTCTCTTGTGAAGATACATGTTTCTGATTTTCAAAATCATGAACTGGAGGAAGTTTCATCAAGAAATAAGTTGAACTTGATATGTCAATCCTAATGTCTCGACTTCGCACTACGCATCAGAAGTTTATGGTAAATGCTGAGTCAAAGTCCTATTAGATTGTAGCTATTTTGAAGGATCACTGAAGTTGTGAAGTTGAACAATTTTTGAGATGCTGTTCATAATGTCATAGCATCTCAGCTGGAGCAGGTTGAAGAAAAGGTAGTAATCTTGTTAGCAGAAGAGAAGGAGATGATCCCTGTTAAAGATAAAATGTCTGAGGACTTTATAGGGAAAATGCATCCAAGAGTTTGTGTGCAGTAGCAGTGTAAATCAGCCTGTGGTCAATTGGTGTATGCGTGAGCTCTTTTAATTTCGTGGCTTAAAGGATTGGAAGTAGCAGATTGTCTATGGTATGTTATCACTCTTAAGTTAGACAAGAGGTTTGAACCTTGTGCTTATAAGAAGAAGCTTCTGGAAGAGTGTGTTATGCAAGTTACTGCAGTTTTGTTGGTCTGATCTTGGAAGTTGATCAGATGTTGATATGTTCTCGTGTGTTCACTGCAAGAGATATGTGTGAATTACTATGGTTGTAGTCTCCAAATCCTAGTAGATGTTTAATGTGATTTAGACTGATGTCGGAACTGATGTTGAAACATCACTCCAGTTCTTTGCTCAGGGTGGAGTGAAAGATCAAGACACTGACCTAACCTGGAAGGCTTTTGTGGTATGAATGGTTGTCATAATGGCTGTCATGAAGAAGATTCAGAAGATGCTAGAATCTGAAAAAGGGTTAAACCACAGGGATTTAAGATCAATTGCTATTTGTGATATTCACAAGTATTTAATTGATTATCCTTGAAAGACAAGATTAAGGATGTTCTGTCAAATGTTTTAACATCTTTTCATCAGAGGTTTGGAGAATCATGGGAGGGGTTCTACATTCGCTCACAAGTCACCTAGGTTGACCTGGGATTATTGCTTAGCATCTGTTCCTAGAAAGTATTGTGAATGACTTGTCCAGATGGTGGTGCTGTTGAAGATGAAGACGGAAGACTATGTAGACATCATAATCTTGTTGGTTACAGCCTGGATCAGTTTATTTCTGATCTAAGTGG
Organism: Lathyrus tuberosus; assembly: GCA_022829125.1. Classification (NCBI taxonomy): domain Eukaryota; kingdom Viridiplantae; phylum Streptophyta; class Magnoliopsida; order Fabales; family Fabaceae; genus Lathyrus; species Lathyrus tuberosus. The sequence continues at coordinate 1,016,346 of JALAZF010000914.1, read as the reverse complement.
TTTGGAGCATGGTGTTTGCTCTGGTTGTGAAGGTTGAGGATAAGTGGAAGTTATCTCTGGCTTTCTACTGACGGCTCTACTAAGGGAAGTGACTTTCTTTAGTATTGCTATGGGGTAGTCTTGGACTACTTATTTTTTGAAGATTCAGATGTGGTAGGTTTGAAGTCTTTGGAGTTTCTAAGCAGGATGGAGGTTGTCTACTCAAACTTGATTGTTGAATCAAGTCTATGAGAACATGGAAATCTGTTTCTGCAAAGGGAGGAGGTTCTTCTGAGTGGCAGAAGGTAGAGCTGAATTCAACAGTTGGGTGACATAATGTTCTGACATCTAGCTTAACATCAGAAGTCTCAACTGGTGATGTGGCACATCAACTTTTGATAGGGTGATCTACAGGAATGAACAATAGGATGCTTCAAAAAGATCGCTCTCATGGCAGTTTGTGGGAACTGCAGGAAGGAGAAGATGTTACATGACCATGGCTTAGGGAGTCTAAGTGTGTTTGCTATTGAGCAATTGGAACATGTGACTTGAAGATCTGGTTTCCTTGGTGGATCAGGATATCTTTGTGAGAGTTCTGACAAACATGAAAAAGGTCAAAATGTGGCATTTGGCAGTTTTCATATGAGGATTCATGCTTGAGGTGATCAAACTGTGGCATTTGGTTGATCTCAAAAGTGAATTCGAAGAATCAGGATAATCAGAGTGTGGCAGCTGGTTATTATTGAGGATTGTCTTGGAACAAGTTACTCTTGGGATGAAGGGTGATGAGTTGAAGACTCAAGGAGATTATTTTTCTTGAAGGTGGATGAGAGTTTATTCCTCTGGTTCTTTGGATTACTATGCTAGAGTAAGTCCAGTTGGTGGAGCATATCAAGAATCATGGTGTTGATGTTTTGGTGTGTGGAAGATGTTCTAACTTGTAATAGGACTTTATCTGGGATGATTACCTACATTGTATCTAAAGAGAATCTACCTAATCATACGAGAGAATGATGAAGTAGAAGGTCTGCTTTGGAAGGAGAATGTAGAGAAGACTGTAGTAGATCAGGTATTGATTGCTTGAAAGTCTGAATGTGGATATTCATCAATTGATCCAAATGTCAATGATAGATGATTAAGGGTGTGCGTGTGGAGTTGGATGCTCAAGCATTTTTGTTAGAAGAGATGTTTCTGACTATGTGAATTAGAATGTGGAGATTCTGGTCTTGTTTTTAGTAGTTTGTTCTGGCAAAGCATGACTACTAATTTTGAAGACTTCACTAGTATCAACAACTAATGGTGGATGTAATGGTAGAGGGATTGTGATGTGATCTGATCAGAACATTTTTTTTAGAGAGTTGTTCCTTCTTCTGCTACAAGTATCTCTTGAAGAGATTAGATCTCAGTAAAGCAGAGAATTTGTGGAGTCTGTGAGCAATGTCAAACAAGTCAGGATACTTGGTTGTGTTCTCCAAAAGTAAAAGTACAGTATGTGAATGTGCTCAGCAAGTGTGCTCAAATGTTCATCTCCATCTAGAGCATTAGTTAACCATGACAGGGGGAGTACTTGTCTATGGATTCTGCAGCAAAGGTGCATATATTGTGAAGCTTGCATGCTGATCAAGCTTGTGGAGATTGGTTGCCTCTTATGAGGAGATAATGTCAGATAACATGTTATGACATTAGGCTGTTGGATGGCATGTTGGTGTGAACATGAATGGTTCTAGCCATGTGAAGCTAATTGTTTGTATCATGTGCGCACATGCTTCTGAGGAGAAGTCTGAAGACAATTTTATGCAGTTTTGGAAAAACTTTGTGAGGGTCTTTGTTGATGGGAGATGTCACACTTGTCTTGATGTGTGTTATTAATTCTAAGTAAGAGGAGTTTACTTAGAGTTCAGTGGAAGGCATTGTGAGTGTGCTTCAGAACTTGTGGATGATTGTGTGAAGCATTCCTGACTGGATGGATGAAGACTGTGTCTGGATTTTCCAAATGCTATGATGTACTGGTCAAGGAGCATCAGTTGTGAAATATAAGGGGAGAACTTCTGTATGTACTAGTGTGGTACTTGGATTGTTTGAGGATTAAGCATTTTGTGAATGCGTTCAGCAGGTGTGTTGAACAGAGGATGCACTCTTGAAGACATGAAGATGGGTCTTATGTTTTCCATTCATTTAAGGTGTTCTTCTTGCAAAGGAGCACTGGTTATCTTAGATAGGGAGAGTTGATCTTTTGTGGAAAATGTGGTTTATCCAGATTGTAATGTCAGACAAGATGTCGTGACATTGTGTTACTGGTGAAGTTCATGGTGTACTTGACAGTTTTATGTAATGTCAGTCTTATGTTTTCCAATGTTGTCAATTTTTGGCCAAAAAGGGGGAGAGAATGTACAGTAGTAGCTGCTGAGTCTGGATTTTGTTCTGAGTATGTTGGTTGGCAGATTCAGAGTTTGTCCAATTGTGGCTAAAAAGGGGGAGAGTTAGCCTAGCTGTTGCCTAGTTGTCTGTTGTGGTTCTAGGCTTGAGGGGGAGTGTGTAGTTTCTGTTGCTGTTTTGCTGGTTGCAGTCTTGAGGGGGAGTTGCTGCTGCTGGTTGCAGTTTGTATGGTGTTTTTCCGCTGGTATCTCTGGTGTAGGCTGAGATTGTTTTAGCCAAAATTAGCCAAAGGGGGAGATTGTTAGTTCTTGTATTGGCTGGAATTTTGGTAAAACAATGGTGTTGTTAATGATGTCATATGTCTGATGTCTTAACATGAGTTCTTAACATTGAGTTGATGTTAAGTTCATAAGGGTTGCAGTTTTGTATGCTGATGTTAAACCTGATGTCTTGACATCAGTTGACAGAACATCAGAACATCAGTCTGATGTGTTTTGTTAGGGCTGCATTTGTTTAAGTGTGTTTTGAGAAGATCTGGTGGAGAGATTGCAGGCGAATATCATGGGACAAATATATTTTGTTGCAATCTTATATTGAGCAGATATTGTTACTATTTTCATGCAAAAATATATGGAGATTAATTGAAGATTTAATTGAAGATTTAATTGAAGATTTGATTGAAGATCTATTTAGTAGCAGAATCTTTTGCATATTTGTAGCAGCTGATTTGTTGTGATTTGAAGGCCCAAATCCAGTTGGGAAATAGGTTATAAATAGAAGCATTGTAACCTAGTTTTAGTAGGCCAGCCATCATGTAAATTATAAGGGCTATGTTGTTTGATGAACCACCCGGTTTGTGGGATGGTCATCATGTTTATCTCTAAGCCTGTAGGTAAGAGATGTATTGGTCTTAGAGGAAGTTGTTCAGTAACTCTAAGCATTGTTCTTAGTCATGAGGGTCATGTCTAGGTATTGTTATAGGAGTGTGTCTTCTATTTTTATGTGTTTGGAGAGTTGTTGGAAATCAAGTTGTTGATGCAGTAATTGAGATGTTGACTGCTAGACATCATTGCGATGATTGGAAGTGAGATGGAGTCTCTTACCTAGGGAGAACTTAGGTAGAAGGGTCATTGGGTAGGGATTAAGTGAGTAGATTGTCAACTGGTATTGTTGAGTCTGTTATTTAATACTGCTAATAGTGGACTTCCTTCCTGGCTTGGTATGCCCCCAGATGTAGGTTGTTAGACCGAACTGGGTGAACAAATTCTGTGTGCACTTTTCTTTTCAGCAACTTATTTAATTGTCTATAATTGCCTTGTTGTTTATGTCAGACCAAATGTCTCGACATCATGTAGGACATCTGGGATTTGTTATACCAGAATTTCACCTATCAATACAGAAATCTGTCAATCTTTCTTGACAACCAAGCTAACTCGGATTTGCTCAAAAGCTTCATCCAAGAACAATACGCAATCCAATACCTCAAGGCTTATGGATCTGTGCGACACCTATATCTACCACAGTGTATCAACTGATACAAAGGGAGACTTACAACCTAGAGAGCCAACGACTCTCAAAACCCTAAACCCTTGTTTCTTACGCATGAAAGCAAGGTTACAAAAAGGCGTACTAAGGCGTACATAAACCTAAGTCTAAGTCTTCTCTTTATAGTGTCTTCTGCAGTCTTGGGCTTCAATCTTCAGTCCTTGATCCATGCAGCAATTTCTCCTTGAATGTTGCAACAGATTAAAAACTAACTTAAGCCATTCAGTCCAGGATGTCAAGATGCATGTTAAAACATCTTGTTCGACATCACGTTTTCAGCAGAATTACTTAGCTTGATCTCATTGTTGAGTTAACAATTATGTTTTAGCAAAATTTGTTCAAAACCCCAGAGCTTTCAATCTCCCCCATTTTGACTAATTTTGGCTAAATCACATGTGCACGGTAAACTTCAGATTGATGGTGTATGCAGTAAGGACTCCAAATAATTTCAAAGCCTATACCTTACCCGTGATGGAGTATATGAGAAAGAAGATGCAAGATGCTCCCCCTCAACCCATGAACCACTACTTGTCACGAAAGGATAAATCTTCCTCTTAAGAGGCATAAGAAAACCATTAGGAAAAAGCAGTAGCAATACCCTTAGCAGCAAAGTACTACCTTGGGTAACTCAGAACACAGGACATGACTGTGTTCATAACTCAGATCACAAGACACAAAAGTCCATTTGAGAGCTGAGACCCAGAATGTTGTAACATCCTGTTGAGCATTTTTTACAAGCTGTTTTATCAGACGTGAGATTCTCATGAGAAGATCAGAACATTTCTCTCCCTTTTTAGACACAATTTGACAAATATTACCAAGGTATATCCAGATCCAAAGAGTGCTCACCCAGAACCTTATATAAGCCATAAAGACAATAGTAAGAGTGATACAGCGATGAGTAAGATGAATTTTGAGATCCCCTTATTTAAATTGTATCAACCACTACCCGGTCTTTATGTCTTTATTTATTTTTGGACAGATGCTTCTTGAAGTACAAGTTCCAACACATGTGAATGTATATTCAAGGACAAAATTTTACACGTCCTTCTGACAAGTATACACCCTAAGCATTTTACCAAGACGGAATCAATACCTCTGTCATCAGACTGTCAGAGATTCTTCAGACACTCTTTACTTCTATGATGTCCTCGACCAAGTCACACCCAACAATGTTAAAGAAAATATTTGTATTGAATAAAATCCTCATAGTTTTGTGATCATAGCCTGCAGAGAAAAATAAATTCCCCCAGACTCAATCAATGATTCTTAAGCATCCAATAAGAACCATCTCACATGCACTGCCAAGCCTCCCACAACTTGCAACAATACAACAATGCAAGACATCCTCCTTGACATCTCAGCTTGCTTGACGTACAAATGCAAACTGGAACTTCAACTGCATCCTCGCAGTAATTCATCTTAGATCAAGGGGCATCTCCCCCTATCTAAGGTAACCAGTGCTCATCCATAGAACACCTAAGTGTCGCATCTGCGAAAATCAACCGGCAGAAAAAAAACAGAAGAGTCGCCACCGAACGTTATTTATCCCGATGCAGGGAAAGGAATCGATTGAAGAAAACCTCAACAAAGGGAAAGGAATGATCGTCACAACCATAGCCTGGGTTCGGGAGTCGGTTATGCGAGAGGAAGGTGTTAGCACCCCCTAGCGTCCATCATACTCGATGGGATCCACACTTGTTGTTATCGATCAAAGGGTGTAGGTTATCTGAAGCTCAACTACTAAACGGAAAATAAAAGAACGAAGAAACAGGGAAAGAAAAGAAAAAGTGACTCGATAGGACGTCGTCACCCTAGGCCTACGTATTCCCTCGGGAGCAGGAAAGTCAGAGTCAACGTAGTTCGGGACAAAGTTTGCTCGCCAAGACATCGCGTCTCGTGCCTACGTATCCTCAATCTAACTGGAAAGAGGAAATTAGAGCAGTCGTAGTTTGACCTATAAGGCCTTGTTGTTTTTTGTTTTTTAGTGGAAGACGCCAACGTTCGCGTTCCAGCAGTTTAGGTGTTGCCGCTCGTTGTAGAGTCTTACGCGTTTACCTGTTTGCGGTAAAATGGAAACGACGTTTCCTTTATGAATGAAGTGAGGGAGAGGAGAAGAGAAGATGATTATTTGTTTTTGTCTTTTAAAAGAAAGTGTTTTTATTTATTGTGTTTGTAGCTCATATTGCACTAAAGTCTATGACATAGGAGCGAATGCGTCGCATGGTCGCCCCCAATGGGACGTATGCTAAACACTCTAGAAAGGTGAAGGGAGACCCTCCGCCTTCCATTTCCCATGTACTTAAGGCTCATGGCGTACAATACTCGTTGCCTTTATTACATGTTTTTGATTTTTGTTTTGAGATGAGATAAGAGGGACTCAAAGTTGAAAGAATCCTAGTGTTATCATACAATGATGGCCCTATGGTTGAGTTTAGAAGAGAAAAGAAGGAACTTCTACCTAGACTAACAAGTAGGGATTGCACTACCTAATGCCTATCTTACCTTACCTTAATAAAAAATTAAGGTTAAGCTAAGATCCCAAAGGGGTGTGAAAGAGTTATTCAAACAAGCATTATATCACACAATCCACAAGTAAAGGAATAAGAGTAAGCAAAAGAAATAAGAGATGAAAGAAGAATGAGTATTCATGTACTCAAGTGCCTTACCTTGCAAGCAACCTAATCAACATTGATTAGAGAATGTAAAGCGTAAGCATTAGCTACTAATTGATTAGAAAAGTTAAGCATGCAACTCCTAAAATAAGACTAGTTAGTTTGCATTGGTGTTTAAGGTAACATACATGAGTAAACAACATGAAGTGACTCCTAATGGTTAGGTATCCTATACAAGTCAGTAGGTAAGGGTAAGTAACCTCTATTTATGTTAACATGTTAAAAGAAGTCAAACTATGTCAAACTATGCCCTAAAACATCATACAAATGCAAGTTATGCATAAACTAGATGAAATGAGTGCTTAAGAGTTATGTAAGTGAATTATAACATGAGTTTACATCTAGGTCAGAAGTATGTGACATGGAATAATGGATGCAAATGTCCTTTGATTAGTATAGGAACCATGCATTAAGTTATTCTCAATGATTAAGCAAGTTAAGTGCAAAAGTAATCAACTAGTATGCAACATGTGATTCAAGTTTAAGTAAAAAGACATGCAAGGGTGGATGTATGCTATGGCAAAGTTCAAAGTCAGAAATGATGTCATGTTAAAGATGCCTTAAACAACCTTCAATTAGCATTGGGAGGTCATAACATTTCAAGTTTAGAAGCTAGAGTGAAACAAACACCAAACAATGTCATTAAAGTTCTTAGAAATTAGCATACTTGTAACACAAGCAAAAGAGAAACATGAAAGGAGTATACACATGTTGGATGGGTCAAAGGCAGTACCTAATGACCTCTAATAGGTCCTATCTAAATCCTAAAAGAGTTAGAAGAATGACGAGCATGCAAAGGTTAGGCAACTAGCACACAATGTTCAATTAGAAAGTGCAAAACAAATTTATCTTCCACGAGGTATGAAATGCAATTAGAGGTTATTATGCTTCATGAAAGTGGATATTTACATTATGGGTCATATATGATGTGGTGACATGCAAGCTAGAAGCATCATGTTGAGGAATGCCACACAAACACACAAGTAAACACAAGTTTATGCATTAATGCCACATTACAAGTCATGCAACTTAAAAAAGAGTAAGATGAGATTACAAATCAAGTGGGAATGATCAATGGTGTTCAAGGTCAGTAAGCATGTCACACTTCAATTAACTTCTAAGTCCTAAAATAATTAGTGAAGGAATGTCATCAAAAGAACTAAAAGGAAAGGACAAATCAAGAGGACAAGTTCATGTTCAAACAAGCATACACAAGTCATTCAAAGTTGAACAACTAATGACCTATAACTTGGGTTCCAAGGACCTATAATTGTCACAATACAAGTATTCAATTGCTTCAACAATTTCTCACATTGAATGACATAGAAACAATCACAAAACCCTAATGCATAGTCCCTAACAATCACACAAACAAAGATGCATTTACACAATCCAAAAGGACATGACCAAGGGATTTTAAAAATTAGAGAAATCAAACAATTTAGTGTGGAGTCGAACATCACCTAAAATATGGGATCAAAACTTCTCTTTCATCAAGCTCAAACAATGCTTAAACAATTCACTATAGTCAATGAACAAGCAAGCACAAAAATGGCATCAAAACTCATTCAAAAGTGACCTAGAAAATCCCAAAAAAATGTACAAGACCTATTGGTATGTGTCAAACTTAATTTCCAAGTTGTGTTCAAAAATTCACTCCAAAACTATATGAGAAAAATCTTTTATGAAGTGGGTACCAAAATACATGAGCAAGTGAACATGCTTAAAAGAAAATTATAGAAAAAATATCAAAATGTATTAAAATTGAAAATAAAAAATGTAGAAAATTAATTGACACATCCATAGGGTCTCAAGAATTAATTGGGAATTTTTAAGTATTTTCTACTATTTTTAATAAAAGAGATTTGAAGCAATTAGAAAAAAAATAGAAAAAATGAGAAACAACACCAGGGGGTGCAACACTAGCAGAAGGCAGGTTACAATTCTAAATGGGCTCAAGACTGGGGGTGTGAAAAGCTTTTATGCTAAGCCCAACGTGCACATGGGTCCTGAAGACTTATGGTATGGTCTCAGTCAATAATCTTGACTCGATGTGAGTCACATGATTAAGTCAATGCCAAATGTATGTTAATCAAATGGCTTGGAGTGAACGATCATGATAACACGCACGCACATCATACACACCAGCATCAAAATATTCAGAAAATAGAAAAAGAAAATAAAAAGGAAAAAAACAAAGCATGTGATGCGCACGAGAATTTTAATGTGCTGCCACATCTTTAACCATTAGATCAAAACGTGTGCACGGCCAGGATTAGAACAATGGCCTTGACCTGAAACGTTAGGGTTTAGGGTTTGGCCACCGGAGAAGACTTCCGGTCATCTTCTCCGGCCAGCTCCGCCGGAGCTCAGGCGAGCAAATGCCCAGAAAACACACAATCATATATCATTCTGCTCAGAATTCCATGTAGATCTTAGATATACAAATGAAATTTCCATATGATTAACATACAAGGCAGATCGAAGAAAATAAATAAAACCTGTCAATCTTGAAAACTCATATTTTGCCCTAGTTTAACCACCAAACAATGCCTTCATGGGAAGGGCTTCATATGCAATGAATCACCATGCTTCTAAGCTATAATTTCTACCTAGAATGGTACTTGAAATTCAAGAATACTCACCTGACCAGAAATAATCTTCAATACCAAGAAACCCTGGAAAAGTTCGTACAATTCTTGTTATCTACCTGGAGAAGTAAAATAAATGCTTGTGGACCTTTAGATCTTGCTTGAAACCTCAGAAATATGAAGAAGATGATGATTATGCAGATAGAGATATGGTGATTCCAGATGAAAACAAGTGCAAACAGAATCTACAATGAAGTATGGTGATGAAGATAGTGAAGGAACTTTGAAGAAAGCTCCAAAGTTGAGAGAGATTCGCAAGCTGGAAGTTGAGAGTGCAAAATGTGATTTTTCTGATTTGTGAGCAAAATGAGGTTCTAACTGATTCAGTTAGGGTTAGCAGCTTTTATAAGGATGGTTAGATGGTGGTTAATGTGTTAATTGTGGTTAAAGTTCAGTTAGAAGCTTGGTTAATGAAATTTGGAAATGAGAGTGAAGATTAGCTTGGCACGGGTTTGTTCTCATGTGCATGGTGCATGGTTGTTATTGTGGTACACAGGATGATGAACGGTGATGCATGGTGGATGACATGCTGGTACCAGTCATAATTCATGATGCTTGTTTATTAAGTTTTGTATCATTTGATGCATGGAGTAATGTTGGAGGTGTATGCATGGTTTGTTAGATTTTGTGTGGCTTAAAGAGGAAATGGTGTGACATGAGCATGTGGTATGCGTATAACCAAGCATAATGCAGCAAAGCTCTTGTTCTTGAGGGAAATATGCCTTGGTTTGGATGTTTTGAGAGAGATGTCAAAATGGTGATTTCAATGGTGCATAACTTCATGCACATGATATCAAATTATTTGATTATTAATTCTTTGGAAAGAACTCAATTGATACAACAAATCTCATGTTCAATGCAACATGAATTAAGGCTTAGAATGTACTTGAAATCGACCTTAAAGTCATGACCATAGACTTGATTTTTATCATCAAAATTTTCTAAGAGTTTTTTGTGTCATGACCAATTTTGAGATGTCAACTTTGATGAACCATAACTTCTAGTTCATATATCCAAATGATAAGTTGTTTACATATTTGGAAAACTTGAAAAACACTCTACAACTCTCATGTTTGGCCAAAATTGAATTGAAGCTCGCATCATGGCTGAAATTGGCTTGGAAGTTAACATATTATCACTTGAAACTTACTATAAAAGGAAAGTTCTAAAAAGAGACTTTCCAAAAATAGTAAGATTTCCACAAATGGTAACTTTCCGCACAACCTTAATTCTTGATGATTCCTTTGACATTTCATGATCAACTTTTGTCCATTGCCCACCTTTGACATGAGGAACATGATTTTGACTTTAAAAAGTCAAAAGTTGACTTTTTTCCCTGATTAATTGACTTTTTCCCCAATTCTCCTGATTTTCAATTACTCCTCTAATTGAAACCCTTATGAAAGCAATTGATGGCTCAAATTTCATTCATAGACACTTAGAGAAATGTGGAGTGTCATGGAATCAAGTCTTGTGCAAAAATCAGAAATAAGCTGACTTTTATGTAAAACCGTAATTTGGTCCCTAAAAGTTAGGAGAAAATGATGTGTCTTCAAAACTCAAATTCCTCTAACTGTGACGTGGATTGCCTCAAACCAAGATGACTTATGTGATGAGATGATGTTAAAGGCTCAATCTCCTTGCTCATTCACCAATTTGAACCTCCTGGTTACACAGTGGACTATATGAAATATCTTTGAGATGTGAAGGACCTTTGTGGCTTGATGAATTAGTATCCCATTCTCCTTGCCTTGCACAACATAAAGATGGTGACACCCTTGATACCATGCCTTATGGAAGCTAATGATGCATATGCAAATGTTTATGTCCTAAATGTACATGAAGTATAAAGAATAAGCCACTTATTGAGTATAAATAAGAGGGCAAATTTTGAGGTATTACAGCTTCCCTTATTCAATCAACTATGGACCTGAAGGGATGAGAGCAGCACTTTCAAACGTTCGAGGTAAATAGGGATTGAATACCAACAAAAACCGAAAATTTGCACTCTGGGGGTATAAACTAGGGTAGACGATCTGATGAGTGTGGAAGACACTACTGGGGATGGAAATGAATTGACGTGAGTGAAGAATATGTGAGATTGGAAAATATGATATGGAGAAGACACGACAAAGACCGGTGCCTAAAATCACGAGGTGGGATGAGCATCGGAAGATGACACTCACCAGTATCACAAAGGGGAGTTGATACAAACACGAACACGTGTACTGGATCGACGACACTTACCGACATCGAAAGATGATACTATCCGGTATCAAGGAGAAGTACATACGCAGATACGCATGCTGACTCAGCGACACTTACCAGTATCTAAAGATGGTGCTGTCTGGCATCAAAAGGAATACAGACACGACAAGATGCACTAAAAATACGATACTTTCCAGCATCGCAAGATGAACTGTGATGACGACACTTACCGGCATCGAAATATAATGCTTTCCGACGTCAAGGAAAAACTGAAATAACGACACTTACCGACATCAAAATATGATGCTGAGATAACGACACTTACCGGTATCGAAATATGATGCTTTCCAGCATCAAAAGGAAAAATGAAATAACGACACTTACCGGAATCGAAAGATGATGTTATCCGGCATCAAAGGGGAATATTGAACCAACGACACTTTCCGTCATCGAAAGTTAATTGAGGTGACGACACTTACCGGCATCGAAAGATGATGCTATCCGGCATCAACAGGATTGATACAGACACGAATACGTGTGCTGGATCGATGATACTTACCGGCATCGAAAGATGATAATTTCCAGTATCAAAAGGAAGTTCAGACACAAATGAGTGTACTGAAGAGACGACAATTACCGGCATCAAAAGGTGATGCTATCCGACATCAGAAGGAAGAATGAAATAACGACACTTTTCGGCATCGAAAGATGAACTGAGATGACGATACTTACTGGCATCGAAATATGATGCTTTCCGGCATCAAGAGAAGGAATGAAATGACGACACTTTCCGGCATCGAAAGATGATGCTATCCGGAATCAAAGAAGGAATGAAACAACGACACTTTCCAACATCGAAAGATGAACTGAGATGACGACACTCACCGGCATCGAAATATGATGCTTTTCGGTATTGAAAGGAAGTTTAGACATGAATGAGTGTACTGAAGAGATGACACTTACCGGTATCGAAAGATGATACTTTCTGGTATCAAAGGGAAGTTCAGACACGAATGAATGTACTGAAGAGACGACACTTACCGGTATCGAAAGATGATACTTTCCGGTATCAAAAGGAAGTTCATACACGAATGAGTGTATTGAAGAAACGACACTTACCAGTATCGAAAGATGATACTTTCCAGTATCAAAAGGAAGTTCAGACACGAATGAGTGTATTGAAAAGACGACACTTACCGGTATCGAAAGATGATGATATCCGGCATCAAAAGTAGGAATTAAATGACGACACTTTCCAGCATCGAAAGAAGGATACTATCCAGTATCAAAAGAAGGAATGACACGAATGAGTGTACTGAAGAGGTGACACTTACCGGTATCGAAAAATGATACTTTTCGGTATCAAAAGGAAGTTCAGACACGAATGAGTGTACTGAATAGACGACACTTACCGGTATCGAAAGATGATACTTTCCGACATCAAAAGGAGTTGAGGGTATACTGGCATCCTAGTCAGACAACTCTGCGAGGGGACAAAGACCAAAATGGGGAGAGGGACCGATCTACTACCCCAGGGATTGACTAAGGTGCATGCTAGAGGGCCACAGTTACCTCGTTTCTGTAGGGGATAAGAGAGGTCTGAACAGACAACTCGGCAGGGGAATACAAGTAGAATGAACAAGTTCGTTGGCACCTTCACCGGGGATAAGATAAGACTGATCCTTCTAGATTAAACCACTTTCTGTCGGGGAACCGTCTGGCAGCAAGAATATCCAAACCTGGCTTATGCTTTAAATGCATATGTTTGAATTTTTCTATGGCGTAATGCTCCATACGAAATGGAAATGCTACGCGTTTTGAGGATGCAATGATTACTACATGCAAGATGCAAAGGGAATCCTATGCAAAATAAATGCTGAGGATATGAAGGCAACTCCACTGGGGATGACAAATTGCATTGTCCTCAGGGTCACAAACCGTGCTGAGGAGGACAAATTTAACGGCTTTCCCAATCCAAACCTCTACTGAAGATGAAACCTAAAGAGAACTTCCACTCTATTGGGGATTAAGAATGACAACTGATGATGATGGAATCCAAATATCTGATATGGAAAAGGCGCCAATAACCATTGGACTTGGAATCTTTCGGGGATGATAATTAGCAACTATGTTGAGGAAGTGATCACTGATCCGATCTTCTGACTTTCTGTGGGAAAACAAGATCAACAACTCGGCTGGGGAGGAATGTTGATACATTTGGGCTCTGAATTACGGATAACAATGACTTTGCTGGGAAGACATCACCTGAACCAATCCTGCTTAAGGAGAGCCTGTAACCATAATACTCCGGTGGGGAAACGACAACCTTCTGACCTAGCTGCTGAGGGACTGAGATCAACTAAGTCTCTGTTGAGGAAGGGAATGCTTCCTGACTTAATGAGGAAGTTATATCAGTACTCTGCGGGGAGAGAAACGAGTCTCTTGTTGTGGATGTCAACCTGCCTGGAGAGTCAACCAACCATCCCTACCTTGTCTCGGGTTTGAACTCTTACTGGAGAAAAGATAAATCTATCTCTGGCTGGGGAAATCAACCTCTGGACTCTTGTTGGGGAGCATAATAAGAAGAGATGGCCTCTGCAAGGGGTGATACAATCTTGACTGTTTCTGCTAGGGAGACATTCATTCTCACACCCCACTAAGAAAGATACCTTGCCAAGGAATAGAAACCCTATGCTGTTTCACGCTTTTACTGATCAACCGCATGCTGATTATCATAAGCGAACTCTCCACTTGCCTCAGACCACTTGGTCTACTGGGAGAAATCGTCTCAAGAGGATTTTACAGAAAATTCGGCATTCAAAATGCCCCAGGATCTTCAAACTCTTGGAGAGATTTATCGGATCTCGACGTAACTGTCCCAGATTAGATAACCTACGAAGGAATTTGCCTCGAGAGGATTCGTAATGACTTAAAATATTCTGCCCCAGTATACTGAATCGTGAAGAGGTGTTTTTGATCAACTGTCTTCTGGAGGGGATAACTTCTTGCTCCTGAGGTGGCCTGCCTCAGTACGCGTCTTGCAGTGGTTCTACCCTGTCTCTGAGAGGTTTTCTAAATCTCGACATTATTGCCCCAGATTTGCTGAACTTTGAGAGATTTCTCGACATGATTGCCCCGGATTGGCTGAACTTGGAAAGATTTCTCGACATGATTGCCCCAGATTGGCTGAACTTGGAAAGATTTCTCGACATGATTGCCCTAGATTGGTTGAACTTTGAGCATAACTTGCTGGGAAAATCGTTAGCTGATGGAGTTTTTTGACTACATGTTCCTCATCTTCATGTCTTCAAGAGCGCACCCTCAGTTTAATGTACCAGCTGAATACAATCATCAACTCTCTTATTGCTTCCTCTGATAAGAAACAATAATCACTCACACATGATCACCATCATGCTACCCGTGAGGAAATGTATACCAACCATAACAAACTCTTGGCTTGAGATCAAAGTCCCATTGATCCCCTCATCCTGTAACCATCTACACCCCATACGAACTCCTCTTGAATTCTCATGTATAGACCTCCAGCTGCTTGAGGCACAAACCAATTGAATCAAAATGCTTCACATTCCTCAAAGAGACGCACAGGGACCCTTAGTTTGTTATAACGATGTTAGCTATCGTATACATGCTCCAGAACTTCACAGCTGCTAAACTGATCCACTACTAGCATGACTTGCAGCCAGGGCAACATCCCCTTTGCAAGATTTTCCACTGACCTTACCCAGCCAGTAATAGAGATAGACACCATGCAATCCAAGATAATCATTCCTTATCATTCTTCTATATGATAACCTGGAATACTTTTGATTTTTTGGTGAATATCCACTTCTGAACGCATCAGAAACCAGACCTTCATGCAATCAACCCATGATCCACTTCATTCTTCCAAAACCTTACACATCAAACCTCCAAGACAGTTCTTCTACTCCATCATTCTTCCGTATGACAAAGTAGATACTTCTTAGACATGATGTAGCCAACAAGTTCCTAAACCAGAACTTAAGAATCCTCCACCAAGGATAACTAACCCAAAGATGTTCTAACATCAGTTAGGACATATTCCACACATCATAGACACCACGCACTATGGTTCTTGATATGCTCCACCACTGGACTTACTATCAGCATAGTAATCCACACTGAAGATCTTCACACAACACTGTGCCACCAGCTTGAACAAAGAACACTTCAGAAACCCAGAGAGAAATAAACTCTCATCCACCATAAGAAGATATGCTTCCATCCTCAACCCAGAACTTCTGCCACAAGCTCCTAGAGAACCAGAACCTCCTTACAATTTCAACTCACTACTCTTTTGCACAAGAGCAATCAGTTTTAAGCATCCTGCTTAAATGCACATTGTGAAATCAACCAAATTTCACCTTTTGATTAACCTCACTCATCTTCAGAACTCCCACAAGAAACACTGATCCACAAATGAAATCAGATCTTCAAGTCACATGAACTACTTGCCCCATAGCAAGACATCTTGGATCCACCAAGCCTCTTAGTCATGTAACATCTTCCCATCCACAGCTCCCACAAACTGCATGAGATAGACCTTTTTGAAGAATCCATAACTTCCATTCTCCTGTAGATCACCTTATCTTAAGCTGATGTGCCACATCACCAGCTGAGACCTCTGATGTTAAGCTAGATGTCAGAACATTTTGATATGACATCTAACTGTTGAATTTAGCTCCTCCTTCTATCACTTAGAAGAACCTTCTCCCTTCGCAGAATAAGAGTTCCATGCTCTCATAGACTTGATTCAACAACCAAGTTTGAGTAGACAGCCTCCATCCTGCTTTGAAACTCCAAAGACTTCAAACCTGCCATGTCTAAATCTTCAGAAAATAAGTAGTCCAAGACTACCCCATAGCTATACCAAAGAATTCCACTTTCCTCAGTAGAGCCGTCAGTAGAATGCCAGAGATAACTGCCACTTATCCTCGACCTTCACAAACAGAGCAAAATCCATGCTCCAAAGCACCTAGATCAGCAATAAACTGATCCAAGATGTATCCATCAAGATTATGATGTCTTCATCTTCATCTTCAACAGCATCAAAGTCCAGACCAGTTTCTTGCCAGGAAACTCTCCAGAGAACACATGCTTCTGTCACACCCAACTAAAGCCACTTCTTAGGTCACCACCTATGACTAAAACATATGCTAAAGCATATGCAGTACCCCTCCCATGATTCTTCATAAACTCTGATGATGAGATGTTCCAACATCTTGTTGAACATCAGCAATCTTGACTTTCAAGGATAATCAATTAAATACTTGTGGATTCCATAAATAGCAATTGATCTTAAATCCTTGTCCAATAACCCTTCTTCCCTGCTGTACCTGAGCTCCACCAGATCATGTCATGAACACTTATAAAGTATTTAATCTTTTGCAAGTATCTTCTTCAAAGAACAATCTTGAGATACCAAGGCTGCCACCCTTGACTCAAGTAACTAAGATTCTCTCTGAATGAATCTTACTTACCTCAACAATTCTTCAATCAGATTGGATCCACTCTTAGGGTCAAGAGAGATGAATCCTTCCTTGCTGTTTTGGATGGTGAAAATAAATCACCTCCACTTTCTTCAGATTGTGTTTCAAAGAAACACCTTTTAGTCGAAGAGTAACTAGAAGACTCCAGATACACGACATAGATGCCTTTATGAGTGGACTTGAGAGAATTCTCAAGTATCTTTGACAACCTAGCCGACCAAAAATTTATCAAACTCCTAGAGCAAGAACCTGATAAACTTAACTCAACTCTTCTCCTCTTCAACTGACTTCAACTATACCAAGAGCCTAAGCTTCCAAGTACCAAGTCATCATACCAGATATCTAACCACAACTCCCTTCACTCCATCGCTCCCGAATTTGGAATAAAAGAATGCAGATATCTTCAAATATAGAGGCCGACAATTGAGACCTTCCACCAACTGTCTTCAGTAACAACTCCAGAATCCCATAATTCTAGAGCTCTTCCATCAGAAACACATGCAGCGGAACCACCAAGGAATAGATCATGCTTGCCCTAATAAGATGTCACAACATCTTATAAGACACACCAACAAAAGAACTAGCCACTTCTCCTGTAGTTGTTGTAGAATCTCCTCAGCAATATAAACAACCTCCGGGTTGCTCCCTTTGATCCAGAACATCCATCTCATCCATTAATACCGTTGAGTATGTCTGAGTTGATAGATCTGATCTTCAAAACTCCTCCTTGTTTAAACGCCACAAAGTATCTCCCAAAGATCTCATCCAGAACCAGACAGGATGCCTGCTCTGATACCAATTGAAATTCTGGTTTATGCAGGCAATAGATGTCCTAACACATGTCAAGACATAGTGCTACATAATCATTTAAACTCAGAGGCGCAACAGCATACTGATACCTGGAATATCATAACTGCACACTTACAGATGTCACGACATCTGATCCAACATGTTTATCATGAACCCTAACAGAAAATGTAAATCTGCTTAATGATAAAGAGCACAGTAATTGTTAACCCAGTTCGGTGCAACTCACCTACATCTGGGGGATACCAATCCAGGATGAAGACTCCACTATCTGTAGATTGTTACAAAGCTAAACTCCCCCGTTTACAACTTCATACCTAACATCTACCCAATGAACATCTTTACCAAGGTTAAACTCAAACGTTTAGAACCCTGATATGAGATACCTCACTCACTTCCCTTAATCACCAACTGTGATTTCTACATCATCCCTATCAATACAAAAATTTGTCAAGCTTTCTTGACAACCAAGCTAACTCAGATTTTCTTAAAAGCTTCATCCAAGAACAATACATCATCCAATACCTCAAGGATTATGGATCTGTGCGACACCTATATCTACCATAGTGTATCAACTGATACAAAGGGAGACTTACAACCTAGAGAGCCAACGACTCTCAAAACCCTAAACCCTTGTTTCTTACGCAAGAAAGCAAGGTTACAAAAAGGCGTACTAAGGCGTACAAAAACCTAGGCCTAAGTCTTCTCTTTATAGTTTTTTCTGCAGTCTTGGGCTTCAATCTTCAGTCCTTGATCCATGCAGCAATTTCTCCTTGAATGTTGCAGCAGATTAAAAACTAACTTAAGCCATTCAGTCTAGGATGCCAAGATGCATGTTAAGACATCTTGTATGACATCACGTTTTCAGCAGAATTACTTAGCTCGATCTCATTGTTGAGTTAACAATTATGTTTTACCAAAATTTGTTCAAAACCCCAGAGCTTTCAGATACTCTCAAAAAAATAACTTAAATGGTGTCTCACTTTTGGGATTGGATACCCTCAAAGAAATAACTTAAGAAATCTTTCGCGTGTTTAACTTTTGGGATTGGATACCCTTAGAGAAATAACTAAGAAGTTCCCTCGCGTCCTACCTCGGGTCTTAGTCGCCTACGTTTTGAACTACCAATTCGCCAAGACGTAGAAGCTGAAACTCTACTTAGAAAAGTATACAATCTCGAGATTAAGTTGAGTCTATCAGAAATGAAGCATACCACTTTCGTTTGACATCCCCTTAAGGTTACTTTTCCCCCTTAGATTTACTCGCTCATCAAGCATATTTTAGATAACACATGTATGAGTATTTATCTAATGCCTCTATGGTGTTAACGTAATCCAAACCATCACATTAGTAACTGAACTATTATGGTTCATAATCAGGCCACACATACATTCTCCTTAAATTGAGAATTTCGTATCTCACATACCTTCATCTATGAGTATCCAAGTGTTTTCTTCAAACTATCATGATGATACAAGAACACCATCTAATTTACAATGCAATCTAGGCAAAGCATCAACCAAATTCAAAAAATAGCGTGAAACGAGAAATGCAGGGGTGCAACACGGCTTGCCCGTGTTAGGGGACACTGCTTGTGTCACCCTCAGGTCATCTTAGACCCCCGACACGACTTTCATGTGTCACATGACACGATCCATGTCAGCTTCAGGATCCCTCTCTGTACAAAAATTCGAGAGCGACACAGCCAACCTGTGTCACACGATACGACCCATGCCAGCTTCAGGATTTTAAGGTTTCTCACTTGTGCAAATTTTCACACTATCAACCCTTTTGAACATGCATCAAACGCAATCTATATCCTGCAAACAACAAGAGTGTGTAATCGAGATATGCATAAAGTCTTGTTAATAACAATTTCTCATTCAAGCATGTATCTTGATGAATCTTTCTAACTCTAAGCATGCACTTTAATCCATCATCAAAAAGCAACAAGAAGTTCATAGAATAAGCAACATATTAGGGTAGTTCATGCAAGAAATCAACTTGTAGCAATTTAAGGATCAAATATAGCATACATGGAGCATCTAATTGCACCACACGTCTAATTGCACCCGAATTCAGAATCCAATACCCATTCCCACACATGCATTTCAACCTAGCATCATTTATACCTCAAGGGGAATGCTATCTATGAACCCACATCAAGATAGATTCTGAATTTGCTCTAGAAATAGATGAACTTAATGAAAGAGATGATGGCTACAACTTTAGTTTGAGCACTCCACACATGCAACTCACTTGGTGATCAAAGGTTGGCTTCTTCCCCATTCTTCTTTCAAAATTTTTGTTTTCCTTTTATTTTGCTCTCCTTATTTCTTTGATTATAATTTGGAGAGAGATAAATAAGAATGAAGAATGAGATTTTTTCCTTGGAAATGAGGTTTAAGTAATGACTTGGAGAATTGTCCAAAATACCCTTGGTCTTTTAGGAATATTACTAATCATGTCATTAGAATTCTATTTGATCTCTAAACTATCATTGTACAAGATGTTTGTACCATTAAAAGATAAAGAGATGCTTATAAATTTTAGGGTGTTACATCATTCCCCCTTAAAAAAAATTTCCTCGAATTTAGAACTTACCAGAAAAATGAGGATATGAATTCTGCATTTTCGACTTGAGCTCCCAAGTACCTTCACCCGGATGCGAATCCTCCCAAAGAACTTTCACGAGGGCTATTTCCTTATTCCACAACGCCTTGATCGCATGGTCCACAATCCTACTTGATTGTGTTAGAAGGATATGTATGCCTCTACTTTAAGCGTATGCAATAGGATAGGGTGGAAAGATTCGAGAACGAACTTCCGAAGTTGCGATACATGGAAAAAATTAAGAAAACCAGAGAGGGAAGTTGGCAACACCAATGGAATGCCACTTTTCCTAACTATCCAATGATTTGGTATGGTCCCACTTATCTTGGGCTCAACTTTCTCGACTTGAAAGGTCCTTTCAATTTCAACCTTGGTTTAACTTTCAGAAATACGTGATCCCATTCTTCAAATTCTAACGGTATCCTTCATTGGTATGCATAGCTCTTTTTGAAGGTCATGAGACTTCTTCATATTGTCACATATTATCCTTATCCTTTCAGTGGTCTCTTGAATGATTTCAGGCCCAAGAATACTATTTTCTCCAACTTCAGTCCAACATAGAGGGGCTCTGCATATTCTCCTATACAAGGCTTCGTATAGGGCCATCCTGATACTCGCATGATGAATGTTGTACAAAAACTCGATCAAGGTCAAATGATCTTTTCAACTTCCTTCACTTTCTAACAGGATGATCTGTAATATGTCCTCTAAGGTCTGAATCGTCCTCTCAGTTTTACCATCTACCCAAGGGTGATTCGAGGTAATCATACATAACTTTGTCCGTATAACATGTTGAAATGCCTTCTAGAATCTTGAAGTGAAATTTGGATCCCTATCAGATATGATGCTTGAGGAAACTCCACACAACCTTACAATTTCTGCAATAAATAACTTTGCGAGATGGTTCACAACTTACGTGGTCTTCACGGCTAAGAAATGGGCCAACTTGGTTAATCGATCTACAATCACACAAATTGAGTTGTTACCACCTATCGTACACGGTAATCCCACAATGAAGACCATGGAAATACTCCCCCGTTTCAATTATGGAATCTCTAACGGTTTCAATAGTCCTCCAGATCTTTGATTCTCTATATTTACTTGTCGCCACACAGCATAACCGGATACATATTTAACAATACTCTTCTTCATCCCGAGCTACCAATAATTCATCTTCAAATCTTGGTACATCTTAGACGAACTCGGGTGAATGGTAAATTTTCCCTTGTGAGCTTCCTCAAAAATTACCCTTCTTAGATCCGCATCATTCGAAATACTAACTCGTCAGTTAAAAATAAGGATCACATCCGATGCTTTAGAAAAAACATGGTTGCCCAATCTTAGATTGCAACTCTGCATCGGTAAACTGGCTACCCCAATTCTTATCCTTCAAATTATACGTGACACTCAGGTTGCCCATTACGACTCCACCCTAAGTCCATGCAAATTGGAGGTTAAGGTTCTGAAACTTTTCTAACACATCATGTTCAAGAATCATCAATTTAGTCGTATCCATTTCTTTCCGACTTAATGCATCCATTACCTTGTTCTCCTTTCCTGGGTGATACTTGAGCTCAAAATTATAGTCCTTCAAGTATTTTTATACACCTTTATTACCGCATGTTCAACTCCTTATAATCAAAGCGGTATTTTAAGCTTTTGTGTTCATTGATCATTTCAAAATGAACTCCATAAAAATAATGGCGCTACACCTTGAATGCAAACACTACGCCGACGAATTCGAGATCATGAGTTGGATAGTTCTCTTTATGAGGTTTCAACTGCTAGGACACATACTCCACAACTTATCCATCCATCATTAGAACTCCTACTAACTCTTTATTTGATGCGTCACAAAACACTTCATACTATTTCATTGGATGTATAACTATCAAAATGGGCACAGTAGTTAACTTTCTCTTTAATTCAACAAACATCCGCTCACACTTTTTCTCCCATTGGAAGGGAATTTCCTTTCAGGTGAGTGTGGCCATCAGTAATGATAACTGAGAAAACCCCTTAATGAATCTCCGATAATATTCCGCTAGGCCTAAAAAGCTTCTGAACTCTGAGACATTTTTTGGCTGTTCTCAATTGAACACCATTTCTACCTTTGATGGGTCCACAACCATTCCTCCTTGAGATATGACGTGGCAAAGGAATTTAACTTTGGTCATTCAAAACTCACACTTGCTCAGCTTGGAAAATAATTGCTTTTCCCGCAGCACTGACATAACAGTTCTCAAATGCTTTGCTTGTTCTTGTGAAGAACAAGATTAAATGAAAATATCATCTATAAAGATTACAACAAACTGGTCTAGATAGGGACGGAAAATCCTATTCATGTAATCTATTAAGACTGCAGGGGAATTTGTTACTCCAAATGGAATTACAAGCAATTTGTAATGTCCATATCGGGTTTTAAATGTTGTCTTCGAAATATCATAATTCTTAACTCCGATTTGATGGTAACCTGATTGCAAATCAATCTTCGAGAATACGCGGGCTCTTTTCAATTGATCCAACAGGTCGTCTATCTGAAGTAAAGGGTACTTATTTTTTATGGTAACTTTGTTCAACTGATGGTAGTTAATGCACGTGTGCATCCCACCATCGTTCTTCTTTACCAACAAAATTGGTGCTCCCCATGAAGACACACCCGAGTTAATAAAATGCTTATCCAAAAAATCTTCCAACTGACCCTTCAACTCTCTGAGCTCGATGGGTGACATACGGTAAGAGGCAACATAAACCAGAGTCGTCCCCTGGACTAGAACAAAGGAAAACTCCACTTCCCTCTCTAGAGAGAGAAAGAAGTCACATCTTTAGGAAAGACTTTTGGAAATTCACAAATCATAGGAAATTGAAAGATATTCATCTCCTTGCTTGAATGCTAGGTGAAAATTAAAAGAAGAGCTTGTTCTGGATCGAATAACACATTAGCCATATTAATTATACCTTCTAAACGAGTGGATAATAGGTCTTCAGGTGTGGCTTCATCAGTTGGAATAAAGATTGTATTTTCCTTGCATCTGATGTACTCCGAATTGGTGGAAAGTCAATTGATCCCTAAAACCATGTCGATCTTCTTGAATGGTATACATATAAGATCAATTATGAATACCCTTCCGTTCACCGATATCGGACAATCTTCACATACCCATTGAGTTTCTATGTTATTATTCGTAGCAGTAGACACTACCATTGGAGATTTTATTGGAACCGCCTCTAGACCAAGTTGTTAGGGGAACTTGGTTGATATAAAAGAATGGGTCGCTCCACAATTAAACAATACAAAACAATGTTGGTCATTCAAATGACACGTACCAATAATTAACTCATTATTTCCCTTGGCCTTCTTGGTGTTTATGGTGTAAACTCAACCAATACTTTTTCTTTGTGCTCCCCGCTTTGGGCAATCTTTCTCCATATGACCTTTGTTAGTTCTTGTAGTTGGCTAGAATTTTGGTAAAACAATGTGGATGTCATGGTTGATGTTTCAACATGAGTTTCTAACATTCTGGTTGTGTTAAGTTGTAAATGGTTGCAGATTCTGAGCTGATGTCAAACCCGATGTTAAGACATCAGTTGATAAAACATCAGTCTGAGTTGTTTAATTAGGGTTGCGTGTTTCTGTTATTGCAGAGATATTCTGCTGAAGAGAGTGAGAGATTGTAGGTGAATATCTTGGTAAAGATATATTCAGTTGCAATCATATTTGGAGCAGATCTTGTTGCTGTTTTTAAGGCTAAAAGATTGAAGATTTAATTGAAGATTTGATTGAAGATTTAATTGAAGATCTATTTAGTAGCAGAATCTTCTGCAGATTTGTAGCGGTTAATATGCTGAGATTTAAAGCCCAAATCCAGTTGGGAAAAAGGTTATAAATAGAAGCATTGTAACCTAGTTTTAGGAAGCCAGCCATCATGTAAATTCTAAGGGCTGAGTTTGTGAACCACTCTCTAGGAGAGTTGGTATGTGTGAACCACTCAGATTGTGAGATGGTCATTGTTCTTAGAGGAAGTTGTTAAGCAACTCTAAGTATTGTTCTTAGTCATGAGGGTCATGTCTAGGTATTGTTATAGGAGTGTGTCTTCTATGTGTTTAGAGAGTTTTTGGAAATCAAGCTGTTGATGCAGTGACTGAGATGTTGACTGCTAGACATCATTACGATGATTGGGAGTGAGATGGAATCTCTTATCTAGGGAGGACTTAGATAGAAGGGTCATTGGGTAGTGATTAAGTTAGTGGATTGTCAACTGGTTTGTTGAGTCTGTAATTTGATACTGCTAATAGTGGACTTCCTTCCTGGCTTGGTATGCCCCCAGATGTAGGTTGTTAGATCGAACTAGGTGAACAAATTCTGTGTGCATTTTCTGTTACTATTATTGCCTTGTTCATACAACAGATATTGATGTTGTGACATCGCACTTGACATCACATATCTGATACCAGAATTTCAATTGGTATCAGAGCAGGCATCCTGTCTGTTTCTGGATGAGATCTAGGGAAGATACTTTCTGGTTCATGAGCAAGGAAGATAGTTTTGCTGAGTTATGGACTTGGTCAGTTCATATAGTTATTTGTATGATCCCTTAAAGTGAAGGATGGACTATTCATGACAGGGTATGTATTGGACCTATCTGTTGTTATCAGGAGAACTGTTGTTGTGAGTTTGATTTGTTGGCACTTGGTTTATGGTGATGGTGTGCAAGGATTATTGAGTAGTGCCTGAAGGTTGTTGAGGAGTTGTTGTGTGTTCCGCTGCATGGTATCTGATGTAACCCTGGTTGGTTCTTGTATCTCTGGTGGTGAGATTCTAGGAAGGTATTCTCTTGGAAAGACATTAGAGTTTGGTCTCCTCAGCAGGATATTCTATGATGTTGTAGTTTATGCAAGACAACTTCAACCGTTTGGTTAGAGATGCCAAAGATACTTGAGGATTATCTCGTATCTTTGTTTTGGGAAAGAAGTGATCAAAAGGTGAATGGATCTTATTAAAGACTGTATGACATGGAAGTTTCAGTTTTTTTTAGAAGAAGAATATATTTCAAATCAGGCATTGAAGACCAATCTGTCCAGAACATTGATTCCTTCTTTATCAATTTTCTTGATGGTGAAAGAAGAGGGTGGAGCCAAAGCAAAAGAGTATCACTGTCAAATCTTTTATGCGGGAGTGAAGATCTTGATAAGTTATCTCCTAAGCTTAGTTGTGGTGACCTATTTAGGAGGATCTTCCTGGTTATGATGTCAAATGTAGTTCTGGTATATCTGAAGATGAATTCTCTTGTGAATATACATGTTTCTGGTTTTCAAAAGCATGAACTGGAGGAAGTTTCATCAAGAAAGAAGCTGAGCTTAATATGTCAATTCTAATGTCTTGACATCGCGCTACACATCAGCAGTTTATAGTAAATGCTAAGTCAAAGACCTATTAGAGTGTAGCTGTTTTGAAGGATCACTGAAGCTATGAAGTTAAACAATTTTTGAGATGCTGTTCATAATGTCATAGCATTTCAGTTGGAGATGGTTGAAGAAAAGGTAGTTATCTTGATAGCAGAAGAGAAGGAAATGATCCTTGTTTAAACTAAAATGTCTGAGGACATTTTTATAGGGAAAATGCATCCAAGTGTTTGTGTGCAGTATCAGTGTAAATCAGCCTGTGGTCAATTGGTGTTTGCATGAGCTCTTTCAGTTTTGTGGTTGAAGGATTGAAAGTAGCAGATTGTCTATGGTATGCTTATGCAGAAGGATAACAGTTATCACTCTTAAGTTAGACAAGAGGTCTGAACCTTGTTCTTATAAGAAGAAGCTTCTGGAAGAGTGTGTTATGCAAGTTACTGCAGTTTTGTTGGTCTGATCTTGGAAGTTGATCAGATATTGATATGTTCTCGTGTGTTCCCTACAAGAGATATGTGTGGATTAATATGGTTGTAGTCTCCAAATCCATGGGAGATGTTTAATGTGATTTAGACTAATGTCAGAACTGATGTTGAAACATCATTTCAGTTCTTTGCTCAGGATAGAGTAAAAGATCAAGACACTGACCTAACCTGGAAGGCTTTTGTGGTATGAATGGTTGTCATAATGGTCTGTCATGAAGAAGATTCAGAAGATGTTGTAATCTGAAGAAGGGTTAAACCACAAGGATCAATTGCTATTTGTGAAATTCACAAGTATTTAATTGATTATCCTTGAAAGACAAGATTAAGGATGTTCTGTCTATTGT
The DNA here is from genome assembly GCA_022829125.1 of Lathyrus tuberosus. NCBI lineage: Eukaryota > Viridiplantae > Streptophyta > Magnoliopsida > Fabales > Fabaceae > Lathyrus > Lathyrus tuberosus. The sequence continues at coordinate 989,735 of JALAZF010000914.1, read as the reverse complement.
TTTAACATCTTTTCATCAGAGGTTTGGAGAATCATGGGAGGGGTTCTACATTCGTTCACAAGTCGCCTAGGTGTTGACCTGGGATTATTGCTTAGCATCTGTTCCTAGAAAGTATTGTGAATGACTTGTCCAGATGGTGGTGCTGTTAAAGATGAAGATGGAAGACTATGAAGACATCATAATCTTGATGGTTACAACTTGGATCAGTTTATTTCTGATCTAAGTGGTTTGGAGCATGGTGTTTGCTCTGGTTGTGAAGGTCGAGGATAAGTGGCAATTATCTCTGGCTTTCTACTGACGGCTCTACTAAGGGAAGTGACTTTCTTTAGTATTGTTATGGGGTAGTCTTGGACTACTTATTTTCTGAAGATTCAGATGTGGTAGGTTTGAAGTCTTTGGAGTTTCTAAGCAGGATGGAGGTTGTATACTCAAACTTGATTGTTGAATCAAGTCTATGAGAGCATGGAAATCTGTTTCTGCAAAGGGAGGAGGTTCTTCTGAGTGGCAGAAGGTAGAGCTGAATTCAACAGTTGGATGACATAATGTTCTGACATCTAGCTTAACATCAGGAGTCTCAGCTGGTGATGTGGCACATCAGCTAATGATAGGGTGATCCACAGGAATGAACAATAGGATACTTCAAAAAGATCGTTCTCATGGCATTTTGCGGGAGCTGCAGGAAGGAGAAGATGTTACATGACCATGGCTTAGGGAGTCTAAGTGTGTTTGCTTTTGAGCAAGTGGAACATGTGACTTGAAGATCAAGTTTTCTTGGTGGATCAAGATATCTTTGTGAGAGTTATGACAAACGTGAAAAAGGCCAAAATGTGGCATTTGGTTGTTTTCATATGAGGATTCATGAATGAGGTGATCAAACTGTGGCATTTGGTTGATCTCAGAAGTGGATTCGAAGAATCAAGATAATCAGAGTGTGGCAGCTGGTTATTATTGAGGATTGTCTTGGAACAAGTTACTCTTGGGCAGAAGGGTGATGAGTTGAAGACTCAAGGAGATTAGTCTTCTAGAAGGTGGATGAGAGTTTAATTCTCTAGTTCTTTGGATTACTATGCAATAGTAAGTCCAGTTGGTGGAGCATGTCAAGAATCATGGTGATGATATCTTGGTGTGTGGCAAATGTTCTAACTTGTGTTGGAACATTATCTGGTTGAATATCCTTGGTGAAGGATGATTTTGTTCTGGTTATGAAGCTTGGTGCATACATTATGCCTAAGGAGCGTCTACATAGTCATACGGGAGAATGATGAAGTAGAAGGTCTGCCTTGGATGGAGAATGTAGAGAAGACTGAAGTAGATCAGGTATTGATTGATTGGAAGTCTGAAGATGAAGAGTATGATAGGGAATGACTGCCTTTGGAGAAAGGGACAATAGTACCAAAATGCATGTGCTCAGCAAGTGTGCTCAAATGTTCATCTTCATCTAGAGCATTAGTTAACCATGACTGGGGGAGTACTTGTCAATGGATTTTGCTGCAAAGGTACATATATTGTGAAGATTGCATGTTGATCAAGATTGTGAAGATTGGTTGAATCTTATGAGGATATAATGTCAAATAACATGTTATGACATTAGGCTGTTGGATGACATGTTGGTGTGGACATGAATGGTTCTAGCCATGTGAAGCTAATTGTTTAAATCATATGCGCACATACTTCTGAGGAGAAGTCTGAAGGACAACTTTGGTTATGTATGGGAGAATTTATTTTTCTCTGCAGATTTTGGAAGAGCTTTGTTGAGGGTCCTTGTTGATGGGAGATGTCACACTTGTGGATGATTGTGTGAAGCATTCCTGACTGGATGAATGAAGACTATGTCTGGATTTTCCAAATTTTATGATATACTGGTCAAGGAGCACCATTTGTGAAATATAATGGGAGAACTTCTGTCTGTACTAGTGTGGTACTTGGATTGTTTGAGGATTAAGCATTATGTGAATGCGTTCAGCAGGTGTGTTAAACAAAGGGTGCGCTCTTGAAGACATGAAGATGAGTCTTATGTTTTCCATTCATTTAAGGTGTTCTTCTTGCAAAGGAGCACTGGTTATCTTAGATAGGGGGAGTTGATCTTTTGTTGAAGAAGTTGTTTATCAAGATTGTAATGTCAGACAAGATGTCGTGACATTGTGTTACTGGTAAAGTTCATGGTGTACTTGACATTTTAGACCTGGTTTCATGATGTCAGACAAGATGTCACTAGATTGAATCAGCAGTATACATTTAACCCAAATTTTTGTTCAGCTATTGAGTTTGGATTTTGTTCTGAGTATGTTAGTTGTCAGATTCAGAGGATGTCCAATTATGGCTAAAAAGGGGGAGTTATCGTGTTTGAACAGCTGGTATGATGGTTCTTGCTTTGAGGGGGAATTTGTTTTGTGCTGAGTTACTAGTTGTTGCAGCTGGTTGGTATTGCTGCAGGTTGTGCTGTGAATGTTAGTAAGTGTTTTTCCGCTGCAAGCTAAAAGTGTTTTAGCCAAAATTAGCCAAAGGGGGAGATTGTTAGTTCTTGTAGTTGGCTGGAATTTTGGTAAAACAATGTGGATGTCATGGTTGATGTTTCAACATGAGTTTCTAACATTCTGGTTGTGTTAAGTTTTAAATGGTTGCAGATTCTGAGCTGATGTCAAACCTGATGTTAAGATATCAGTTGATAAAACATCAGTCTGAGTTGTTTAATTAGGGCAGCGTGTTTCTGTTATTAGAGAGATATTCTGCTGAAGAGAGTGAGGGATTGTAGGCGAATATCTTGGTAAAGATATATTCAGTTGCAATCAAATTTGGAGCAGATCTTGTTGATGTTTTTAAGGCTAAAAGATTGAAGATTTAATTGAAGATTTGATTGAAGATTTAATTGAAGATCTATTTAGTGGCAGAATCTTCTGCAGATTTGTAGCGGTTAATATGCTGAGATTTAAAGCCCAAATCTAGTTGGGAAAAAGGTTATAAATAGAAGCATTATAACCTAGTTTTAGGAAGCCAGCCATCATGTAAATTCTAAGGGCTGAGTTTGTGAACCACTCTCTAGGAGAGTTGGTATGTGTGAACCACTCAGATTGTGAGATGGTCATTGTTCTTAGAGGAAGCTGTTAAGCAACTCTAAGTATTGTTCTTAGTCACGAGGGTCATGTCTAGGTATTGTTATAGGAGTGTGTCTTCTACGTGTTTGGAGAGTTTTTGGAAATCAAGTTGTTGATGCAGTGACTGAGATGTTGACTGCTAGACATCATTGCAATGATTGGGAGTGAGATGGAGTCTCTTATCTAGGGAGGACTTAGATAGAAGGGTCATTGGGTAGTGATTAAGTTAGTGGATTGTCAACTGGTTTGTTGAGTCTGTAATTTGATACTGCTAATAGTGGACAACCTTCCTGGCTTGGTATGCCCCCAGATGTAGGTTGTTAGACCGAACTGGGTGAACAAATTCTGTGTGCATTTTCTATTTACTATTATTGCCTTGTTCATACAACAGATATTGATGTTGTGACATCGCACTTGACATCACATATCTGATACCAGAATTTCAATGCTCGTCAGATAGAAAACACTTCCACTTCCTTACCTTGGACTCTCTGAAATGTTGTCTCTTACATTTCTTACACCTAATTAGTTGTCCAGATCTCCCACGTTGGTGTTGCTTTACAATTTTTCGTCACTAAATCAATTATAAAATTAGTCTAGGCCACATGGCATTCAACATCAGTGCCATATAGTTTTATGGATTAACTTTGAGTAACAGAATAAACAGAAATAACTAACATAATCTGGTTTTAAAAAATTAAGGAATTAAAATAGTCTTTTTAAAAATTAAGGGATCAAATTAATTTCAAGTCAACGATACAGAAAAAAAATGGTAAAATGGTACTTTATAAGAATTGAGTTGAATGCTTTTAGAAGTCAAATTCACTCATAAGTGATTACATACTTGTTGCACCCCAAATTTTATCCTCATTTTTTTGCTAGTTGATGTTTTATTTATTTAACTTAATATTTATTTCAACATCTTTATCTGTCTTTAATTTAATTTAATTTCAATATGGCCTTTTTTATATTTAAGTTGTTTTAATTAATCTCAATTTAATCTAATTTTGCATTAGTCTAATTAATTAGATTAATTGCTAATATGATTTATTGTTTTAATTATTTAATTAGAATGTTAATTAATTGTTATTTATTATTGTTATTTAACATATTCATCCATTTAAAAAAGAGAAAGTTTTTATTCATTTTCATGCCTTTCATGAGGGGTCCACCATGGCATTTATTTTGGTTTTGATTGGAGGAACTAGTTTTGCTATCAACCAATAAGGAGCAAGCATTTCTCCTTTGACTTTTCAAACCTTACCAACAACCAATGAAGAGTTAACATGTGTTTCTTGAGAAATTAAAAGGAGCCAAATTTGTTTCTTCTTCCTTGAGCATGCGCACGGGAATCAGAATGAGGAGGAGAGTCTCAAGCCAAACTCATGAATTGTATAAAAAAAAATTCAATCAAACTCATTTCAAAATTCTCACCCTGGCGCGCTTCTCTTCAAACTTGGATCCCAATACATTTCCTCATTGAGCTTACACATTGTGGTTCACAAAAAGCAACTCTGAGCATATTCCACATTCATCTTTCATTTCTGATACGACCTGTTTCACCCTGCATCACCTGCGAGCTGGCCATGGCACTGTCCCTATCAGCTTCCTTTTTCTTGGCTCACTTGTTTGACAACAGAAGGATGGTCTCTGAAGCAATGCCCAATTTGTCATTTGACCCTGCATTTTCTGAAGCTTGAACAGCATAGGAGCGCTTGTCTCCAAGAGTTGAACAACATTTGAATTCAAATCGAAAACCCTAGCCCTGACCTTACCCACCAAGTGTTTGAGACTCAACCCGGCCCATCAAGTAGCCTATATAAGGAGTTCAATCTCAACACTTGAGAGGATCAACAATCTCAGTTTACATAACAAACACTCTAAAAAAGGTTCTGAGTTTTCTTTGGCAAGAGAGGTAGAAGAGTTATGCAGCTGTGCTAGCTTGAGGAGAGAGAGAGGAAGTAAGGACCTATTCGAGAGTTTGCTGTTAGCTTGGAAAAGAGGTATGCAGCCTCACTTTGCCCTCATTCAGTATCATGTGCATCTTCATATTTCTGCTATGATATTCTTGCTTCTCTGTGGTATGGATCTGATATTATGCAGATTTGTACTTGTCATGAATGATTTGAGTTTTGATGTTGAATGGCTGCTCAATATTTGTTGATCTGCTCTTTACTCATTTTTCTGTTAACTTGTTGAACTTGATAGTTAGTATTGTTAAGCTCATCATTATGGTGGATGTGTGTTTCCTTTTGTCAAATACATGTTTATGTTGCCGATATGCATCTCTATTCATACTGATTTTACCTTTATGCATAAGCTATTATGGTTTCTTCATGTTTAAGAAATCTATCAAGCCCTGAGGCTATGCAGGTAGTTTTGTCACTCTGAGTTTATTATTGATGTCTAATCTATAATTATCCCCTTTTTAGTATGGCTGCAGTGTTGATATGCCTAAAATATGTTTTGAATCAGTTTTGTTACATATGCTTTAACTGATATACTGTTGAGCTATGCTACTGTTTATGTTTGAGTTTCATGATTTTGCTTGACATGATAAGATTGCTAAAATGAGTTTTGTCTTTTGTGGTTCATGATATTTGGCCATATGCTTGTTGGTTTCTATGTCCAGATGAGTTTTGTTCTGTAAAATCAATTAGCATAACCACAGCCACCAATCTTCACTTTGCGCATTTAGATTGATATGTTAGTGTGTTGCCATCAGTATGTGTTCTTTACCTTGAAATGATTAAATCTGTCTTAATATGACATCCACTTATAGTTTGAACCATGTTCACCATGTTCTGCAGTATAACAATCCATGTCATACTTGTTTTCTACTTGTTATCTTGACTGATGCTTAGTTTATAAGATTTGAACTTATGGTATGTGTGCTTGACCTTATTTTAAGAATGTGTATCCATATGTCTGCTAAGTTCTGATTTTTAACATGTGATTTAGTTCTTCAAGATGTGAAATTGACCATGCCTCATTATGTACCGATACCTTGATTAAACCATAATCTATGTTAATGCTTATAAGGTTTCTATACGTTTGTACACATAATGCTATTAAGTTGTTTACCTTGTATGTTCCTAACTGATGAAAAGCATATATAATCTGTTCAAATCTTTGCATTGTCTGTGTGTGCAAATATTGGCTAGTATGTAAAAATCCTGTTTTGATGTGAGTAGACTATTGCTATCTCCAACTGTTGATCTGTTAAGTATTATATGTGTGTTTAACTTGCCCTGCCAATACCATCATGCTAAGTGACTTACTTTCAAATGTTCATACATATCCTATACCTTTGTACGTTTGTCCATTTGACATGCCTAACTGATGAAAAGTATGCATAACCTGTTCAGACCTTTACTTCTGTCTATGCACATAATCTGCTCAGATTCACACTTGCCCTGAACTGCTTACTTTTTAGGTTAGTTGATCTTTTTTTGAGGTGTTGTATATCTGTTTTTTTGGATAAACAAGCTCTAATGAATATGTCAATGTGCTCTAATTTGCTAAACCATATCTTGTTGCCTATTTACTTGTTTCACAAGCCATTGTTGCCATCTCATAGTAAGCAGTCTTGCTAACATGTTTGCATTTCAATTCTACTAATGCTAATTATGAATGTGAATCATAACTGTTTTAGTAATTCCATTTGCACACCATAGCCTGCTTATCTGCCATATTTGCCTAATAAACACATGTTCTACTCATTATGTCAAATTCCATCTAGTCTGCCTATATGCTATGTTTAGTGATCTTCATGCCTGTGCTTTGTAACATGAATTTTACAATACATATGCCTACTGATATCTCATGTCTATGTTTGAGTTCTGTTTATTTGAAAAAGTTATGAACCAAAATACCTTCAAGCAGTATATGCACATATTTTCTTTAGAATTTTATGGACAATTCACCTTGCTCCACATGTTTCAATTATCTTTTGGCAAGCATCTGTTATAGACTACATCAGTACCATGTATGCCTTGCATCCCTACAAATTGATGCTTAACTTTTGATTTGTCACTTGTATTATATTTCTCCATGCTTATTATCTTGCTACAATAATGCCATGTCTTTGCTAATTGCCTTGAATTTTTGGTCTGCATTGACTGTTATCTTCATGAATTGATGGTATGCTCTTTCTTAGCCTAAGATTAGAAGTTGGTCATAAGATTGAAATTGTTGAATCTTGTTTTGAACTATGACATTTGTGACACTCTTGGTCTATGCTCACAGCTCACATGTTGGTCTTTCTAATTCATATCTTAATGTTGTTTACTTCATGTTGATTCTGATAATCATTATGACTTGAGGAATGTGTGAGATTTGATATATGCTTAAGATGTTTTCATGCTATGTACTCCTTGATCAATTTGCGATAACCCCTGTTCACAACAGATTTCTGGTTTATGTGTTTAACATTAGGGTACATGATTGCCATATTCATATTCTATGTTCTTCCCTGATTTCAGTTTTTTTTATTTCATCTAATTTGGTTAAGAATTGTGTAAGTTATGAGCTTGTGAACTTGGAAGTTTGAAAGGTAGTTTTGCGCGTGCAGATCAGTTTATATATTTGTGTTTGTGTATCAATTACCGGACTTATAGTCACCCCAGTGGCATGAAGCTTGCACTGTGAGAGGGAGGTCTGGGGTTCGAATCCCCCTCGCCCCAAACCATCCCTTGTGCGCTTCATTTTCTATTTTTTTCTCTTCTTTTCTCTCACATGGACCTAAATTCTATTCCCACCCCCTTTTGGCCCATTATTTTCTCCTTTTATATCTTTCAACTGCAACAATTTCTGCCCGCACCCCCCACCTGTTTTAGTTCATTTTATTTATTTATTTTTATTATCTTTTTTTTTCAATAATTATTCATCTCATAAAAATATAAAATATGTCTCCAAAATCAAAAACTCTAAATATATATATATATATATATATATATATATATATATATATATATATATATATATATATATATATATATTTGATAATATTTTTAAATATTTATTTTGCGATTTGGTTTATTAATAAGTTTATCTTATTTTTATTTGATAATTGTTAATTTTGTTTATAATCTTAAATGATATCTTGTACGATCTTAATCTCATTTTATCATAGGATTATTGAATTATTTGAGTTAATCTTGGACATTATCATTGATTAAATTCATGTTTAAACTATGTTTGGACTTTGTGATTTGTTTGTGTGACATTTTTCTCAAGATTCATCTTTATTTGCTTGATATTTGTCTCATATTTAATCATCATCTATCATGAAACATATTGCTATCTTTATGCTTATGTTGCTTTCATTGTATTATCTTACATCAATGTTTTATCTTTTATCCCCTTTATTTTTTTTATCCCCTCATTCCAAAGGAATGTGAGCTAACGTTGACTCTTAAAGTCATAGCCCCCATCTTACCTTAGTAGCCCCATAGGATCTTGCCCTCATTTCTTGGCCTCATGAGAGCCATGGAATTATAACTAGCCTTAAGAGAGAGTTCTTACACTCTTGGTGATATTCATCCTAATGAATACTCACTTTCCCTATTGACTAAAACATAACATAGGACCATTATAACTAGACTTAGAGAGTTCTTATACTCTACAATGAGGTCACACTCATTTCCCCTCTGAATATTGACCACAGTAAATCATTCAGTTGAAGTAGAACTACGCATAATCTGATTCTATACCCGAGGATACGTAGGCGCAAAGTGCGATGCTTTGTCGAGTATACTTAGATACTAACCCCTAGGGATAAATCAAAGTCGGTTGTAAAAGAAAATGATGCAAGTTAATTAATAGCTTGTTATCCGATTTTCACCGCAACAGAAATGGCGACTTCACTAGGGATACAAAAGTTTTGAGGGTTAAGCCTACCTTGCTTTATTTGTGTTATTTATGCTTTGCTTACTTGTATATATCTGTGATATCTGTATATATCTGTATATATTTGTGTATCTCTGTTTGATTTCTTCTGTGGGTTGGGTGTGCTACTTTTGAGTGGTGAGATAAGTCCTAACCCGGGCTTGAGAGAACACATTTGTTTAGGAATCATGTACATAGTCAAGGGAACTTCGAGGGAGAAATCCCAAAGGAGGGAACTTGAAGTCCACACTCAGTTGAGGCCCTCTTGGAGGTGGTAAATGTTGAATGAGCAATCGTGAATGCGTTACTACTTTCGACCTAGGATCCAGAGATACTGATGACCTTTAGTTATCCCTTTACCCCAACTTGGCCTATTTAGGACGTAGTGCGATGACTGTGAGGGAGCAATCCCAAATGGTTGCTACGTGATACTACACTCAGATGAGACTCTCTTGAGAATTTTATCGATCACTGAGCAATTAAAAAGTCGATAAAATCCGAAAGATGGGTTGTCGACTCTGGGAACTTTTTAGAACCTTGTCTTGCAGGTGAAAACCATAGTACATACCTTTGGGATGGGTAGACCTTTGACTCCATGCTCGTGATCCTTAAACCTAGGTTCCTTGTTTGTTTTGTGCCTATCTGTCTATGTGTGTGTTTGTTGCATTCATTCTTGCATCATATGCATTGTGTATATTCAAGGGATTCAACTTTGTCTTGCAAACTTTATAGGATGGATTTTGAAAAAAGGAAAACAAAGAAGTACACCTTCATTAGTCCAAAATTGGAAGATTTAAAGAATCTAGGTAAGCCAATCAATGAATCATCAACATTCCAAAACAAGTATGGGAGGATTTTCTCTTTGATGAAGTCAAGAATGGTAGATGGGTTGCTTCCCACTCTCATGCAATTCTATGATCCCATGTACCATTGTTTCACTTTCTCGGATTATCAGTTGATGCCCACGCTGGAGGAGTATGCTATTTTGGTTGGTATTCCTATTACCCCAAACCTTCCTTACTCTGGTTTGGAAAGGACACCTAAGGAGAAGGAAATTGCAGAGGCGGCTCATCTCAAGCTGTCAGAAGTCAAGGCTAACTTGGTTGTCAAGGGAGGACTTTTTGGGTTACCTGCCAAGTTTCTAATGGAGAAAGCCAGTTATTATGTTAACATGAAGAATATGGTGGATTATGAAGTTGTTATGGCCCTTCTCATTTATGGGTTATTTCTGTTTCCCAACATTGAGAACTTTGTTGACATGAAGGCAATCAAGATTTTCATCCTTGGAAACCCAGTTCCTACTCTGCTTGCTAACGCCTATCATTCGGTGCATTTGAGGACTGCTCATAAGGGAGGAATGGTAACCTGTTGTGCCACACTATTTTATAAGTGGTTTATTTCACACTTACCCCGCTCTAAGACCTTTTGGGATCTCCAAGATGGACTTCTTAGGTCAGAAAAGATCACGTCTCTCACCAACACTGATCTAGAGTGGTACAACCCAACACTTAAAGGCAAAGATATGATTGTTAGCTGTGGAGGATTCGCTAACGTACCTCTTCTTGGTACAAAAGGAGGCATAAGCTACAATCCCGCTTTGGCTTGTCGTCAACATGGTTACTCTATGGAAGCTAAGCCTAACAACATCTATTTGGAAGGTTTGTTCTTTGAGGAAGATAAGGACCCTGTGCTTAGGGAAAAGATGGCTCATGCTTGGCGTCATGTTCACAAAAGGGGTATCTCTTCTTTAGGACTGCCCGAGTGTTTGGCTTCAGAATCCTACACTCGTTGGGTACAGGAAAGGGCTGTTAAGTTGAAGATGTCGTATGATCGTCATGATCCTATTCCACTAGCTCCCAGAGATCCTGTTCTTTTCTTCACAAGCAATGAGGACGAATTGAAGATCCGGCTAGCTCAAGCAGAACGAGAAAGGAATGCATGGATGAACAAGTATCAGATTCTTGACTTTGAGATGAATGAACTTCAGAAGAGTCTCAGGAGGAAGGAAGAAGAGTCTGTCAGAAAGAGGAAGGCGCAAGGAGATTTATTTTCTCCTAGTACATCATCTCCACCAGAACCACGGAAGTCACAGTTGGTCAAGCTCGCTGTTGAGAATGAGAGGTTGCAGAATGAAAACCAGAAGCTCGCTATGAGATTGAGGGGAGAAGACTGATTGGATGGTTTAGAACTTAGTTTTCTTTATTTCGTACTCTGTATTTTGGCTTTTGAAGGTGTAATCATCTCTTTTTGTAATCCAAAAACTTTATCATCAATGAAATGAAATTAGACTTTCTTCTAAGAAAGTGTTCCTTAAAATTTGCAAAATACAATGTTGAGTCCCTTGAATCACGCCCACCATTTAGCTTGCATTTAGCTTGCATTAGCATCTCATTTGCATTTTTGCATGTGCATGTGCATTCTTCTTCGTCTTATTGTCGTCTCGTTCTCTTCAGACCCCATTACCTTGATTTTCCAAACGCCAATACCCAAGTCCAAACTTGACAAAGGATGTCTAAACAATACTGTGAAATGGACAGAGTCAACCATGAATTGAGAGAACTCCGAGGAGGAATGGGGCAGTTTCTGGAAACTATGAAGGTCATGTTAGCAACGATGAAGGAAATTTGGGAGTACCAGGAGGAAATGAGAGAGGAGATCAGAATCCTCAAGTGCCAGATGAATTGGGTTCTGGAAACTCTGTTGAAAAAAGAGAATCGCATTCATCCCGTCAGACCAGCTTTCAAGAGCGCTCGTTCGCCACGTCAGTGTGGATGACAAAGATCAAGGGAACCAGAGAGGAATTTCACTCCGTTGCCAATGGCATACAGTCAGCTTTTGCCAGTTTTGATCAGAAGTGGATTGATAATACCGAAGGATTTAGAGCTAGCGATCCCTCCATACCCACTAGGTTTTGATGCCAACGTCCGATGCGACTACCACGCTGGGGCACCAGGGCATTCAACTGAGGATTGCAAGGTACTCAGAAGCCAGGTTCAGACGCTGCTTGATTCTGAGAAGTTATCATTTACACCACGAGGCATTCAAATCAACTATCCTTTGCTGTCTCCTAAGGATCTCTCATGTCCAGAATTTGTTTTTGGAGAAGCCTCATGCCAGCTGAACATTGGTCCTGTTCCTGCATCCAAACGTAATCTTCGTCAGGTGTTTACGAAGAGGGGTTTTCAGTCTCCAACGTGTGTTTCTCCTCAAGATAAGAAGAAGTGTGCTGCCAAAAGAGGAAAATTTAACCACCAGCCTATCCTGGTGCCGTTAAGTAAACTTTTCCCACTGTTGATGCAAAACAAGCTGGTAACTCCACGACTTCTCACACCTTTCCAGGGACCTTGGTATGATCCCAACCTAACCTGTGAATTCCATAAGGGAGCTGAAAGGCATGATTTGGACAATTGCCGAGCTTTAGAATATTTTGTGCAAGATCTGATCCATGACAAGGACTTAATCTTCGAAGAAGACCACCCAAAGATTGAATGCAAATTTCGCACTGGGACCATCGGGCATCCCATTGAAGAATGCAAGGAATTAGAAGAAAAGCTGATGAGCCTGCTAAAAAAACTGAAACCTCAGGAAGATACTTCAGACGATGGTACCTCAACTTCTGAAGCAAAAGGTAAAGGACCTGCAAGGCCTCTCAAAGTTCGATACCACAAGGAACAAGTGATTGGTGGTGAAGACTTTTTTCCGTTCGGAGCCGGAAACTAAAATCTTTAGTTGGCTGTATTTCAGTTGTATTTCCTTTAATTGTATTGATATTTGCATATGAGCTTTGTTGTACCTTTAAATTGGCAACATTAATGAAATAATCCATTCGTTTCACTCTTTTACTTTTATTTTCATAAAAGCAAAATATATATCTTTTTCACCCCTTTTTCAAACTTTTGTTAAAGCAAAGATGAGGGGGGATGATGAAAACCTCATGTTCATAATTGCTGTGGTATACTTTCAAATTAACCTCGCCGAGGATGTAAGGCATTGTTTCACATTTCCTAAACATCCCTTGTTAACCCCTTCGAGCCTAGAAGTAGGAGTTTTCTTTCCTTACACACAAAAAAACCTTAAATCTCAACCTTGGGGGCAGGGTAGTTCTCAGTTTAACTCGGTCATGCATTCAAACACGAGCGCTTCATATAAGGCGCCAGTCAGCTTTTAAATCAAGTGACTTCCTACTTTTGGAGATTTGAACGTATATCTTGAGCTAACTGAGCGTAGGATTGGAATTCATCCTTTGTTTCATAAACCATGAGCCATACCACATTACAGCCCCTAAAAGACCTAATTGAGGTAAGGTTGTTTTGAAAAGCATACCACAGCAAGGTTGAGTAACCTGACTCCTAATAATCTTTGTTACTCGCGTGTGTTGGTCACTTCCTTAATGACTAGACCCACATTTATTTTTTACTATTTAATCATTTCACTGTGTATTTTTTTATCAAAGCTTTGTTTTCAACTTTGCATTAACTTTGTATTAAATTTTGCCAATTTTAATGAACAACACTTGTTTGCAATACCATTTGATATCAAGGAATCCCAACAAACACGGTCAGTCAAGGAATTGAACTTGATAAAGGAAATTTGACTCAGTCAGGGGCAGCCAAGTGTGAGTTGACAAATCAGAGGCAGAATTCTGCAAATTCAGAATATTGGGGCAAATATTCTTGAGATCATCTTATGACTAGTTTTGACTTCAGTAACCCATCAGCAGGGGTAAATCCGTTCCCCAGTAATTTCTACTACAGTTTGAGTATCACGAGTATAACTGAACAGAAACAGCTACGTCAAGATTCAAAAGTTGGAAGATACTGAAGCATCTGGTATTTTAAGTCTTCCGTAAAATTCTTTTGATTATTCAAGTTGGAAGATATTGAAGCATCTGGTATTTCAATCCTTCCGTAAAATTCTTTTGATTATTCAAGTTGGAAGATATTGAAGTATCTGGTATTTCAATCCTTCCGTAAAATTCTTTTGATTATTCAAGTTGGAAGATATTGAAGTATCTGGTATTTCAATCCTTCTGTAAAATTCTTTTGATTATTCATCCCCTAATCTGGGGCAGTTATGCGGAGATCTCTCCAAGAGTTTGAAGATATTGAAACACCCTGTATGCCAATTCTTCTATAAAATCCTCTTGTTATCGTATATACCGTCTAGCCTGGGGTAGATAAGATTTAAAGATGGTAGTTATGCAAGTGGAATGCATAATTACTTTGTTAGCTCCCCATCAAGTTGCTACATCAGCTGATTTTGACAAATTCTCAATGGATTTATTTCCCCAATAAAGAAGAAGAACTTTCCCAATTTATCCAAAACATTTGTCTAAGCTAGGCTTATGCTTTGGTTTTCACCTTTGAGTACTAGACCCTAGCTCTTTATGCAGGAGTCCCTGGAGAAGTCAGCTGTTAGACGACAGAATTCTTAGTCACTAGAGTTGTCATTGGTCATTGAATACAATGTAACCTTTGCCAAATTGCCATTTTGTTGCATTTGTAATATTTCATGGGACTCTGCTATTTGGCAAGTCACCATCTTTCAATGAATATCAGCTATTGAACCATCTTCTTGTTTAATACGCTATCATCTTTATTTTGCAAAACTTTGTCATTTTCACTAGATTTTTGAAAACGGAAATGTTGCAATTTCTAAAAAAACACAAAGATGAACTAAGTTTTACTCTAGTATCAAGATGTTTTATGGAATCAAGTTGGTACAAGAAGAGTTAGTAGTACTGTATCTTTGGCTTGGATTTGCCATCTCTAGTGAAAAGAAGATTGCCCCGGTTATCCTTGATGTTTGGGTTTCAGGGTGTTGGGTTGTGTTATCCTTTCTTCTTTCATGTTTTGTGTCGTTCGCGTCGTTTCTAAGCATATAGCTAAGCATATGCATCATACCCTAGCATCTTCGCATCTTTGTGCTCTGTTTTGCTTTTGATCTTTTATTGGTGTCTGTCATTATTTCCCCAGTGAAGTAAAGACATTCCTGATTTGTTTTGTGTCGTGTTTGTTTGGTCTTAACCTTTGCGCGCCAGAGTTGAATCTTTAAACCTCTTGCTGTTCCCCAAGAAGTTTAACATTAAAGATTTTGTGAAACTGTTCTTGTTTGAATCGTGTCAAACTTGAACTTAGACTTTGCTTGAATCGTGTCAAGCACTGTCTTTTTGTTTTAAAACTTGTTCTTGTTTGAATCGTGTCAAACTTGAATAGAGTCTTTGTTCGAATCGTGTCGGACACTGCCTCTTGTTTTAAAACTGTTCTTGTTTGAATTGTGTCAAACTTGAACTTGGACTTTGCTTGAATCGTGTCAAGCACTGTCTTCTTGTTTTAAAACTTGTTCTTGTTTGAATTGTGTCAAACCTGAACAGAGTCTTTGTTCAAATCGTGTCGAACACTGCCTCTTGTTTTAAAACTGTTCTTGTTTGAATCGTGTCAAACTTGAACTTGGACTTTGTTAGAATCGTGTCAAGCACTGTCTTCTTGTTTTAAAACTTGTTCTTGTTTGAATCGTGTCAAACCTGAATAGAGTCTTTATTCGAATCGTCTCGGACACTGCCTCTTGTTTTAAAACTGTTCTTGTTTGAATCATGTCAAGCTTGAACTTGGACTTTGTTTGAATTGTGTCAAGCATTGTCTTCTTGTTTTAAAACTTGTTCTTGTTTGAATCTTGTCAAACCTGAACAGAGTCTTTGTTCGAATCATGTCGGACACTGCCTCTTGTTTTAAAACTGTTCTTGTTTGAATCGTGTCAAACTTGAACTTGGACTTTGTTTGAATTGTGTCAAGCATTGTCTTCTTGTTTTAAAACTTGTTCTTGTTTGAATCGTGTCAAACCTGAACAGAGTCTTTGTTCGAATCGTGTCGGACACTGCCTCTTGTTTTAAAATTATTCTTGTTTGAATCGTGTCAAACTTGAACTTGGACTTTGTTTGAATCGTGTCAAGCATTGTCTTGTGTTTTAAAGCTTGTTCTTGTTTGAATCGTGTCAGACTTGAACTTGGACTTTGTTTGAATCATGTCAAGCATTGTCTGCTCGTTTTAAAACCGTTCTTGTTTGAATCGTGTCAAACTTGAACTTGTTCTTGTTTGAATCGTGTCAAACCTGAACAGAGTCTTTGTTCGAATCGTGTCGGACATTGCCTCTTATTTTAAAAACTGTTCTTGTTTGAATCGTGTCAAACTTGAACTTGGACTTTATTTGAATCGTGTCAAGCATTGTCTTGTGTTTTAAAACTTGTTCTTGTTTGAATCGTGTCAAACTTGAACTTGGACTTTGTTTGAATTGTGTCAAGCACTGTCTTCTTGTTTTAAAATCGTTCTTGTTCGAATCGTGTCGGACATTGAACCCTTATCTTGGATTTTTGAAAACTTGCTTTAAGCTAAGCTTCTTGGAACATTTCTTCAACCTTACCAAGACTCTTATCTGATGCGTAGAGTTTGTCTCTGTCTTTCTGGCTTTTCTTGAAGATCCCATTTTGAACTCTTCGGCATAAGAAATCCCCAGGAAGTCTTTGCTTGGTTGTTTGTCTTTTTTGGACTGATCCCCAGTGATCAGGTTTTTTCTTTCTGGTTTCATGCCCAGAAAGAGTGTGTTGCTTTATTCCCAGTAGTCCATCTCCCCGAATCTTTCCCCAGTGAAGATTGTCTGTGGTCTTTTCCCCAGTGTTTCTTTGGAGTCTCCCCGGTGGGTCTCTTTTGTTGGTTAGCTTGTATCCCTAGTGAGGTGTTTCTCATGGATACTAACCTTCGTTCTTCCCCAGTGAAGCTCTTTGGTCCTTTTGCTTCCTGTTTACCCCTTGGTGTCTCGTTGTGTCTGCATTTTGTTGCATCTTCTTGGCATCATGTTTGTTGCATTGTGTCGCTCCCGGGATTTTTATCCAAGTACAAACGCGAAAGTGGCACCGAAACAGAGTCGCCAGCAATGTGTATTTATCCCAAGAGAGGGAAAGGAAACACCGCATAAACCTGAGGGAAAGGAAAGAGCATGGTCTCGCGACCAAGAGAAATGGGTAAGGGAGTCGGTTACACGAGAGGAAGGTATTAGCACCCCCTCGCGTCCATCGTACCCGATGGGATCCACGCTTGCTGCTTCAATCAAAGGGTGTAAGAAAAGAATGCTGGAAAAAAGGAACTGAAAGAAAGAAAGGAGAAAGAATGGAAAAGGAACGAGAAACAAATGTAGGGAAAATAAAAGAAGTGCTTGAATGGGCCCTACCCCACTGCCTACGTATCTCATCGGGAACATGAGAATCAGAGCGACGTAGTTCCCCTCACTAGGGATGGATTGTTTGTGTTTTTTAAGGAACGACTAACGTTCTAGTTCAGGTGTTGCAGGCTCGCTGGTCCGAGTGCGTTACCATCTTGCAAGAGAACGAGTAGGAGCGTGTTCGTACGCTAAGAGTGAATGAGATGAGAAAAGAATTCCCGAAGGAAAGACGTTATTGTTTGTTTTTGTCTTTTAAGAGTTTTTTCCATTTGTTTGCATATGATAGTGTATCTAAATCTTAGTCATTGGAATGTGTACATTCTCACATTCCAAGATGGAATGGGTAAGAAAGCACACTAAGAGTGAAGAAGACCCCCACACTTAGTTCCAATTGTCAAGGTTTAAACACACTAGCATACTTGTGTTTATTAAGTGTTTTTGTTGATTAAGAAATGAAGAAGTGTTTTTTATTTGTATCTTCAACAAGTATTGCATTTAAGTCCCTCACACAAGATCAAATGTTTAACACATTGACCCAAGATGGGTTATATGCTATACATTTTAAGATTATAAGAGAAGACCCCTTATAATCTTTTCTTTATGTGAAAGGCCTAAATGCAATAAATGCCTACCTTTATTAGATGTTTTGAGTTTCCTTTAAGATGAGAAGAGAGACTCAAGAGAGAAGAAAGGTAAAATCTATGTGGACTAAGACTCAATCCTAATTGAAGATTAAAGGGAGTGATCCTAATGGTTTGTGAGGTTTCAACCTAAAGTCTAAAGAAAGAATGAATTAAACAATTCACTTCTAAAGTAGAAGATGAATTGTAATTCAAAAAGGGAGAGTGATGAGTTATTAAAAGAAAGCACATAAGTGCTTAACAAAACACAAAATGGAATTGTAAAAGAGATGAAAGGAAAGAGGTTTGAATGTGGATTCCTTATCCACACCCAATTGCAACTTACCAAAGCCCCTGCATGGTTAGTAAACATGTACAAGAAGTGTAAGAAATAAAAGAACATTTAATGCACTATAAAGCTCAAAAGAATTAGATGAGAAATCAAATTCTATTAATCACAACCAGAATGTGCATCATATGGAAAACAAATGATTATCATCAAGCAAGTTCAAGTGAACAACCCACAATCATCATCCATGGCATTAGAACATGCTACCAAAAGAAAAGGGAGAATGAAAGATGAAAAGAAATGAAAGAAACATGCATGAATGGAACATGTGGTCTAAGGATCAGAATTGAAATGAAATAAACAATGATATATAAACACATCACAAGCATTCATGAAACACCTATCAAGCCATTCAAGAAGCAATAGAAGAAGAAATGAAATGGAGATTCAAAAGAAAACACCAGTATTTCATATAAAGGACACACAAAGTTCAAATGAAAATGAACATGCAATGATGACACATAACATGTACCAATGACCTATAATATCACATGAATGGTCCACCAAATATGCAAATGATCATGCAAGTATGTACAAAAGAAATCAAGTAAACATGCACAAAGATTACAATGATATGACATGTTGTAATGCTTTAAATGGAATGTCTTAAACAAAAATCAAATGAGTTCATGAAAATTATTCAAACATGGTATTGAGGTACACAAACCAGAAATGAATCACTTATCAAAGTATCATGTAAAAATTCAAGGTAAAATGATGTCAAACAATGCACTTAGGTCAAGTATGCACATCATACAAAGTAGCACAAAAATGAACACCAAACATGCCATAAACTGACCTAAAAAAATCAAATAGAAATCATTTAACATACCTCAATATGATAATGACTCAATGCAAAAATAAGAACATCAAAAAAAATTTTAATGATCAAGAACAAAATTAAACAAAATCATGTACCACATTAAGAATGCATACAAAAGAAAATCAAAGAAAATTATAGAACAAGGGCAAAAAGTCATAAAATCAAGAAATAAAATCATGAAAAATTTTCTAAATGTTTTAATGATGCTCATGAATTTTTTTGGAATTTTATAATGTCATTTGGTATTTTTAAAAATTAAAAAGCAAACGTGTAAAAAAAATGAAAATAAAAAATGAAATGCAAAATGAATGGGGGTGCATGCATAGTAATTATTCAGTTCAAAATCATTGGGCCTTGAAAACATGGGGTGTGGATATCAATCTGGCTTAAGTCCAACACACGCGCAGTGCATATTAACAAACATGGAATCTCAGTCAACAAAGTTGACTCCCTTATGGCCATTGGATCAAGTCAAGTCAAACAAACAGTCAAAGTATGCTAATCTAACGCATGTACATGCACGACCACACTCCATACCGTGTACCACGCCACACGAATTTTAAAAATAAAATCAGAATGAGCACATGAGAAGCACGTGCATTTTTATGTGTTGGCGCGCTATGGACCACACGATCACGAAAAATTAATGGACAGGATTAGAACACACATAAACCCTAACATTCAAAGCTGCCGGCCGGAGAGGGACCTCCGGTCACCTTCTCCGGCGAGAACCACCACCTGCAACTTTCACATCTCACCAAAATGCACAATACGCATACCAAATTGAAGCTGAGCTCATGCACATCATGAATCTACCACTATTTTTCACATAATACACATACACATGGAGAACAGAGAAGATTAAAACATGCCCTAGGTTTTGCAACTAAGCCTTTAGAAGGCCTATCAACTAGCCGGTTTGAGCAGAGCTTCTAGCAAGCTTAAAGCACCAAAAAACAAGTGAAAATGACTAGAAATCGTTCAATCCAAGTTCAAGAGTTCAAACCTGAAAGTGATGAAGCTTTGAATACAAAAGAATACCAGAGGAAAGTGCTTCTTCCTTGAGCTTCACTTGGCCAAATAAAGGCTTAGATGCAAAAATAGAGGATGATTCAATGGAGTTGCAGTGTGTTTGCTTCAACAATCCAGAGCTGCTTCAAGCTTAGTGATGATTGAAGATGAAGCTTGAAGAATGAATCAGAGGAGAATGAGAAGGAACTCGTGCAACTTGGAGAGAAAAAATAGAGATGAAGGGAGAGAGAGATTGAAGCGTTTGAGATTGAATGTGAAAAAATGAAGCTGAATGAAAATGTGAAGTGAGATTTTGTTTTATAGTAGGCTTTAACCACGGTTAAACTGAGTGAGGTTAACTGAGTTAAAGTGGTTATGCTGAGTCCACCCTAACTAACTGAGCCAAGTTAGTTAGGGCGAGTTATCCATGGCTGTGATATGGTGGAGAAGGTGTATGACAGTTGTGGTGGAGATTAATGGAATGAGCTAATTCATGTGTGCTGCAGCAAACAAACTTGTTCTACAAGTTTCCATTCCTTTTCCTTTTTCATGAGCATGGGTAGCACGTGGTATAGTAAATGGGAAATATGTTTGGCTAAATGAAGTAATGTGGGGAGGGTGAGCAATGCACGGGCAAGCTAAGACAACAACAATAACATTCCTTTGTTTTTTTTTGTTTTATATGACAGTTGAGAATAATGGAGATAGGGTTGTTTGAGGATGAATTACTCTCTACTCCATGGGTGGTTTAGTCTGTTTTTGGATTCAATTGAAAGAGGGAATGTAATGCAACAAGTTTGGTTTGAGATTGGAGTTGAACATCAAGGTTTGGAATTGTGTGGTGGGCGTAGGAAGCAGGTCATGGCATGGCAAGTGACATGCATGGAAGTTCAGCCTAATCAACCTATCTTGAGACCACTATAACTCACTCATAACTTGATCAATTCAAAATTTTCTCAACATCAATATTAAAGATGACACTACAAAGAACAACTTTAATGTTGAAAACTTTTCCATTTGAGGCTTTTATCTTGATGAAAAATGGGTGGACATTTGGCTCACCAACTGTTTGAGAAAATAACTGCGCGCGTGCCCTGAAAATCTTGGTCATGACCTAGTTTTGAACCTACTTTGCTCAAACTTTGATCAATCATATCTCACTCAATTTTTATCCAATAGAGATATTCCACATATGGATGTGAAGCTTAAAACAAGATCTTTTGTTGTGGCCGAGTGGAATTTTCATTTGGTGCTTCAATTTTAAATGGCCTTGGTTCAAACTCTGATGCAAAATGGCCAAAACTTGCTATTTTTAGTAACCCTTCTTCTTCCAAAAATGGCAACTTTCCACCTCTTGATTTTTTCATGATTCCTTTGGAGTTTCTTGACCAAATTTTGTACATTGGACACATATAACATGAATTTTATGGATTTGGCCTCAAAAAGTCAAGAGTTGACTTTTTCCTCTGATTATTTGACTTGCCCCCAAATTTCCTGATTTTTTATATTTCTTCCAATTGAACCACTTCTAAAACCAATTGAGAGGTAATTTTCCATACACATACACTTAAGAACATGTAGAACACCATGACATCAAGTTTTGTCCAAGAAATCAAAGATTCCCTGATTTAATGGGAAACCCTAGTTTTGGTGCCCACCTCCTAGGAGAAAAATGTGCAGTCTTCAATCTCAAATTCCTCAGAGTATGTTGTGTATCCTCTTAAAGGATGATGAGATATACCATTTGAGGATGATTTTGGATCAATGAGCTATCTCTTTTGAGGGTTTTCCTTCAGTTTTTGAACCTCTTGCATAATGAAAGATGTAGTGCTTCAATCTCCCATTGAATCTCTCATTCTTGAGGTTGTGGATGATCCCTTGAGATAGTATGAGACATGAAAGACCTCTTGGCTTGCCTTGAGGAAACTTGATTGACCTTTTTGTGCTTTGAATGATCCCTTGATTGTCCACCTTCCACCTGATCACATGCCTTGATGGTAAGAGGAATGATATGCTTCATTTTTCTATGTTAAATGCAATGCAATGCTAATGAGGTGGATATGATATGATAAATGATAATGCCATGCTATGATGGCAAAGAGGGAGAGAAAATTTTGGGGTATTACAGCTGCCCCTATTCAAGCGCTGTAGACCTGAATGCCTGAAAGCAATTGCTTTCGGACTTTCAAGGTATATAGTGATTGAATACCAAATATAACCAAAAATTTGCTCTGGATGATGAAGAAGAAACCCCCCAACATTGCTGGATTGAATCTTCAATGAAACGTTGTCGGAGAAATCCGTCTTTTGAACGACACCAGACGACTACTGGCCTGCCACGCTACTGGTGGACTTTAACAATGTCTTTTATGCAACTCCAGATGACTACTGGCCTGCCACGCTACTGGTGGACTTTGATAATGTCTTTTTGAACGACGCCAGATGACTACTGGCTTGCCACGCTACTGGCGGACTTTAATAATGTTTTTTATGCAACTCCAAATGACTATTGGCCTGCCACGTTACTGGTGGACTTTAATAATGTCTTTTATGCAACTCCAGACGACTACTGGCCTGCCACGCTACTGGTGGACTTTAACAATGTCTTTTGTACAATGCCAGACGACTACTGGCTTGCCACGCTACTGGTGGACTTTGATAATATATTTTGTACAATGCCAGACGACTACTGGCTTGCCACGCTACTGGTGGACTTTGCAGCCTCGTGCCACCCGAAGACGGACTTTTGCCAATCCACTGTTGGACTTTTGCCACCCGAAGACGGACTTTTACCAATCCACTGTTGGACTTTTGCCACCCGAAGATGGACTTTTGCCAATCCACTGTTGGACTTTTTGGCTGCTTTGCCACCCGAAGATGGACTTTTACCAATCCACTGTTGGACTTTTAGAATTTGCCACCCTTAGATGGACCTTTCGCCAATCCACTGTTGGACTTTTAGAATTTGCCACCCTTAGATGGACCTTTCGCCAATCCACTGTTGGACTTAATTTGCCACCCTTAGATGGACCTTTCGCCAATCCACTGTTGGACTTAATTTGCCACCCTTAGATGGACCTTTCGCCAATCCACTGTTGGACTTTTGCCACCCGAAGACGGACCTTTCGCCAATCCACTGTTGGACTTTTGCCACCCGAAGACGGACTTTTGCCAATCCACTGTTGGACTTTTAGAATTTCAAAATTGAATTACTCTCTGCATCTGCGTCAGACATTTCTGCCAACTCTGCTGAGGAACCATTATCAATGATTTGACTTTAGAGACTCCTGAAAGGATAATGTCTCCGCCGGAGAATGAATGAACAATCCGTCTGCTTCGAATTATCATTCTTGCCAAAAATATATTGGACTTTGGAAATATGAGGAAACGATGATTCTGCCAGGAATCACTTCATCTGCTTGGGGTGGATTCTGGTCACAACAACTCCACTGGGGATGAGCATTTCTTTGCATGACATCTTGCTAAAAAAGTCATTAAAACTCTGCATGAGGATCTATCAAACTCGAGATCCTTTGCGGGGAGAACCAACCTGATAACCTGGCTGGGGAGGAAATATATCATCACTCTGCCGCGACATAGATTTTGTTGATCAATAGGCCTCTAGAGGGGAGAAGAACAACAACTTAGCTAGGGATTATTGTTGATAGGACTCAACACCGAACTCTGTGGGGAATACAAGGACCAGAGATACGATCTTGTCGGGGAAACAGGGTTACTCTGCCGGGGACATACAAATCCTGGTTATACCATTCCAATGCAACTTGTTGGGAAAGAGTCCTTAGAGATCTGCTGGGGAAACCCAAAGCAAATCCACGGTAGTCTGCTGAGGAATATGACTATCGAGCTTAGGATAAGTATCACAATGCCCCATGTTAGGCGAGCTTTCCCTTAGACAATTCAGTTGGGGATGACGGGTTTATAACAAACTCTGCTGGAGAAAACTGCTTTAAAGCATCTCGTGCTGGGGAATGCCTTTTGAGAGGATTTTACAGAAGACCAACTGTCCTCAAACTCTACTGGGGATGATCAACACTTCATGCTGGGGAAACAAACATGCCCCATGCTTGGGCAAACCAGCAATTTGTCCCCGAAGAGGATGTCATAAGAGGATTTTACAGAAGATTTAGCCTCTTCAAACTCCTGCGACTTCGCTGGGGATTGATCATCAACCCCGGTATCGGCGAGACCACTCTTTTGGGGAATTTGCGACCGTCATCGACACAGAAAAGCTTGTAGCTGTTGGAAGTACTGTATGAGAGAATTGACTTAATAAGATACAACGGTACCCAGTTGAACTTAATTCACTGATATCGAACCGTTATGAACGACCGTCGACCGAGCGATGAACGCCGACTTTCTTACCCGTGATTGCCCCAGTCTTTTGCGTGGGGTAGGTGATTACTCGTCTTGTGCTTAAAATCATCTGTACCTGCTACCTACAACAACAAAGTACTCATACATGTTCCGGAATTTTGCGTGGTTTGAATCCACCATCCAGGACTCTTCAACATTCAGAGTAATTTTCAAATACCTTTTCTGCACATGTTATTGTAAAGCCGCCATGTTTTCAAATGCAATGTTTTATCAAAAATTAGGACATTTTTGCAAACAAAGCAATAAAACAAAAATAGAAAGCTTTTTATTGAAATTCAATTTATTGACTGAGAGCCCAGAATAGGCAATTACATTAGGAAGCCATCCCTGGAAAGAGGTGATCGCTGAAAATTGAGAAAAGAAGCTATCCTAACGGCAATGTGAAAATGGCATTCCACTGAGTTTCCATTCTGCTATGACCAGTATGTCTTCAAAACTCCCCGACCTTGCCTTCTGAGGAATGATCAGACCGATTCCTATCTTTCAGAATGTCAGTTGTTCAAATGGTAATGGGGTACAGATAACTCAGACCGTAGTCATTCGCTTAAATCCCTCTTTTGCGTGGACCGCCCTTTCAGGTTTTCGATCCACCAGGATACCCTTTTTTTCCTAAGTTGCCCTTTCGGGTTTTCAACTTACCGGGTGTACAATTTTTTCAATTATATCCCTAATTTTTGCCCGAACCTTATTTTGTTTTTGGTTCGCCGGGATGCCCTTTTTTGCCTGGATTTTTTTATTTTTATTATCCAGCGGGTCTATTCATGCGAAGTATTTTTTGACTACGTCCGAGTTGACAGGGGATGAAAAGTCTTCGCCATCCATGGTTGTAAGCAATAAGGCTCTGCCCAAAAAGACCTTTTTAACCACGAATGGACCTTCATAGTTAGGAGTCCATTTGCCCCTGTGATCTGTATTGGGAGGAAGGATCCTTTTGAGTACCACATCTCCGACTTTGTAAACCCGAGGACGCACCTTTTGGTCAAATGCCTGCTTCATTCTGCGCTGGTATAATTGCCCGTGACATACAGCCGCCAATTGCTTTTCCTCAATAAGGCTCAGCTGATCAAATCTAGCTCGTACCCATTCAGCCTCCTCTAGCTTAACATCCATCATGACTCGGAGGGACGGAATCTCCACTTTAACCGGTAGCACTGCCTCCATACCATATACAAGTGAGAATGGGGTTTCCCCAGTGGACGTGCGTACCGACGTTCGATACCCATGCAAAGCCAATGGTAACATCTCATGCCAATCTTTGTACGTGATAACCATCTTCTGCACAATCTTCTTGATATTTTTATTGGCCGCTTCGACCGCGCCATTCATCTTTGGGTGGTACGGAGAAGAATTGTGATGTTCGATTTTGAAGTCCCGGCATAATTCAGCCATCATCTTATTATTCAAATTAGAACCATTATCAGTAATGATTCTTTCGGGAACTCCATATCGGCAAATGATATCCCGTTTTAAGAAACGAGCTACCACTTGTTTTGTAACATTGGCATAGGATGCAGCTTCAACCCATTTGGTGAAGTAATCAATCGCCACCAAGATGAAACGATGACCGTTAGAAGCTGTAGGCTCAATCTTGTCGATCATATCAATGCCCCACATGGCAAACGGCCAAGGCGACGACATGATACTCAACAGATTTGGAGGAACGTGCACTTTGTCTGCATAGATCTGGCATTTGTGACACTTGCGAGCATACTTGCAGCAATCTGACTCCATGGTCAGCCAATAATATCCCGATCTTAACAACTTTTTAGCCATTGCATGTCCTCTGGCATGGGTACCGAAAGAGCCTTCGTGCACTTCAATCATCAACAGGTCTGCTTCGTGTCTATCCACACATCTAAGCAGGACCGTGTCAAAGTTTCTCTTATACAGCACGCCATCTTTGTTCAAGAAGAAACTACCAGACAACCTTCTCAACGTCTTCTTATCTTTAGCGGATGCCCCTGGCGGGTACTCTTGACTTTTTAAGAAACACTTAATGTCATGAAACCATGGCTTGTCATCAGACGCTGCATCAACAGCAAACACAAATGCCGGTCTGTCAAGCCGAGATACTTCAATCTTAGGTACATGGTTCCATCCTTGCACTTTGATCATGGAAGACAAACTGGCCAAGGCATCAGCGAACCTATTCTCATCTCGAGGAATATAGTACAGTTTCACTGTTGTGAAAAATGTCAGCAATCTCCTTGTATAATCTCTATACGGCACTAGATTTGCTTGGTGCGTGTACCAACTCCCTTTCACTTGATTGATTACCAAACCTGAATCACCAAATATATCAAGGGTCTTAATCCGTAGATTAATCGCCTCCTCGATCCCCATTATACAAGCTTCATACTCTGCTTCATTGTTGGTGCATCCGAAAGTTATTCGGGCAGTGAAAGGCATATGAACACCTTCCGGCGTGATAAGAACTGCTCCAACTCCGCACCCATTCATATTGACAGCCCCATCAAACATCAGACTCCATTTGGATTCAGGGTCTGGCCCCTCCTCCGGAAGTGGTTCCTCGCAGTCTTTAGCTTTGAGAAACATGATGTCCTCATCAGGGAAGTCAAATTTCATAGGTTGGTAATCATCAATCGGCTGTTGCGCAAGATAGTCAGACAAGATACTTCCTTTGATGGCCTTTTGGGAAGTGTACTGAATGTCATACTCTGTCAAGACCATTTGCCACCGTGCAACTCTGCCTGTCAGTGCTGGTTTCTCGAAAATGTACTTGATAGGATCCATTTTTAAAATCAACAAGGTTGTGTGCCTGACCATATATTGCCTCAATTGCTTAACGGCCCATGCAAGCGCACAACATGTCTTTTCAAGCATTGATTACCGGGACTCACAATCATTGAACTTTTTGCTCAGGTAGTAGATAGCATGCTCCTTCCTACCTGTCTCGTCATGTTGACCGAGAACACAACCCATGGAACCTTCAAGCACTGTCAGATACATTATCAGCGGTCTCCCTTCAACTGGAGGCATTAGAATCGGAGGTTCCTGCAAGTATTCTTTTATCTTATCGAATGCCAATTGGCAATCGTCATTCCACCTGACCGTTTGATCTTTCCTTAACAATTTAAATATTGGTTCACACGTGGCTGTTAGGTGAGATATGAACCTTGCAATGTAGTTCAATCTACCCAAGAAACCACGAACCTCTTTTTCTGTTCTCGGTTCAGGCATTTCTTGTATTGCTTTCACCTTGGCAGGATCAACCTCAATTCCTCTTTCGCTCACAATGAAACCCAGCAACTTTCCAGAACGCACCCCAAACGTGCACTTGTTTGGATTTAATCTCAGACGGAACTTTCTCAACCTTTCAAACAGCTTTTTCAGGTTAATCAGATGTTCCTCTTCTGTTCTCGACTTGGCAATCATATCATCTACATAACATTCGATCTCCTTATGAATCAAGTCATGAAACAATGTTACCATCGCCCGCTGGTACGTTGCCCCTGCGTTTTTCAACCCAAAAGGAGTTACTTTATAGCAATATGTACCCCACGGAGTAATGAACGTGGTCTTCTCCATATCTTCAGGTGCCATCTTGATCTGGTTGTACCCGGAGAAACCGTCCATAAATGAGAACACTGAAAACTGAGCTGTATTATCGACCAGCACATCAATATGAGGTAGTGGAAAATCATCTTTTGGGCTAGCTTTATTAAGATCTCGATAATCGACACACATTCTCACCTTTCCATCTTTCTTCGGTACTGGCACGATGTTGGCTACCCACGGAGGATATTTTGTCACAGCAAGAAACCCAGCATCCCACTGCTTTTGGACTTCCTCCTTAATCTTTAAAGCCATGTCGGGGTGAGTCCGACGAAGTTTCTGCTTGACTGGCGGACATTCTTCTCTCAATGGTAACCTGTGCACAACAATATCCGTGTCCAACCCCGGCATGTCTTGATACGACCAGGCGAAGATGTCAACATACTCGCGCAACATTTCAATCAAAGTTTTCTTCACATCTGCTTGCAAGCTGGCACCAATCCTGATCTCTTTCTTGGCATCCTTGGCACCAATATTGATGATTTCTACAGTCTCCTGATGAGGCTGGATGACCCTTTCCTCTTGTTTCAACAATCTGGCCAGTTCTTCAGGGAGTTCACAATCTTTCTCATCCCCTTCTTCGGCTTGATAAATCGGATTGTCAAAGTCATACATAGCCATATCAAAATCGTTATCAGTGGTACCCGGAGGATCAAGTCTGCATGAACGGGTTCATGCCTTATTTTAGAATTTATTTTTAAGCGAAAACAAAAGAAAATGAAACATTGCCATTTTATTGTTTTGTGCAAAAATAAAAACTGAAAGACAGAGAACAAAATTTGATTGCAAAATGTCCTTTATTAATGATTAAAAATTGCAAATGCAACCAGGGTGGCCCTACAAATGAATCTATACGCCTTGGGCAGAGCGCAAGATTTTGACATGCATTATGGTTAGAAAAAAACAAAGAAAAATTACTCTGTCTGAAGAGTAACCCGGATGACTTCTACAACGGACCAGTTCTGCACTTGTTGTCCCGGAGCATGAGGGCGTACCCAGTTGTCCAGGTCACAATCACTGTCAACACTATCCTCTGTAGCTGCACAAGACTGGTCCGTGTAGATAATTCCCCCACTATTGAAAGTAATGGGTCCACTGTTCCCCGCATGTGAAGTTGTAGAGGGATGATAACCAATACCAAATTTGTCTTCCTTCATTGGGGTCTCTATCAACCTGCCCCAACCTTGGGCGTTGCCTGCCCTGACGACTTCGACAACTTGTTTGTAAGATGAAATGGAGGTACCGGCCCCAACTGGTACAGAAGAAGACTCAGGTGCATCATCAATATTGACCGCTTCAAATGATTGGCACAGCATCTCATGAATTTCCCCATCCATTTCAATGTACTTGAATGTGGACAAGTGACTCACAAAGATGTCTTCTTCCCCACACACCGTCACAACCTGCCCTTCAAACTCATACTTCAGCTTTTGGTGTAAAGTGGAAGTAACAGCCCCGGCTCCGTGAATCCAAGGACGTCCCAATAAGCAGCTATATGCAGGTTGTATGTCCATTACATGGAACGTGGATTTGAATACCTGTGGTCCAATTTGTACGGGCAATTCCACCTCACCAAATACAGATCGTCTAGTCCCATCGAATGCTCTGACCACCAATTCACTAGGCCTTAAGATCAAACCATCAACTTCCAGCTTCATTAACGCCTTCTTGGGCAAGACATTAAGTGATGAACCAGTGTCTACCAGTACATGAGATAACACTGCGCCCTTACACTCCATCGTGATATGCAAAGCCTTATTGTGGTTTCTTCCTTCAACAGTCAAATCTCTACTTGTAAAGCCCAAGCCATGGCTAACGTTAACATTGGAGATCACGCCCTCGAGCTGATTAACAGTAATTTCCTGTGGCACGTATGCACTCTTCAATACTTTCAACAACGCCTGCCGATGCGCATCAGAGCACATCAATAGTGACAAGATTGAAATCTTTGAAGGGGTCTGATTCAGTTGGTCCACAATCTTATAATCGCTTTTCTTGATTATCTTCATGAATTCTTCCATCTCCTTATCAAAAGTAATCTTTGTCTCTGCTTTAGGTGTAGGTGCATTTTCAACCACCTGTTTACCCTTAGCCTTTGCTGCAGCTTCTGCTTCTTTATCACTTCTCAAGGTTTGGGGAGCGAACAACCTTCCACTCCTTGTAAAGCCCCCTACACCCCCTACATTATCAATATTTGGGCTAACTGACGACTCAACCTCCTGCTTTTTACCTTCGTAATACACATCTGCCCCATAGTGCCATGGGATAGCCTTCGTAGATGTGAACGGAATTGGTCCTGGCACCGTGATAGTGACAGGACTGGGCCTTTCTTGCGCAACACTCGCCACGGGAACTGCAGTGACCGGCATTTGAATCTCAGCGGGAGTATAATAGATGGTCACGGTTGATACCTCATCAGTGTCTTTCACAACTCTGTCGAACTGTAGACATCCTTCATCGATCAGATTCTGTAAACCCATCTTTAACTTATTACAACCATTCTCCTGATTCATACACTCAGAACAATCTTGATTACAGCCCGGGAACACCTGTCCCTTCAATAAACGATCTTTTACAACCAACAAAGAAGTTTTCACTTAATGGATGTCTACCACCAAATTCAATCTCCTCCCATCTTCAATAGCGTACACATTTGCCGCACCATGATCAGGCATGGGATGCTGAGTAATATTAGGAGTGGGAGAGAAATTGATGGCTTTAGCATCAATCAAGTCTTGTACTTTATGGTGGAAAGCCCAGCATTTTTCAATGGAGTGCCCCTGAGCACCTGAGTGGAACTCACAACGAGCATTAGCATCGAAGTTAGGCGGCAGGTTTCCAGCAGCCGGAGCTTTCATAGTACGGAGTTCCACCAACTTTAACTCGAGTAGCCGGGGTAACAACGCTGCATAAGTCATAGGGAGAGGATCCATCTTACGATCCCTCTGCCTAGACCTTTGCTGGAAAAAAGGTTGTTGCTGTTGCTGCTGAACTTGTTGTTGGGGTTGTTGTTTCTGAACCGACGGTGTGGGAATTGTTACAGCATCTACCTGATAATAAGCTTGAGAACGCCCTCTGCCTCGTCCTCTAAACACAGCATTCGTATCACCTTCTCTTCTTTTCTGGCTACTAGCAAACGGTTTCTTCGTCCCCGAAGAGCCAGCTCCACTCACATCTTGGATCTTCCCAAGCTTTAACAGACTTTCTATTCTTTCTCCCGCAATCACAATATCAGCAAATCCAGTTGACGGACAAGCAGCTAATCTATCAAGATAGGCCCCTTGCAAGGTGCCCATAAACATATCTGCCATTTCTCTATCTGACAAGGGAGGCTGAACCTGTGCAGCCATTTCCCTCCACCTCTGTGCATATTCTTTAAAACTCTCCTTGGCATTCTGTGATAACCCCTGCAATTGAGTGCGGTTGGGCGCCATGTCAATATTATACTGGTATTGCTTCAGGAACGCTTCTGCCAGATCTTTCCAACTCTTTACAGCAGCTCTATTCAACTTCATATACCAGGTCAAGGACGCTCCAGCCAAGCTGTCCTGAAAATAGTGCATCCATAGCTTCTCGTCCTCCGTATGGGCTGAAATCTTCCCAAAGTAAACTTGAAGATGCGTTTGGGGACACGCATTGCCGTGATACTTATCAAAAGTGGGAGGCTTGAATTTAGGAGGAATTCTGACTCCTGGGACCAGCCCCAAGCTAGTAACATCAATACCCATAGAGTTCTTGCATTCTATGGCCCTAATCTTTTCTGCTAACTCATCATACCTTCGATCACTGTGATTATCCACATCAGCATCCAGCAGAGTAAATTGGTCTTCCAGAGGATCTTCAAGAGTAACACCAACATGCCTACCATTTCCATTACCCCGATTGTTACCACCAGGAGGAGGGTTGCCACCGGGAGGAGAAATGCCATGTCCCTGTGAATTGTCATGCTGATCACCTTCGGGCCCATTGTCTGGACGCTCGACCAGAAGCCTCAATCTCTCCTGATTTTGCGCCATGCCAGTCATGAGAGTCATGAACTGGTCCATACACGCCCTCATTTTAGCCAAATCACTTTGCAATTGATCCATGATTCTTACTTGATTTCTTCGCGTCGAATATCGGTGAATATAATTCTCAGCTATACGGCCTGAAACCAAATAAAGGTTAGAGACCCTGCAACAAGTACCTGAAAAGCAAGTAACAGAAATGCAGAATGACATGCAATGTTATGTTTATCATTTCCAAAGTGCTTTACATCCCGATTCCAATCCAAACCACAGAAATCTGAAGACCAGAAATCGTGATATAAAGAGACGTATCGTGGTCATGTGCTTGTGTACAGATATCTGATAAAGAGTAATTCTTAATAAACTGCTCATACTCATTCCACAAAGTATTCAAGTATTTAAGAAAGGCTCATCTGCCAATGCAATACAAGGAAAAAAAATGGATCCATCAACAAGCCTGATGGTAACCATTAACAACAAAATACAGGGAAAAGAACATCAGTCTGACAATTCCACATCCTTCAGCTTATCACTTGAATACTTGATCTCCTCAAAAAGTATACGGGTACGCTGGTGATTCGGCTTTTCAATCATTTCTTTGATCAAGACATCCTTTTTCTCAAGAGCTTCAGTTAAAGAACCCATATGCAGCATCAGAGCTTCGTCATCACACACTCCTTTGTGTCTCTTTATGCCAGCTTGCGTCTTGAGTATCTCTCTTTCTATCATGGCTTCTTCAAGCTCTTTCTTGGTATTCTTTAGCTGGCTTCTAGCTTCTTCTAACTGTTCTTGACTTTTACCGAGACTTTCCCGATACTTTCTCCTCTGCTCATGTGCCTTTTTAAGCTCCTCGTCTTTAATCTTCGACTGATCCTTTAACTCGGCATTTTCAATTCTGACTTCATCCCAAGCTTGACGAAGTTGAGCTAATGAATCCTTGCTTCGGGCTAAAGCCTGTTTTGTAATCTTGTGAGCCTGACTAGTGTCATCTGCTCCCAAAGTAAGTTTTCGAAAGTACCGAGCTCTGTCATCAAAATCTTCCTCTTTGTCAGCCAAGGTTTTTTCCGCTTTCAATGCTCTCTTTTCCCACTCTTTGTTGTCAGCTAGAGCTTTCTGAAGACATCTGCTCATTCCAGAATTCTCTATCTGCAGCTCTCTGACCATTTTCTTCCACTTCTCACATTCTTCAATAGCAACCATGGTGGGTTGTTCTGGCTGTACTGAACATAAAAGAGGTCCCCTTGAAAAAGGTAAAAGCAATTCCTTTACTTTCGTCTCAATCCATCTATCATATTCAGGATAAGACCTACAATCTCCTTTCCCAAAAACTGCTTTTCCAATTTTGTGCTTATCTTTCCAAGCATTCACTACTTCTACCGCCTTCACATCTTTAGTTCCTGTAAAGAATAAAGATTCTTCCACATCTTGCTCGGTAGGAGGATCCCTGGAAGCATACCCAAACTGTCGGATGGCCAAAACTGGATTATAATTGATCCCTCCTTTTCTGCCAATCAAAGGTACATTTGGAAAATTTCCGCATCTTGTGACAAGCTCTATTCTCAACAACCGGTGGTCAAACCATACAATGTTATCAGCAGTTAAACCCATCAATCGTTTAGACCATTTCGCCACATCTTTGGTTTCCACAAAGGCACCTGTCTGAGGCAAATGTTTGAAAAACCAATGACACAGCAGTGGAGTACAACAACTAACAGATCCTCCCCTTCTTTTCTCGTTCTTGTAATGCACGGAATGATAAAAATCTCCTAACAAAGTAGGGACTGGATTTTTAAGGACGAAAACTCCCGTTGCTTGCATATCCACAAAGTCTTGCTGATTGGGAAAGAGAACTAGGCCATATATGCAGAGAGCCAGAATGGAATTGTAAACCGTCCAATTTTTAGCACTTGCAGCCTCTCGGGCTTGTCCAGACAGAAATTCTAAATGAAATCCGCTAACTCTATTTTTACTGCTTACACCACTCTTTACCACTGCCTGATCCATTTGTAACGCAACATCAATTTCTTTTACGCTGGGGGAACTACCAGAGAAGAATGGTATTGCCGGCGTGATCGGAATTCCCAAAATAAATGAGAATTCTTCCAGTGTTGGCATCAAAATGTAACCTGGAAAGAGAAAGCATCTCAACGAAGGCTCGTAGAACTGCAGTAGAGTGTGCAAAGCATCATGTTCATACTTGGTGATTGTACGGACCATCCCAACCAAATTCCCGTAGCTCTTCTGAAACCTATCAAGAATACCCGGACCAGCCATATCTATAACTTTGAGCAATGAATCCAAGACAGGATCTGGAAACTTGTAAGACACATTGTTCTTTCTCTCGGCAACGATCTCTGTTGAACCCATGGATTGGAATCAGAAACGTATTATGCACCTGAAAATGACAAACATAACTGTTATGATATGATAATGCAATGCAAAAGGGCATGTGATCAGGTAATCAAGTGTCTGTGTCTGTATTGAACTGTGTGCACTGTGTCTCTGTACGGAATCTGGCAATATCTGAGATGAACACTCAAATCACTGTCATAGGATACAATGTCTGAAATCATCATAGAATCACAAGTAAGGTAGGTAGGAGGCTGGGTTTCCTGCAAACCTGTAAACATCCCGCCCATACTCACATGTGGTTCTTAGAAAATAAAGCTTGTCAGCTTCGGAGGTTTGAGAAGCAATAGCACATTCAGCCCGTAGGATACAATGCTATGCCAATCAAAGAGGTCGTCCACTGACTCCCCTTAGAAAATAAAGGTCATCCTATGCAAGTTCCAAAGTGGGCCCTCGGGTGCGAATGGGTTTGCCACAGAATGTGGTCTGCCACTGTCACCGCTAAAGAGGGATGTTTCCACTAAGGTCCTCATGATTGGTCACTAGAGTCGACAGCTCTCTAGATCTACATCCTGGAATACGCAAGATGCGCATGCCACGACGTGTCCCAAGATAGCCTCGTCTAGCTGTGAATTTCGTGAACACCCAACGCACTCCAAACGGCACGTAGGTCCCACTACTCTCCACTCTAATTCTAAGTGTATACTCAAGCCTGTGTAATGGGCTTATCTCTCAGAAATCCCATCCCGCCAAACAGACAACACAGTGCAACACAATATAATATATGACATGTAATGCTAAAGTGCAGTAAATACAGTAATGTGCAGTAAGGCAATAAATAACCATACAATAAAACGGTAAATACAGCACAACAATAAACACCCAATGAAAGAAAAACAGACAAGCGCTAAGATTGACTCGCTTAGGATGGACCAGCAATAGGTCAACCTGTCCCCAGCAGAGTCGCCAGCTGTCGCTCCCGGGATTTTCATCCAAGTACAAACGCGAAAGTGGCACCGAAACAGAGTCGCCAGCAATGTGTATTTATCCCAAGAGAGGGAAAGGAAACACCGCGTAAACTTGAGGGAAAGGAAAGAGCATGGTCTCGCGACCAAGAGAAATGGGTAAGGGAGTCGGTTACGCGAGAGGAAGGTATTAGCACCCCCTCGCGTCCATCGTACCCGATGGGATCCACGCTTGCTGCTTCAATCAAAGGGTGTAAGAAAAGAATGCTGGAAAAAAGGAACTGAAAGAAAGAAAGGAGAAAGAATGGAAAAGGAACGAGAAACAAATGTAGGGAAAATAAAAGAAGTGCTCGAATGGGCCCTACCCCACTGCCTACGTATCTCATCGGGAACATGAGAATCAGAGCGACGTAGTTCCCCTCACTCAGGATGGATTGTTTGTGTTTTTTAAGGAACGATTAACGTTCTAGTTCAGGTGTTGCAGGCTCGCTGGTCCGAGTGCGTTACCATCTTGCAAGAGAACGAGTAGGAGCGCGTTCGTACGCTAAGAGTGAATGAGATGAGAAAAGAATTCCCGAAGGAAAGACGTTATTGTTTGTTTTTGTCTTTTAAGAGTTTTTTCCATTTGTTTGCATATGATAGTGTATCTAAATCTTAGTCATTGGAATGTGTACATTCTCACATTCCAAGATGGAATGGGTAAGAAAGCACACTAAGAGTGAAGAAGACCCCCACACTTAGTTCCAATTGTCAAGGTTCAAACACACTAGCATACTTGTGTTTATTAAGTGTTTTTGTTGATTAAGAAATGAAGAAGTGTTTTTTATTTGTATCTTCAACAAGTATTGCATTTAAGTCCCTCACACAAGATCAAATGTTTAACACATTGACCCAAGATGGGTTATATGCTATACATTTTAAGATTATAAGAGAAGACCCCTTATAATCTTTTCTTTATGTGAAAGGCCTAAATGCAATAAATGCCTACCTTTATTAGATGTTTTGAGTTTCCTTTAAGATGAGAAGAGAGACTCAAGAGAGAAGAAAGGTAAAATATATGTGGACTAAGACTCAATCCTAATTGAAGATTAAAGGGAGTGATCCTAATGGTTTGTGAGGTTTCAACCTAAAGTCTAAAGAAAGAATGAATTAAACAATTCACTTCTAAAGTAGAAGATGAATTGTAATTCAAAAAGGGAGAGTGATGAGTTATTAAAAGAAAGCACATAAGTGCTTAACAAAACACAAAATGGAATTGTAAAAGAGATGAAAGGAAAGAGGTTTGAATGTGGATTCCTTATCCACACCCAATTGCAACTTACCAAAGCCCCTGCATGGTTAGTAAACATGTACAAGAAGTGTAAGAAATAAAAGAACATTTAATGCACTATAAAGCTCAAAAGAATTAGATGAGAAATCAAATTCTATTAATCATAACCAGAATGTGCATCATATGGAAAACAAATGATTATCATCAAGCAAGTTCAAGTGAACAACCCACAATCATCATCCATGGCATTAGAACATGCTACCAAAAGAAAAGGGAGAATGAAAGATGAAAAGAAATGAAAGAAACATGCATGAATGGAACATGTGGTCTAAGGATCAGAATTGAAATGAAATAAACAATGATATATAAACACATCACAAGCATTCATGAAACACCTATCAAGCCATTCAAGAAGCAATAGAAGAAGAAACGAAATGGAGATTCAAAAGAAAACACTAGTATTTCATATTAAGGACACACAAAGTTCAAATGAAAATGAACATGCAATGATGACACATAACATGTACCAATGACCTATAATATCACATGAATGGTCCACCAAATATGCAAATGATCATGCAAGTATGTACAAAAGAAATCAAGTAAACATGCACAAAGATTACAATGATATGACATGTTGTAATGCTTTAAATGGAATGTCTTAAACAAAAATCAAATGAGTTCATGAAAATTATTCAAACATGGTATTGAGGTACACAAACCAGAAATGAATCACTTATCAAAGTATCATGTAAAAATTCAAGGCAAAATGATGTCAAACAATGCACTTAGGTCAAGTATGCACATCATACAAAGTAGCACAAAAATGAACACCAAACATGCCATAAACTGACCTAAAAAAATCAAATAGAAATCATTTAACATACCTCAATATGATAATGACTCAATGCAAAAAGAAGAGCATCAAAACAATTTTTAATGATCAAGAACAAAATTAAACAAAATCATGTACCACATTAAGAATGCATACAAAAGAAAATCAAAGAAAATTATAGAACAAGGGCAAAAAGGTCATAAAATCAAGAAATAAAATCATGAAAAATTTTCTAAATGTTTTAATGATGCTCATGAATTTTTGTGGAATTTTATAATGCCATTTAATATTTTTAAAAATTAAAAAGCAAACGTGTAAAAAAAATGAAAATAAAAAATGAAATGCAAAATGAATGGGGGTGCATGCATAGTAATTATTCAGTTCAAAATCATTGGGCCTTGAAAACATGGGGTGTGGATATCAATCTGGCTTAAGTCCAACACACGCGCAGTGCATATTAACAAACATGGAATCTCAGTCAACAAAGTTGACTCCCTTATGGCCATTGGATCAAGTCAAGTCAAACAAACAGTCAAAGTATGCTAATCTAACGCATGTACATGCACGACCACACTCCATACCGTGTACCACGCCACACGAATTTTAAAAATAAAATCAGAATGAGCACATGAGAAGCACGTGCATTTTTATGTGTTGGCGCGCTATGGACCACACGATCACGAAAAATGAACGGACAGGATTAGAACACACATAAACCCTAACATTCAAAGCTGCCGGCCGGAGAGGGACCTCCGGTCACCTTCTCCGGCGAGAACCACCACCTGCAACTTTCACATCTCACCAAAATGCACAATACGCATACCAAATTGAAGCTGAGCTCATGCACATCATGAATCTACCACTATTTTTCACATAATACACATACACATGGAGAACAGAGAAGATTAAAACATGCCCTAGGTTTTGCAACTAAGCCTTTAGAAGGCCTATCAACTAGCCGGTTTGAGCAGAGCTTCTAGCAAGCTTAAAGCACCAAAAAACAAGT
Organism: Lathyrus tuberosus; assembly: GCA_022829125.1. Classification (NCBI taxonomy): domain Eukaryota; kingdom Viridiplantae; phylum Streptophyta; class Magnoliopsida; order Fabales; family Fabaceae; genus Lathyrus; species Lathyrus tuberosus. The sequence goes on along the minus strand of JALAZF010000914.1, from coordinate 951,337 downwards.
GAAAATGACTAGAAATCGTGCAATCCAAGTTCAAGAGTTCAAACCTGAAAGTGATGAAGCTTTGAATACAAAAGAATACCAGAGGAAAGTGCTTCTTCCTTGAGCTTCACTTGGCCAAATAAAGGCTTAGATGCAAAAATAGAGGATGATTCAATGGAGTTGCAGTGTGTTTGCTTCAACAATCCAGAGCTGCTTCAAGCTTAGTGATGATTGAAGATGAAGCTTGAAGAATGAATCAGAGGAGAATGAGAAGGAACTCGTGCAACTTGGAGAGAAAAAATAGAGATGAAGGGAGAGAGAGATTGAAGCGTTTGAGATTGAATGTGAAAAAATGAAGCTGAATGAAAATGTGAAGTGAGATTTTGTTTTATAGTAGGCTTTAACCACGGTTAAACTGAGTGAGGTTAACTGAGTTAAAGTGGTTATGCTGAGTCCACCCTAACTAACTGAGCCAAGTTAGTTAGGGCGAGTTATCCATGGCTGTGATATGGTGGAGAAGGTGTATGACAGTTGTGGTGGAGATTAATGGAATGAGCTAATTCATGTGTGCTGCAGCAAACAAACTTGTTCTACAAGTTTCCATTCCTTTTCCTTTTTCATGAGCATGGGTAGCACGTGGTATAGTAAATGGGAAATATGTTTGGCTAAATGAAGTAATGTGGGGAGGGTGAGCAATGCACGGGCAAGCTAAGACAACAACAATAACATTCCTTTGTTTTTTTTTGTTTTATATGACAGTTGAGAATAATGGAGATAGGGTTGTTTGAGGATGAATTACTCTCTACTCCATGGGTGGTTTAGTCTGTTTTTGGATTCAATTGAAAGAGGGAATGTAATGCAACAAGTTTGGTTTGAGATTGGAGTTGATATGAAGTGTGTAAGAGGTTGGAAAATAGCCTTGAACATCAAGGTTTGGAATTGTGTGGTGGGCGTAGGAAGCAGGTCATGGCATGGCAAGTGACATGCATGGAAGTTTAGCCTAATCAACCTATCTTGAGACCACTATAACTCACTCATAACTTGATCAATTCAAAATTTTCTCAACATCAATATTAAAGATGACACTACAAAGAACAACTTTGATGTTGAAAACTTTTCCATTTGAGGCTTTTATCTTGATGAAAAATGGGTGGACATTTGGCTCACCAACTGTTTGAGAAAATAACTGCGCGCGTGCCCTGAAAATCTTGGTCATGACCTAGTTTTGAACCTACTTTGCTTAAACTTTGATCAATCATATCTCACTCAATTTTTATCCAATAGAGATGTTCCACATATGGATGTGAAGCTTAAAACAAGATCTTTTGTTGTGGCCGAGTGGAATTTTCATTTGGTGCTTCAATTTTAAATGGCCTTGGTTCAAACTCTGATGCAAAATGGCCAAAACTTGCTATTTTTAGTAACCCTTCTTCTTCCAAAAATGGCAACTTTCCACCTCTTGATTTTTTCATGATTCCTTTGGAGTTTCTTGACCAAAATTTGTACATTGGACACATATAACATGAATTTTATGGATTTGGCCTCAAAAAGTCAAGAGTTGACTTTTTCCTCTGATTATTTGACTTGCCCCCAAATTTCCTGATTTTTGATATTTCTTCCAATTGAACCACTTCTAAAACCAATTGAGAGGTAATTTTCCATACACATACACTTAAGAACATGTAGAACACCATGAAATCAAGTTTTGTCCAAGAAATCAAAGATTCCCTGATTTAATGGGAAACCCTAGTTTTGGTGCCCACCTCCTAGGAGAAAAATGTGCAGTCTTCAATCTCAAATTCCTCAGAGTATGTTGTGTATCCTCTTAAAGGATGATGAGATATACCATTTGAGGATGATTTTGGATCAATGAGCTATCTCTTTTGAGGGTTTTCCTTCAGTTTTTGAACCTCTTGCATAAAGAAAGATGTAGTGCTTCAATCTCCCATTGAATCTCTCATTCTTGAGGTTGTGGATGATCCCTTGAGATAGTATGAGACATGAAAGACCTCTTGGCTTTCCTTGAGGAAACTTGATTGACCTTTTTGTGCTTTGAATGATCCCTTGATTGTCCATCTTCCACCTGATCACATGCCTTGATGGTAAGAGGAATGCTATGCTTCATTTTTCTATGTTAAATGCAATGCAATGCTAATGAGGTGGATATGATATGATAAATAATAATGCCATGCTATGATGGCAAAGAGGGAGAGCAAATTTTGGGGTATTACACATTGCATGTGTGCATCTGAGGGCAAAATTTTCGGTTATCTGTATTTAAATATCTTTCACTTTTGATTCCATGAGGATTTTCATCTCTCATGTCATCCGGTGAAGATATTTGAATAGGGGCAACTGTTGTACCCCAAATTTTACCCTCATTTTTCTGCTAGTTGATGTTTTATTTATTTAACTTAATATTTATTTCAACATCTTTATCTGTCTTTAATTTAATTTAATTTCAATATGACCTTTTTTATATTTAAGTTGTTTTAATTAATCTCAATTTAATCTAATTTTGCATTAGTTTAATTAATTAGATTAATTGCTAATATGATTTATTATTTTAATTATTTAATTAGAATGTTAATTAATTGTTATTTATTATTGTTATTTAACATATTCATCCATTTAAAAAGAGAAAGTTTTTATTCATTTTCATGGCCTTTCATGAGGGGTCCACCATGGCATTTATTTTGGTTTTGATTGGAGGAACTAGTTTTGCTATCAACCAATAAGGAGCAAGCATTTCTCCTTTGACTTTTCAAACCTTACCAACAACCAATGAAGAGTTAACATGTGTTTCTTGAGAAATCAAAAGGACCCGGATTTGTTCCTTCTTCCTTAAGCATGCGCACGGGAATCAGAATGAGGAGGAGAGTCTCAAGCCAAACTCATCAATTATATCAAAACAAATTCAATCAAACTCATTTCAAAATTCTCACCCTGGCGCGCTTCTCTTCAAACTTGGATCCCAATACATTTCCTCATTGAGCTTACACATTGTGGATCACAAAAAGCAACTCTGAGCATATTCCACATTCATCTTTCATTTCTGATACGACCTGTTTCACCCTGCATCACCTGCGAGCTGGCCATGGCACTGTCCCTATCAGCTTCCTTTTTCATGGCTCACTTGTTTGACAACAGAAGGATGGTCTCAGAAGCAATGCCTAATTTATCATTTGACCCTACATTTTCTGAAGATTGAACAGCATAGGAGCGCTTGTCTCCAAGAGTTGAACAACATTTGAATTCAAATCGAAAACCCTAGCCCTGACCTTGCCCACCAAGTGTTTGAGACTCAACCCGGCCCATCAAGTAGCCTATATAAGGAGTTCAATCTCAACACTTGAGAGGATAAACAATCTCAGTTTACATAACAAACACTCTAAAAAAGGTTCTGAGTTTTCTTTAGCAAGAGAGGTAGAAGAGTTCTGCAGCTGTGCTAACTTGTGGAGAGAGAGAGGAAGTAAGGACCTATTCGAGAGTTTGTTGTTAGCTTGGAAAAGAGGTATGCAGCCTCACTTTGCCCTCATTCAGTATCATGTGCATCTTCATATTTCTGCTATGATATTCTTGCTTCTCTGTGGTATGGATCTGATATTATGCAGATTTGTACTTGTCATGAATGATTTGAGTTTTGATGTTGAATGGTTGCTCAATATTTATTGATATGCTCTTTACTCATTTTTCTGTTAACTTGTTGAACTTGACAGTTAGTATTGTTAAGCTCATCGTTATGGTGGATGTGTGTTTCCTTTTGTCAAATACATGTTTATGTTGCCGATATGCATCTCTATTCATACTGATTTTACCTTTATGCATAAGTTATTATGGTTTCTTCATGTTTAAGAAATCTATCAAGCCCTGAGGCTATGCAGGTAGTTTTGTCACTCTGAGTTTATTATTGATGTCTAATCTATAGTTATCCCCTTTTTAGTATGGCTGCAGTGTTGATATGCCTGAAATATGTTTTGAATCAGTTTTGTTACATATGCTTTAACTGATATACTGCTGAGCTATGCTACTGTTTATGTTTGAGTTTCATGATTTTGCTTGACATGATAAGATTGCTAAAATGAGTTTTGTCTTTTGTGGTTTATGATATTTGGTCATATGCTTGTTGGTTTCTATGTCCAGATGAGTTTTGTTTTGTAAAATCAATTAGCATAACCACAGCCACCAATCTTCACTTTGCGCATTTAGATTGATATGTTAGTGTGTTGCCATCAGTATGTGTTCTTTACCTTGAAATGATTAAATATGTCTTAATATGCCATCCACTTATAGTTTGAACCATGTTCACCATGTTCTGCAGTATCACAATCCATGTCATACTTGTTTTCTACTTGTTATCTTGACTGATGCTTAGTTTATAAGATTTGAACTTATGGTATGTGTGCTTGACCTTATTTTAAGACTGTGTATCCATATGTCTACTAAGTTCTGATTTTTAACATGTGATTTAGTTCTTCAAGATGTGAAATTGACCATGCCTCATTATGTACTGATACCTTGATTAAACCATAATCTATGTTAATGCTTATAAGGTTTCTATACGTTTGTACACATAATGCTATTAAGTTGTTTACCTTGTATGTTCCTAACTGATGAAAAGCATATATAATCTGTTCAAATCTTTGCATTGTCTGTGTGTGCAAATATTGGCTAGTATGTAAAAATCCTGTTTTGATGTGAGTAGACTATTGCTATCTCCAACTGTTGATCTGTTAAGTATTATATGTGTGTTTAACTTGCCCTGCCAATACCATCATGCTAAGTGACTTGCTTTCAAATGTTCATACATATCCTATACCTTTGTAAGTTTGTCCATCTGACATGCCTAACTGATGAAAAGTATGCATAACCTGTTCAGACCTTTACTTCTGTCTATGCACATAATCTGCTCAGATTCACACTTGCCCTGAACTGCTTACTTTTTAGGTTAGCTGATCATTTTTTGAGGTGTTGTATATCTGTTTTTTTGGATAAACAAGGTCTAATTAATATGTCAATGTGCTCTAATTTGCTAAACCATATCTTGTTGCCTATTTACTTGCTTCACAAGCCATTGCTGCCATCTCATAGTAGGCAGTCTTGCTAACATGTTTGCATTTCAATTCTACTGATGCTAATTATGAATGTGAATCATAATTATTTTAGTAATGCCATTTGCACACCATAGCCTGCTTATCTGCCATATCTGCCTAATAAATGTATGTTCTACTCATTATGTCAAATTCCATCTAGTCTGCCTATATGCTATGTTTAGTGATCTTCATGCCTGTGCTTTGTAACATGAATTTTACAATACATATGCCTGCTGATATCTCATGTCTATGTTTGAGTTCTGTTTATTTGAAAAAGTTATGAACCAAAATGCCTTCAAGCAGTATATGCACATATTTTCTTTAGAGTTTTATGGACAATTCACCTTGCTCCACATGTTTCAATTATCTTTTGGCAAGCATCTGTTATAGACTACATCAGTGCCATGTATGCCTTGCATCCCTACAAATTGATGCTTAACTTTTGATTTGTCGCTTGTATTATATTTCTCCATGCTTATTATCTTGCTACAATAATGCCATGTCTTTGCTAATTGCCTTGAATTTTTGGTCTGCATTGACTGTTATCTTCATGAATTGATAGTATGCTCTTTCTCAGCCTAAGATTAGAAGTTGGTCATAAGATTGAAATTGTTGAATCTGGTTTTGAACTATGACATTTGTGACACTCTTGGTCTATGCTCACAGCTCACATGTTGGTCTTTCTAATTCATATCTTAATGTTGTTTACTTCATGTTGATTCTGATAATCATTATGACTTGAGGAATGTGTGAAATTTGATATATGCTTAAGATGTTTTCATGCTATGTACTCCTTGATCAATTTGCGATAACCCCTGTTCACAACAGATTTCTGGTTTATGTGTTTAACATTAGGGTACATGATTGCCATATTCATATTCTATGTTCTTCCCTGATTTCAGTTTTTTTTATTTCATCTAATTTGGTTAAGAATTGTGTAAGTTATAAGCTTGTGAACTTGGATGTTTGAAAGGTAGTTTTGCGCGCGCAGATCAGTTTATATATTTGTGTTTATGTATCAATTACCGGACGTATAGCCACCCCAGTGGCATGAAGCTTGCACTGTGAGAGGGAGGTCTGGGGTTCGAATCCCCCTCGCCCCAAACCATCCCTTGTGCACTTCATTTTCTGTTTTTTTTCTCTTCTTTTCTCTCACATGGACCTAAATTCTATTCCCACCCCCCTTTTGGCCCATTATTTTCTCCTTTTATATCTTTCAACTGCAACAATTTCTGCCTGCACCCCCCACCTGTTTTAGTTCATTTTATTTATTTATTTTTATTATCTTTTTTTTCAATAATTATTCATCTCATAAAAATAAAAAATATGTCTCCAAAATCAAAAACTCTCTCTATATATATATATATATATATATATATATATATATATTGATAATATTTTTAAATATTTATTTTGAGATTTGGTTTATTAATAAGTTTATCTTATTTTTATTTGATCATTGTTAATTTTGTTTATAATCTTAAATGATATCTTGTACGATCTTAATCTCATTTTATCATAGGATTATTGAATTATTTGAGTTAATCTTGGACATTATCATTGATTAAATTCATGTTTAAACTATGTTTGGACTTTGTGATTTGTTTGTGTGACATTTTTCTCAAGATTCATCTTTATTTGCTTGATATTTGTCTCATATTTAATCATCATCTATCATGAAACATATTGCCATCTTTATGCTTATGTTGCTTTCATTGTATTATCTTACATCAGTGTTTTATCTTTTATCCCTTTTTTTTTTTTATCCCCTCATTCCAAAGGAAGGTGAGCTAACGTTGACTCTTAAAGTCATAGCCCTCATCTTACCTTAGTAGCCTCATAGGAGCTTGCCTTCATTTCTTGGCCTCATGAGAGCCATGGAATTATAACTAGCCTTAGGAGAGAGTTCTTACACTCTTGGTGATATTCATCCTAATGAATACTCACTTTCCCTATTGACTAAAACATAACATAGGACCATTATAACTAGACTTAGAGAGTTCTTATACTCTACAATGAGGTCACACTCATTTCCCCTCTGAATATTGACCACAGTAAATCATTCAGTAGAAGTAGAACTACGCATACTCTGATTCTATACCCGAGGATACGTAGGCGCAAAGTGCAATGCTTTGTCGAGTATACTTAGATACTAACCCCTAGGGTTTCAAACCTTTAGCATAACACAACATAACATTAGCAAGAGGCTCCCGTAGAGTACTACGGACGTTTAGGATGCTAATACCTTCCCTAGGCGTAACCAACCCCCGAACCTTAGATCTCCCCCCTTTAGGTTTTTTAACGATCTTGAACCTTTTCTTTGGATAAATCAAAGTCGGTTGTAAAAGAAAATGATACAAGTTAATTAATAGCTTGTTATCCGATTTTCACCGCAACAATACTAAATAAATTATCAACTTTTTTTAAACAAATAAAACTATTTTAGGTATTTAAATATATATTATTAGGGTAGTTACATATAAAAACTATACTACTTATTCGAAATTATTTTGATAGTAAATGCCATCCCATTCTCATAAAAGTCTTTGTGCATACAAATTAATCTAATTTAATTATTGTCTTAATTTTGGTATTGTCAACTACCTTCTTTTCATGTTATATGATTTTTAAAAATACATTTTTTTAAATCAAGAAATACAATTATTTTGGAAATTTCTTAATACACCACCCATGTTTTTTAGACACCATGCGAAATTTCTTTTTTGCCCCCTGATTTCGGATGTGCACATCCGGACGCACCATTTTTTTTTAAAAACGTTGATTTATTCCGGATGTGCATATCAGAAAAAATCCTTGATCTGCAGATCCGGAACCATTTCTTATTAATTCGCGACAGACCTTCTCCCTCCCCTCATTCTTTACATTTTCATATTCCAAACAACCAAACTCTCTCAAACTCTCAAATTCTCAATCCCACAAATTCCGACTTTTTTCACTCGAGTTCGGCGCAGAGCAACTTCTACAACGATCAAGACACTCCAAATCCTCTATATCTCAATTTAATCGGTAAGTTTTCGAATTTTAGAGTTTCAGAATTATTTTCGAGTAATCGATTTAGAGTAGACATTTAGGTGTAGAAATTGTTAGGTAGTATGAATAACATAGGTTAGAGACAATGTAGGTATTGTTTACTGCTTCAAACGGACGATCAGTGCATTAAAATGCCCTTTTCTATGGTACAATAGCCATGGCTGCGTTTTTAGAACTTCAAATACGTACCGGATGTGCAGATCCGGAAACATTTTAACGTTAAATATTCTGAGTGCTTCCGGATGTGCAAATCCGGAAAAACCCAACGTTAAATATTCTGAATACTTCCGGATGTGCAAATCCGGAAGAAACTTGGTCTCTATTTTTCTTTTTTTCTTTTTTTTTAAAATTATTTTTAAAAAATTATAATTTATTGGCAGAGACGATCGTATCATACATGGATGGACAGCTCAGCATACATCTGTCCGACGTGAGCGGACGCAGTCTACAGCCGAGGGTTCTGGCACAGAGGGAGTTGGGGTAGCCCCTACAGCTGAGGGACATCCTACACCTTCACCACATCCTACACCACAGCCTTCCACATCACAGGTTCAGGCCACTCCCCCGTCAGCCGCCGATTCTACATCTCGGAGGCGTCGGGTTCCTACTGCTGGTTCATCAGGGTCCTAGCCCCCACGCAGGCGTCGTCGGGAGACTCTAGTTCCATCAGCTGCTCATATTTCATCCCCTGTTCCTGTTCCTGAGGGTGATCACCCAGCACATGAGGGTGGTGACGGCGATGGGACGGTCTGATATGTCCCTACTCGTGGGGTACTCTGAGCATACTGCTAGATATGTCTGGCTAGGACAGGTAACCTTTCTCGGTTTATTTATATAATTGGTTTCGTTGAAAATATTTTCATTTGTAACATTGTTTTATTTGGAAATTTTCAGGAGAAGGATTCCCAAAAGTTCTATAACCATGGGGGCAAGGTTATAGACATGATGGCGGAGCTGCCAGGGGATGAGTGGTTATAGTCTGCACTTGCTACCTTTGGTCTCATAGGTCTTTCTAGGATTGGGTATTCCCAGATCATGTACGGTATGCTGATGGCCTTTGTTGAGAGATGGAACCGTGAGACATCCACATTCCATCTACCGTACGGCGAGCTCACAATCACACTCAATGACATTCATGCCTTTTACATCTACCGATCACGGGTACCCTTCTCTGTCACGGTAAGATGTCGAAGGTGGAGGCGATGGAGATGCTGACTGAGGAGCTTGGGGCTACCCCAGATGAGGCACTTGCGGAGGTGACCCAGTTGAGAGGCGTACACGTTCGGTTCTCCTTTCTGACACGCAGATTTCGTGCGGAGCTTGCAGAGGCAGGACGGGCAGCAGGTGATGCAGCTGAGATGGCGATTCACAGGCAGCGTGTCCTGAGATGCTACTATCTGTTTTTGCTCGGCACGCAGCTGTTTATGGACACCAACGCCACTTACGTTGATATCGTTTACCTCAGGTACCTTTTGGATCCCACAGAGATCCATGAGTACAACTGGGGGCGGCTACGCTGGCATTCACCTATTCTAGGCTCTCAGATGATTGCCGCTGGGCAGCCAAAACTGTGGCAGGCAGCTGTACACTATACGTGGTAACAATCTTATATTCTAAGTCTTTTTTTTCATTTCTTTTCTTTCTATATTCATTATAATGTTTGACATCGATGTTATGTTTTCCATTTCAGGCGTGGATATTACAACACTTTCCCAAGATTACTGGTTGGGGGAGTGTCGAGGGGTACACTGAGGATATGTCGCGTGCTGCTGCATTTCTCCTGCTCAGACGGAACCAGGCGCCCGACCCCTACAGAGTTTATCTTGATCGGATGGCTGCTGAGGACATTTTTATCACACCTATGCCAATCACCGTGAGACACGCCCGTTCGCCGAGGTTTCGTTGTTCTCAGGATGGTTGGCATGTAGTTCGACCATTACTGCTCGATACCTGTCGGAGTGCGTCTTACGTCAGTTCGGTTACACGCAGACGATCCCCGGGATGCCTCATGAGTCTGCTCCTCTAGGCTTGACCCGCGTGCAGATAGATGAGATATATGCTGACTTCCAGTCCCACTTGGTACCGGAAGAGGCTCGGGCGACCCGCCGAGAGACTAGAGCGTTACTGCCGGGTACATCATGTGGTTCTATACCGTCTCACACCCATGCATGGTGCCCACTACTGAGGGATCGCCCCCCAGACCTGCTCATTAGGAGATATTAGAGGAGCGGCAGTCTCAGCTGAACCATACTCAAGATGTCATACCTCGCTGTCGTGAGATAGAGAAGATAGCGCGGGCGGCCATTACGGACGGTCATCTCCCTGAGGGCTCTAATGGCAGACTTGCCATGATTAGGATTATTGAGATTGCTCTGGGGGCACTTCAGTACTGCAGACATCGAGCCAGGACGGCGGGTAGGGGCAGAGGAGCAGGGGAGCCAAGAGAGATTCTTCGCCATACACAGTAGTTTTTTGTTTAATGTATTCTATTTTTATTACATTTATGTACTATATTTTGACAGGAGTACTATTATGTATATATATCATTTTATTTTATATATGGATGTTTTCAAATGTATATTAAGTTGCGACTATATATTAACATATGCGGCCAACCAACAAAACTGATTTTAAAAAAAAAATAAAGTTCTGTTACTTTTCCGGATCTGCCGATCAGGAATTTTTCCTAATATGCACATCCGGAACAAATAAAAAATTTAAAAAAAAATGGTGCGTCCGGATGTGCACATTCGGAATCAAGGGGCAAAAACAGAAATTCGCGTGGTGCATAAGAAACATGGATGATGTAATAAGAAATTCTCATTATTTTATTTCATATATAACTTTAGAATATTTATTAATAATTATCTTTATCTTTTAAATTCAACGGAGGTTTGGATTGAACAGACGAACTTATATTAACCATGGAAAGCTAAGATTTGAACTTTGAATAAGAGCAATGCCAATATTTAGCGTCCGACATATCTCGAATACAATTATATTTTATAAAAGAATTTGTAAAACATAAAAAGTAATCTTCTTTTAAATTAAGCTAAATTACAATTAAGGTCCATCTGTTTTGCTTTACTCACGGTTTTAGTTTTTCTATTTTCTTTTTAAACAATTTTGATCTCTCATCCCAATTTTTATACATGAACAGTGCATGTCCGTACATGAACAGTGCATAAACAATTGGATCAAAATTGGGATGGAGATCAAAACTGTTTAAAAAGAAAATAGGGGACTAAAACCGTGAATAAACTGTTGAAAATTCACCACACTCTATGATGATTTCGCTTCAATCATGATCTCAAGATTGATAACCAACCCACACAATACGCAATGACAATGAAGAACAAATGAAGAACAAGAACAGCAAGAAAAGAAAACAAGAGAGAAGAGAAATATTTGGAGAAAAGTTGTTACCCACTAACCGTGGGATTTCTGTTTCTATTGATCTGTTCACTTGCTAACCGCAAACTGTGAATGCAATACTACAATATAATGATATTACAATACAAGGGATACTCCCTTTATATAGATATAGATTTGCAAAGGCCCAAAATTGTAAAAGCCAAAAATATCAAATCTAATCTATAAACAAATCTGTGTGAAACACCCTATTTCTACACACTGCTTCATCACTTCGACTTCGACTTAGACACTAGGAATTACAATTTAACACCCACCTAATTCATTGTGTCTAAACTATCTACATTCATCATCGATCTTAGCTTCTTGAATACTTCGACCTGCACTCCCTTCGTCACGATATCTGCAATCTGATTCTCAGTTCTGCAGTGTTCCAAATTCATCTTCCCTTCTGCTACCTGCTCTCGAAGATAATGGAACCTCATTTCGATGTGCTTGCTTCGACCGTGAGCTATTGGATTCTTCGCCAAATTGATAGCTGACATGCTGTCGATCTTCATGGTAATTGTTCCATGATTCTTCCCTGTAATCTCTTCGACCAAGTTCACCATCCAGGTTGCTTAACATGCACAAAGAGAAGCAGCTATATATTCTGCTTCGCATGATGATAGTGCCACTACTGGCTCCTTTCTCGAACTTCAAGCAACTAGTGCACCACATAACATAAACACATATCCAGCTGTGGATTTTCTATCTTCTTCATCACTACACCAGCTAGAGTCTGTGTATCTCACTAACTTGCATTCTTTCACTTCATCAGCTGCAGGAAATAAAATGCCATAGTCGAGAGTCCCTTTCAGATACCTCAGTATCCTCTTCGTCGCTGTTAGGTGTGATACCTTTGGCTTCTGCATGAATCTACTTACCATACCAACATTGTATGCTAAGTCAGGCCTTGTGTGACAAAGGTATCTAAGTGACCCAATAAGTCTTATGTATTGGGTTGGGTCAACATCATCTTCGTCTGGATCCTTCGACAGTTGCAGTCTGGTCTCAGCTGGAGTCGAAGTTGAGTTGCAATCTTGCATCTCAAATCTCTTGAGTATTTCGCCTGCATATCTTCATTGGTGCATCATCAAACCTCTACTAGTCTTGTAGAATTCGATGCCAAGGAAATATGAGAGATCTCCCAAGTCTGACATTTCAAACTCCTTGCTTAGATCATGTTTGAAATCTTCGATCTCCTTCTTGCAACTCCCTGCTATCAACAAATCATCGACATAGAGACATAGTATAAGCAATTCGCCATTGCTTCTTCTTACATATACTCCATGCTCAGCTGTACACTTCACAAATTCCTTTTCCCTTAATAGGCTGTCAATTTTCTTATTCCAAGCTCTTGGAGCTTGCTTAAGTCCATATAGGGCTTTATGCAGTCTGTACACCTTTCCTTCTTCGCTTCGTTTCACATACCCAGCTGGTTGTGCGACATAAACTTCTTCATCTAGGGGACCATTAAGGAATGCACACTTCACGTCCATCTGACATGTGTGCCACTTATTCATATTTGCTAGACCAACAACCAACCTGATTGTTTCGATTCTAGCAACAGGTGCAAACACTTCATCGAAGTCGATTCCTTCCTTCTGAAGAAATCCTTTCGCCACAAGTCTCGCCTTGTGTCGAGTTACTTCCCCTCTAGGATTCACCTTTACCTTGTAAACCCACTTCACATCAATTGCCTTCTTGCCTTGAGGAAATTCGACAAGTGACCAGGTGTTATTGACTTCAATGGATTCTAACTCTTCATTCATTGCTTTCACCCACTTCGAATCTTTCAATTCCTCAGCTGCATTGACTGGTTCGACATCTGCGTAGAAAGCATAATGTACCAGCTCACCCTCTTCATCGACCACATCATCTGATGTGATTACACATTCTTGCAACCTTGCAGGCATGTGTCTTATTCGTCGAGGTCTGCTTGAACCTGCTTCATCTGCAACTGGTTCCTGTCGAACTTCTCTTTCGAATTCAGTGATTGGTTCTTCACAAGAGATTCTCACATAATCCTTCTTGGCATTCTCAGTCCAATCCCATTCTTTAAGCTCGTCTATGATCACATCCCTGCTGATCACTACTTGCTTATTCACTGGGTCGAACAGCTTATAACCTCCAATCGAATGATATCCTATCAAGATCATCTGATTCGACTTGTCATCAAGCTTCCTTCTCAACTGATCTGGCACATGTCTATGTGCTATAGATCCAAACACTTTCAAGTGACTGAGACTAGGCTTGACACCAGACCAACATTCTTCTGGTGTGAATCCTTCAAGCTTCTTCGTCGGACATCTGTTTAAAAGATATGTTGCTGTTGAAACTGCTTCTCCCCATAATTCTTTGGGTAGATGCTTTCCATTCAACATACTTCTTACCATGTTCATGATGGTTCTGTTCTTGCGTTCTGCAATCCCATTCTGCTGTGGAGTGTAGGGTGGCACCACCTCATGCACAATCCCTTCTTTTCTACACAATGCATCAAACTCTTTCGACACATATTCTCCACCACCATCAGTTCTCAGAGTTTTCAACCTTCGACCACTCTGTCTTTCAACCATGGATTTGAATCTGGCAAATACCTCAAACACATCACTTTTCTTCTTGATGAGGTAAGTCCATAACTTTCGACTGAAGTCATCTATAAACGTGACAAAATATTTGTTGCCACCTATCGAATCCACCTGGATTGGAGCACATACATCAGAGTATATGACTTCAAGAATTGCCTTCGACTTCCTTCCTGCATCCTTGCTGAAGCTATTCTTGTGTTGTTTTGACTGAACACACTCTTCACAGACTTCACTATGAATGTTGATTTCTGGTAATCCTGACACCATATTTCTTCTCTTCAGCTCTCTGATGTCATTGAAGTTGAGATGGCCTAATCGAAAGTGCCATAACCACTCATCTCTGCTGGCTGCTGTTGCTAGACACTTGTGCTCCATCACATTTAGTTCAATCTTGAAGGTCTTATTCTGAGACATTGGAGCCTTCAAGATCAACCTACCACCTGCGTCGAGAACTCTCATCATCTTGTCTTCGATAAGTACCTTGTAGTTCTTTTCGACTAGTTGCCCTATACTGAGCAAATTACTCTTCATGCCTGGAATGTACAACACATTGGAAATTGTTGATCTTTTACCATCTTTCCTCATAATTAGAACATCACCAACACCTTCAGCTGCTAGAGTGTTGTCATTTGCAAACTTCACCGTGTTCTTCGACGAGGGCTTCATGTTGACAAACCAATCTTTCCTCCCAGTCATGTGTGATGAGCATCCTGAGTCCAAGTACCACTGATCTTGGAATCTTTCTTCATCTTTTGTTGTGACCATCAGCAACGTCTTTTCTTCTTCATGCTTCGCCATATTTGCATCAGTTTCTTGATTCTTCTTCTTTTCTGGACAGTTACTAACATAATGGCCATACTTCTAACAATTAAAACATTGAATGTGACTTTTGTCAGATTTTCGATCACCACCTTTTCTTCTACCTGCAGCACCACCTCTTTGGTTGCCTTGGTTCCAAGGTTTCTTCTAATTCGACTGGTTTCCTCCTTTGTTGCCATTCCAGCTTCCTTTACCTTTCCTTTCCTTTTCTGACTGCGCCTGCAAAGCCATATCACTCTTCGACTTTCCAGCAGCTCTCTCAGTTATCCTTTGTTCATGAGACTCAAGCGTCCCTTGAAGTTCTTCCTTCTTCAATACTGGCAAGTCTTTCGACTATTCTATGGCTACTACCACGTGGTCGAATTTTGGAGCCAATGACCTCAAGATCTTTGAAACAACTGATCTTGATGTCAACACCTCTCCACATACTTTGATTTGATTCACCAGTTTTGTAACTCTGGTGAAGAAATCTGTAATACTTTCGTTGTCTTCCATTTGAAGCAACTCATAGGTTCTCTTGTGAGTTTGCAACCTCACCTCTTTCACCTTCTCTGCGCCTCCAAACGACTTTTCAAGAATCTCTCATGCTTCCTTTGCTGATTCTGCATCGCTAACTTTTTCAAAGTTATCTGGATCAACACATTGATGGATTATAAAAGCGCTTTATAATCTTTCTTCTTTAATTCTTTGTATGCAACCTTTTCTTGATCCGTCGCGTTTTCCCCAAGCAGTGTTACTCCTTCCTTCACAAGATCCCACAGATCTTGATAACAGAAAACCACCTTGATCTGCTTGCACCAATTCTCATAATTATCTTTCTTGAGAATTGGTAGGGTCGCCGGAAAGTGTCCATTTGAATGATTCATAGCCATCACGATTTTCCTCCTTGAATCACAACCGGAGCTCTAGATACCAGATGTTGGAAATTCACCACACCCTATGATGATTTCGCTTCAATCTTGATCTCAAGATCGATAACTAACCCACACAATACGCAATGACAATGAAGAACAAATGAAGAACAAGAACATCAAGAAAAGAAAACGAGAGAGAAGAGAAATATTTGGAGAAAAGTTGTTACCCACTAACCGTGGAATTTCTGTTTCTATTGATCTGTTCATTTGCTAACCGCAAACTGTGAATGCAATACTACAATAGAATGATATTACAATACAAGGGATACTCCCTTTATATAGATATAGATTTGCAAAAGCCCAAAATTGTAAAAGCCCAAAATATCAAATCTAATCTAAATCATATCAAATCTAATCTATAAACAAATCTGTGTGAAACACCCTATTTCTACACACTGCTTCATCACTTCGACTTCGACTTAGACACTAGGAATTACAATTTAACATAAACTAAAACAGATAGACCAAAATTATAATTTAGCCTTTAAATTATTAGAATTAAAATAAAATTTGACATAGAAAATTATCATTTTAAAAGATATACATAATACAGCATATATTTTTATAGAAGTATGCATTCTTTTTATTTATAATTGTTTAATGTAAACTCAATTTTTTGGCATAGTTCCTCTAATAATAAGATTTAAGACATTGTCCGTCATTAACCATGAATATTTCTTTAAGGTGGGTTTGTGTCTCCTTAAACATGCAACCTTAAGTATTCATATCTGATTTCTTCAATTTGATATGCGGTGCTTTGGTTCATTTAAAAATTTAAAATGATTTTATTTTTTGTTTTTTAAATAGTTTGTTAGTCTATGTAAGTTAACAAATTTGAGTTTAGTTCTTATATATATATATATATATATATATATATATTTAGTCTGAATTCTTATATCTTATTTTTTGTGGGGGATTTAGTCCCTAAAGCTAAAATCAGCAGATTTTCTGCGGATTTTTCTTCAGATGTTCCTGCGCATTTTGGTTATAGAAACTAAAAAGCACGTAAAAAATTAGATATAGGAATTCAGACTGCAAAAAATTAGATATAGGAATTCAGACTGCAAAAAATTAGATATAGGAACTCAGACAAAAATAAATAAATTAAAGAAACTAAACTCAAAAACTCGTTAATTTACGTTAACCAAAAGTGCATTTAAGCATTTTTTTTTTATAAAACATTTGGTTGATGAGAACATTTTCTATTCTTAAAATAGTATCTTTGCAGCATCACATCATGTGAACAAGTCATTAATAACTTGAGGTCTGATTTAATCTGTCGTGTGATTTTATGCTGGTAGAGTGCTAGTTAAGCTTGATTTTAGATATTGATTATGTGTTCGTTAGATATTAGAAATATAAGTTATTACATATTGTTTTCTTATGCAAGATTGGTTGATGGATTCAAGACGTATATGATATGTTCTTTGCACCGTTCCATATTTACTCCCTTCATTCTCTTTTATAAGAAAATTTTGACTTTTTAAGTTCATTGAATAAATAATGTATTTGGACTATATATATATTAGATGTATTAATTATTTAATAAATCTAAAATATTAAAATTTGCTTATAAATAAGTATGGAGAGAGTACATCACAAAAGGATATGAAACTCGTTAGTTTTTAATTTAAGTCCATTTTTTTAATGGAAGCATTTATTGGTTGTTGCAGTTGTTTTAGGATAGTGAATCATCGACTTGTTATTACCACCAATTTGCTTATTGTGCACTAAGTTCGACTAATTTTTTTAAGATTCATATCCTAGACTTTTAGCAATATTGCTCTGCTTAAGTTGTGTGATTACTTTGGAGTTTAAATTTTGGTTGTGTTACCAATTAACTTGGTTTTTTTACTCTAATTTCTCTTAAATTTTGGAATTACTTACTCTGCACAAGAGTCCATTATCTTTTGCAAATTGCCATAACTCCCTGTTTTGATGTGAGGTGTTGCTACTCACACTGATTTCTTATTGGAATCACTCTAATTTCATATAGTGCAACATTTATTAATTTGTTTTTCGAAGCTTCATCAGTGTTACAATTTGCATCTTCTCAAAGGTTCTGTCCTCTAAATGTTATGCGCATTTGCATATGTTGAGAAGGGTTTGTAGAGATTTTATAATTTGTGTAGTTCCTCAATTAAGAATGGGTTGATATGTGAATTGTTTAACTCCATTTGTGAACTTTGTCAAGCTAAATTTGGTTTGGATTTTTATGTTCTTTGGATTATGACTTGGAGGCTATCAAAGGAAGTCTACAGGTTCACGTATTGTAGCAGCTTGGTTGTTTGTTTTACTCTTTATGCATTTGGCTTATGCTTGCGGACAATATTGAATATGATGATTGAAGAAACATTTGGATATCATTAGTTAGTTGTTATATGTTGTTAGTTGCACACTTGATTTGGACCCACACAAGATGTTATTGTTTTATTCAAGTTATTGTTCTTTTGGTTTGGGTCATTTCATATTTTTCTTTGTCATCTTGATGGTGATAGGCCATGTTTGATGCAGATGTTTAGCCTTATTGGCTTGTTATGAGCTTTTGTTCATAGTGGTTAAAATCTTCATTTGAGCTTCTACCATGGATGGTTAAGCATTGTTGTTTTGCTTCTTTCTTGAGTGATTGGGTCCTCTTGATGGTTAAGTGATTCGCTTAATGGGCATATTGATGTTTACTTATGTCCTATGGTGGTTAAGCATTTTTGCTTCTGTTAAGTTGTTATGCCTTGAGTTTTGGCTTCTACTTAATGGTTAAGCTTTTTCCTTTTATGGATTTGATCTTTTTCGATATATTTTCGACTTCTATTGTATTTTCTTTTGATTTGATGTATTCCTCGTTTCAAGTTGGAAGTGTTGTGAACACCTTCCAACTTGCGGGGGGCTATTAGAAATATAGGCTATTACATATTAGTCCTAGTGAGATAGAAGTATATATATTTGTAACCTCCTCATTAGTGTTAAATATGTAACTCATTGTTTTAGAAAGATTAGATTTGATTTAGAAAGATCATATTTGATTTAAAAAGATTAGATTAGATACTTTTGGACTTTTATAGTTTAGGCTTTAGCTTGAGATTCAAGTTAACCTAAATCTATAAATAGGGAGGAACCCTTATCATTGTAATAATCAAGTTTGATAATCACGGTTTTGCAGTTGCAAAGTGATAATAAAATTCCACAGTTGTGGGTAGAGAGAACTCTGCAAAAAATTTTATCTTCTTCTCCAACGCTATTGTTTTCTTTCTTTCTTTCAAACCTTTTCTTTTCATTGTCATTGTGTGATTGTTAACAATCTTTAGATCAAGATTGAATAGGAATTCTCCATAGGTTGTGGTTGAATTCCAACATCTGGTATCTAGAGCTCCGGTTGCGATTCAAGGAAGAAAACTGTGATGGCAATGAATCACCCGAACTGTCACTTTCCAGCAAATATTCCAATTCTCAAGAAAGATAATTATGAGAATTGGTGCAAGCATATTAAGGTGGTTTTCTATTATCAAGATCTTTGGGATCTTGTGAAGGAAGGAGTGGCACCGCTTGCAGAGAATGTGACGGATCAAGAAAAGGCTGCATACAAATAATTGAAGAAGAAAGATTATAAAGCTGTCATTATAATCCATCAATGTGTTGATCTAGATAATTTTGAAAAGGTTAGTGATGTAGAATCAGCAAAAGAAGCTTGGGAGATTCTTGAAAAATCATTTAGAAGTGCAGAGAAGGTGAAAGAGGTGAGGTTACCAACTCATAAAAGGACTTATGAATTGCTTCAGATGGAAGACAATGAAAGTATAACTGATTTCTTCACCAGAGTTACAAAGCTGGTGAATCAAATCAAGGTATGTGAAGAAGTGTTGACATCAAGATCAGTTGTGTCAAAGATATTAAGGTCATTGGCTCCAAAATTTGACCACGTGGTAGTAGCCATAGAAGAGTCGAAAGAATTGTCAGTATTGACGAAGGAAGAGCTTCAAGGAACGCTTAAGTCTCATGAACAAAGGATGACTGAAAGAGCTACAGGAAAGTCAAAGAGTGATATGGATTTGCATGAGCAGTCAGAAAAAGAAAAGAAAGGCAAAGGAGGCTGGAATGGCAACAAAGGTAGAGGAGGCTACACCAATTTGACTGGTCGAAATCAGCACGAAGGAAACTGGTCGAATCAGAGAAAACCCTGGAACCAAGGCAACCAAAGAGGTGGTGTTGCAGGTAGAGGAAGAGGTGGTGGTCGAAAGCCTGACAAAAGTCACATTTAGTGTTTCAAGTGTCAGAAGTATGGTCACTATTTTAGTGACTGTCCAGAAAAGAAGAAGAATCAAGAAACTGGTGCAAAGCTGGCGAAACATGAAGAAGAAGAGATGTTACTGATGGTCACAACAAGAGACGAAGAGAGATTCCAAGACCAGTGGTACTTGGACTCAAGATGCTCATCACACATTACTGGAAGGAAATATTGGTTTGTCAACATGAAGCCCTCGTCAAAGAACACGGTGAATTTTACAAATGACAACACTCTAGCAGCTGAAGGTGTTGGTGATGTTCAGATCGTGAGGAAGGATGGCAAGAAATCAAAAATTTCCAATGTGTTATACATACCAGGCATGAAAAGTAACATGCTCAGTACAGGACAGCTTGTCGAAAAGAACTACAAGGTAGTTGTCAAAGACAAGATGATGAGAGTTCTCGACGCATGTGGTAGGTTGATCTTGAAGGCTCTAATGTCTCAGAATAAGACCTTCAAGATTGAACTCAATGTGATGGAGCACAAGTGCCTAACAACTGCAGCCAACAGAGATGAGTGGTTATGGTATTTTTGATTAGGCCATCTCAACTTCACTGACATTAGAGATCTAAAGAGAAGAAATATGGATTCAGGATTACCTGAAATCGACATTCCAAGTTAAGTATGTGAAGAGTGTGTTCATTCGAAACAACACAAGAATAGCTTTAACAAGGATGCAGGAAGGAAGTCGAAGGCAATTCAGGAAGTCATATACTCTGATGTATGTGGTCCAATCTAGGTGGATTCGATTGCAGGCAACATATACTTTATCACGTTCATAGATGATTACAGTCGAAAAGTGTGGACTTACCTGATCAAGAAGAAAAGTGAAGTGATCGAGGTATTTGCCAAATTCAAATCTATGGTCGAAAGACAAAGTGGTCGAAAGCTAAAGATTCTGAAGACTGATGGTGGTGAAGAGTATGTGTCGAAAAAGTTTGATGCATTATGTGAGAAAGAAAGGATTGTGCATGAGGAGGTGCCACCCTACACTCCACAACAGAATGGAACTGCAGAAAGGAAGAATAGAACCATCATGAACATGGTGAGAAGTATGTTGAAAGGCAAACATCTACCCAAAGAATTATTGGGAGAAGCCCTGTCGACTGCAACATACATCTTGAATAGATGTCTGACGAAGAAGCTTAAAGGAATCACACCAGAAGAATGTTGGTCTGGTGTCAAGCCTAGCCTCAGTCACTTGAAGGTGTTTGGATCTATAGCACATATACATGTTCCAGATCAGTTGAGAAGGAAGTTTGATGAAAAGTCGAATTAGATGATCTTGATAGGATATATTTCAACTGGAGGTTACAAGCTGTTCGACCCAGTGAATAAGCAGGTAGTGATCAGTAGGGACGTGATCATAGATGAGCTTAAAGAATGGGATTGGACTGAGAATGTCAAGAAGGATTCAGTGAGAATATCTTGTGAAGAACCAGCCACTGAAGTCGAAAGAGAAGTTCGACAGCACAAGCCAGGGATGAAGCAGGCCCAAGCAGACCTCGACGAACAAGGCACACTCCTGCAAGGTTGCAAGAATGTGTGATTACGTCAGATGATGTGGTCGATGAAGAGGGTGAGCTGGTACATTACACTTTCTACGCAAATGTCAAACCAGTCAATGCAGATGAGGCATTGAAAGATTCGAAGTGGGTGAAAGCAATAAATGAGGAGTTAGACTTCATCGAAGTCAACAACACATGGTCACTTGTCGAATTTCCTCAAGGCAAGAAGGCAATTGATGTGAAGTGGGTTTATAAAGTGAAAGTGAATCCTAACGGAGAGGTAACTCGACACAAGGCGAGACTTGTGGCGAAAGGATTTCTACAGAAGGAAGGAATCGACTTCGACGAAGTTTTTGCACCTGTTGCTAGGATCGAAACAATCAGGTTGGTTGTTGGTCTAGCAAACATGAACAATTGGCACACATGTCAGATGGATGTGAAATGTACATTCTTGAATGGCTCCTTAGACGAAGAGGTTTATGTTGCACAACTAGTTGGGTTTGTGAAACAATGCGAAGAAAGAAAGGTGTACAGACTGCATAAAGCCCTATATGGACTTAAGCAAGCTCCAAGAGCTTAGAATAAGAAGATCGGTAGCTTTCTAAGGGAGAAAAAATTTGTGAAGTGCACAACTGAGCATGAAGTGTATGTAAGAAGAAGCAATAGTGAATTGCTTATACTATGCCTCTATGTCGATGACCTATTGATAACAGGAAATTGCAAGAAGGAGATCGAAGACTTCAAACATAACCTGAGTGAGGAGTTTGAAATGTCATACTTGGGAGACCTCTCATATTTCCTTGGCATCGAATTCTACAAGACTGGTAGAGGTTTGATGATGCACCAAAGAAGATATGCAGGCAAAATACTCAAGAGATTTAAGATGCAAGATTGTAACCCAACTTCGACTCCAGCTGAGACCAGATTGCAATTGTTGAAGCAGTCATATGCAGATGATGTCGACCCAACCCAATATAGAATACTTATTGGGTCACTTCGATACCTTTGTCACACAAGGCCTGACTTAGCATACAATGTGGGTATGGTAAGTAGATTCATGCAGAAGCCAAAGGTATCACACCTAGCAGCAACAAAGAGGATAATGGGGTATCTGAAAGGGACTCTCGACTACGACATTTTGTTTCCTGCAGCTGATGAAGGAAAAGAATGCAAGTTAATGGGATGCACCGACTCTAGTTGGTGTAGTGATGCTGAGGATAGAAAATCCACAGCTGGCTATGTGTTTATGTTAGGTGGTGCACCAGTTGCTTGGAGTTCGAGAAAGGAGACAGTAGCGACATTGTCATCATGCGAAGCAGAATATATAGTTGTTTCTCTTTGTGCATGTCAAGCAACATGGATGGTGAACCTGGTCGAATAGATTACAGGGAAGAGTCATGGAGCAATTACCATGAAGATCGACAGCATGTCAGCTATCAACTTGGCAAAGAATCTGATAACACATGGTCGAAGCAAGCACATCGAAATGAGATTCCATTATCTTCGAGAGCATGTAGTAGAAGGGAAGATGAACTTGGAACACTGCAGAACTGAGAATCAGATTGCAGACATCATGACGAAGGAAGTGTCAGTCGAATTGTTCAAGAAGCTAAGGTCTATGATGAATGTAGATAGTTTAGACACAATGAATTAGGTGGTGTGTTAAATATGTAATTAATTGTTTTAGAAAGATTTTATTTGATTTAAAAGACCTGATTTGATTTAGAAAGATTAGATTAGATATTTTTGGGCTTTTATAGTTTGAGCTTTAGCTTAAGATGCAAGTTTACCTAAATCTATAAATAGGGAGGAACCCTTATCATTGTAACAATCAAGTTTGATAATCACGGTTTTGCAGTTGCATAGTGATAATAAAGTTTCACAGTTGTGGGCAGAGAGAACTCTGTAGAAATTTTCATTTTCTTCTCCAACGATATTGTTCTCTTTCTTTCTTTCAAACATTTTCTTTTCATTGTCATTGTGTGATTGTTAACAATCTTGAGATCAAGATTGAATATAAATTCTTCATAGGTAGTTGTTGAATTCCAACAATTAGAGTTTTTCTCTCCCTATACAAAGTATTTGGAGTTTTTCTCTCCTTACCTCCGTAAATGCCATGTTTCTTAACATTAGGAGCTATTTTTCCTTCGTAGGTATTGGTTTTATGGTCTTGCTTTTGAGGTATGTTACGTTGTTTTTTATTTAATTAATGTTATGTATTAATTATAAAATATTAAACTAATATTTATTTATTTATAATAATAGGACACATAATAATAATTTATAAATTTTGTACAAGTGTCATATCTATCTCTATTTTTTATTTATTTGATATTTGGCCTCGAGACCTGACTAACTCAAAAGTCTAGGAGTTGAAATTTCACTCTTTAAAAGTAAATATACACGATGTCGCATGCAGATTCAAATTCATACAGTAACCAACTTAGCAGGACAACAGGACAACATATCTTTTAAATTTTAAACAATGTTCATTTTTAAAATGGAGTGAATAAATTATAGAACGAGTTAATTATCTATTTGATTGACTAAATTCAATGTTTACTTTATAAATAAATGAAAACCAAAATATAAAAATTTTAGAGGAATATAAAGACAATATTTAGGGATATTACATTTATGGATGCAATATTTAAAAAAAAAATTAAAAAATAAATAATATTATATCTTTTTTACTCAAAAATAACATTATTATATATGTTGCTATGTAATATTGAAAAGAAATTAAAAAAGAAACAAATACTTTAACAATTTAAGGATTCAATTTGTTGATGTTTTGAAAATTTTAATTTTCGTATCCAGGCCCGGCCCAAGGGGTAGGCCTCGCTTGGGCCTCCAAATTTTATTTTTTTAATATTATTCATGCATGTAATATTTCTAACTCACTGTTTGTTTGTGTTTTTAACGACTAGCTAGCTTACCGTGGCTTTTCCGCTTTATAAAAATTGGAATTTGAAAAAATTGTTAACAAAAAACTTATAATTAATAAAAATAATGACTGCCAAGAAAAAATAATTGATACAGAATAAATAAAACAATTTTTACTGAACACTATAAAACTAAATATAACATACAAAAACCTTGATTATATATATATATATATATATATATATATATATATATATATATATATATATATATAATATCTCATTTTAAAATTTGTTTCAGGTCTCTTTATACGTTGGGTCGGCCCTGTTCGCATCCAGCTTAGGCTAGTTCTTAAATTATATCATCTAATATTTATTTAATGTGATTTAATTGAATGAATGCATGAAAATTAATTTAATAAAAAACTACATCATAAATTTATTATAAGAAAAGTTTGGAATGTTTTTAAGGATATATTAAAAAATGTCACAATCTTTTATAGAAAATTTATTGTTGAAATTCTTTTTAAATAGTTATTTAATGATTTCCTTTTTAATATAGAATTCTCAAGTGTTTTGTCTTTGTTCTTACAATAGACAGTTGATATTTAACTATAAACTAGATTAAGACTCGGACGCTACGCTTTTGCAAATTAATTTATTCGTTTTTTTATTGAATTTTAAATATGTTAAAAATTTGTTTTGATAAAAAGTGATTAATGAATTTACATTACAACAATTATTGTGAACTATAATTCAGACAACAATATGAATTAATCACATAGAAAAAGGTACATTTTATTTGAAAGAAAAATACATATAGAAAAATTGAGAGTGACATCTAAAATTTAGTTTTGTAAATTTAAATAACTATAGTGTTGTTATTTTTTGGATTATCTACATTATGTAAAACATGTTCTACCTGGTGTGGCACATTTGGCTCAAGCTGCTTTTGTGAAGAAAGACATGTGGGAACAGATGTCCCAACATGGGGCCCTTGTATACAGGACAAGGTTGTTGTTGTTGGCGCGCGTTTTCCAAATGTCTATAGCTCTTTTTTATGTTATTTGTGCTACAAGTGTTATTTTTATCTTTCTCCAATCTGATTTGGTTGATTATCTAATTAAATTAAATTAAAATCATGGAGATTTAAATTTGAAGTCAAATCAAATCAAATCTTTTGTGGAGTTGTTTTAGAGAAACAAATCCTAATTGAATCTCCATCACATGGACGAGATCACTGCTTAAATCCAAGGAGAAAAGCCCATCTATGCATTTCTATATATAGAGACTCTTTCCATGCCTTGAAGATGACGAGCTCGAGTGATATTGTGTGTTTTAGGTTGAGTCTTGTGTTTGTGTTTCTTGTACACAACGTTATTGCTTCATTCATATCATATGGCATAATAGATGTTTTTTGTTTAGTTGAGTTGTAAATTCAACATTGATCATTCTGATTATTGTTGTTGGTCACTGGGGTTAGACCTTGAGAGAAAGTGAGAGGGGGTTCTCACATTTAAGGGGATACCTAAATAGAAATATGTTGAGGGTATAATGAATAAGAGAGACATTGAACAAAGGGTTTGTTGATTTAAGACGATTTGTAATAATTCTATTAAAGAGTGGATTTCCTTTCTTGAGTAGAGTGCCTCCTAGATGTATATGTTATTTGTGCTAAACTGGGTTAACAATTCTTGGTGTTCTTTATTGCTTTTACCTTGATTTATTATTGTTGCCATAATGTGTTTATTCTAGTATAGCAAGTTGTACAAATTGTCCTAGACATTCGGTATAACATTTGACCTATGAGGAACAAAATTTCAATTGGTATCAGAGCAGGCACACTGTTCTGTTTGGGTGAGCTCCAGGGAGATATTTTATGTTCATATGGACAACACAAAGGATGAAGGGTTTGTCAATATAAAAAAATGTTTTAGATGGCACCAATTATGATTATTGGAAAGCTAAGATGCTTGTTTTTCTTAAATACATAGACAACAAGATTTGGAAGGTTATGGTTAAAGGTTGGAAACACCTTGGGAATGTTTCTCAAGATAGTAC
This sequence comes from Lathyrus tuberosus, assembly GCA_022829125.1. Taxonomy (NCBI): domain Eukaryota; kingdom Viridiplantae; phylum Streptophyta; class Magnoliopsida; order Fabales; family Fabaceae; genus Lathyrus; species Lathyrus tuberosus. Next base: position 924,746 of record JALAZF010000914.1, on the reverse strand, counting down.
ATCAAGCTTAAAGCTAGAAGTTGAATGGGCTAATGCAAAAGATGATAAAGCTCTTGGAAACTCCAAGGCTTTGAATGCTATTTTTAATGGTGTTGACAAGAACATGTTTAGAGTGATCAACACATGTACTAAAGCCTAAGATGCTTGAGAGATTCTCAAGCATGCTCATGAAGACACATCCATGGTTAGGATGTCAAGGCCGCGACTCCTCACTACTAAGTTTGAGAATCTGATAATGAATGAAGATGAATTTATTTCTGACTTTAACATCAGACTACGTGACATTTCGAATACTTCCTTTGCATTAAGAGAGAAGATGTCTGATGAAAAGCTATCCGAAAAATTTATAAAATATCTTCCCAATAAGTTTTATATGAAGGTCACAACTATTAAGAAACTCAAGACCTAAGCAACATCAAAGTTGATGAACTCATTGGTTCTTTAAAAACCTTTGAGATGACTTTGAATGAGAAATCTGAAAAATAGAACAAAAGTATAACTTTTGTGTCCAAAACTAAAGATGAAGAAGATCAAGGTGGAGGAAGCATGTCAGAGGTTATAGCCCTTGTTGGGAGAAGTTTTAACAGCTTATTAAATAAATTTGACAGAATATAGAGGACAAATGTCCTAGACAAGGTGTTAGACATCAGTCCCCTAAACAAGAGCAAAGAGGAGCTCAAATCCAACAAAGGAAAAGGAGCACAATGCTATGAAGGTGAAGGTTTGGTCACATTGAAACTGAATGTCCTACTTTTATAATGATGTTGAAAAGGTTTGCTGAAACTTATACAGAGCTGCTCACTGAGTGGAAGGAATCTTGCATGAGAAAAGGGAAACAAAAGAAAACCATAACTGCTCTACTCATGAAAAAGAGGAAGCTTGACTCTACCATTGTAGATCTGGAAAGGAAGTTACATTGTTAAAGTCCAAACTTGACAATATGACAAAATTTGTAAGTATGATGAACAATGGTTCTAATATGTTTAATGAGATCTTAGAAATTAGGGATAAGAAGGTTGTAGGGTTTTACTGTAGTTCCATGAACAAAAAGGTCAAAATTCCCATCAAGAAGTTTGTTGCTCTTGAAAAAAAACTGAGTTTCAGATGAAGGATCACATATCCTAGCATCTTGCTCAACATGTGTCCCCTCACAGTAAAGGCAACAAGTAATCACCTTGGAGGTGTAACCACTATGGAAGATATGAACATATGATACCTTATTGATATATATTGTATGGATATCCTCAGTCTTATAATCAGCCAAGGCCCAAAAGGAAGAAAGGGAAGAGAATCGAGATAAGTAGACATAGAAGGCCAAGGAAAATGTCACATGTCTTATAGCTCATACATCTCTTAGAGTTTCATCAAGAAAAGATTGGTATTTTGATTGTAGATGTTTCAAACACTTGGCTGGAGAAAAGACATATCTTGAAGAGTTGAAACCACACTCAAATAGATATGTTACTTTTGGTGATAGAGCATAAGGAAGAATAATGTGGATAGGAAAATTTGTTAGTCCAGGTTTCCCTTGCCTTGACGGTGTGTTACTGGTAGAAGATTTTACTGCAAACTTGATCAACATCATTGAACTATGTGATCAAGGTTTTAATGTGAAATTCGACAAGTTTTTATGTATTGTCACCAATAAAGAGCAAAAAGTGCTAATGAAGGTATCCAGGCCCAAGGACAATTGTTATTTGTGGATGTCTCAGCCCTTATCTTGTTTGATATCTAAGGTTGATGAAACTAAGTTATGGTCATCTCAACCTCAAGATCATGAAGAAGATCATATCTGAAGAAGCCAAAATGGGTTTACCAAAGTTGAAAATTGAAGAAGACAAAATCTGTGGAAAATGCCAGATAGGTAAACAAACCAAAATGTCCCACGATAAGCTCCAACATCTGACCACCTCAAAAGTTCTTGTGTTACTTCATATGGACCTCATGGGGCCAATGCAAGTGGAAAGTCTTGGTGGAAAGAGATATGTATTTGTGTGTGTGGATGATTTTTCAAGATACACATGGATTAACTTCTTTAGAGAAAAATCTGATACTTTCGATATTTTCAAAGAGCTATGCCTACAAATTCAAAAGGAGAATGGGGGTGAAATTGTTAAGATAAGGATTGACCATGGAAAGGACTTTTAGAATTAAAATTTCTCTAAATTTTGCTCAGCTGAAGGGATCAATCATGAATTTTCAGCTCCTATCACACCTCAGCAAAATGCAGTTGTAAAACGCAAGAATATAACTCTGCAAGAAGTTGTTAGAGTCATGTTGCATGCCAGGAATCCATGAACACATTCACAATAGAGTGACCATTAGATATGGAACCAAATCTACTCAATATGAACGTTGGAAAGGAAGAAAACCAAATGTTAAATACTTCCATGTCTTTGGTAGCAAGTGCTACATCTTGGCAGATTGTAAGCTAAAAAGAAAGATGGATCCAAAGAATGATAAAGGGAAGCTCATGATATCACATATATATGTTTATTACATTGTCGTTGGTGGAATTTCAGGCCATATGGTGCAACATTTTGTCCAAAAAATTAAAGTCTGATTTTGAGATGAGCCTTGTAGGAGAACTCTCTTACTTTCTTGGTCTACAAGTTAAGCAAATGGAAGACAAAATTTTTGTATCTCAAAGAAAGTATGATAAGAGTATTTTCAAGAAGTTTTGGATTTATAATACAAGTCACAAGAGAACTCCAGGTTCAACACATGTGAAAATCACCAAGGATGAAAATGGAGTTGATGTATATCAAAGTATATACAGAAGTATGATTTGTAGTCAACTCTATCTCACAGTAAGTAAAACCAATATCGCATTATCTGTAGGTGTGTGTGTGCTAGATATCAAGCAAAACCAAAGGCTATCCATCTCACTCAAGTGAAGAGAATTTTAAGGTACGTTAATGAGACTTATGATTATGTTGTTATGCAATATCATGATACAAATCCAACACTAGTAAGGTATTGTGATGTTGATTGGGTGGAAAGTGATGTTGATAGAAAGAGCACATCTGATGGATGCTTCTTCTTGGTAAAAAATTGATACCATGGTTCAACAAAAAGAAGAATTGTGTTTCCTTGTCTACTGTAAAAGTTAAGTATATTACCGCAGGAAGCAGTTGCACCCAACATCTTTGGATGTAGTATATGTTGAAAGAGTACAATGTCGAACAAGATATCATGACATTATTCTTTGACAACTTGAGTGCTTTTAATATTTCAAAGAATCATGTTCAACACAGTAGAAACAAACACATTGAAATTCATCATCATTTCATTAAGGAACTTGTAGTTGATAAAATTGTAAATCTTGCGCATGTATCAATTGACAAACAGTTGGTTGACATTTTCACTAAGGCATTAAATGCAGTCCAATTTGAAAAGTTAAGGGGTGCACTTGGTGTTTGCATATATGACAGCCTATATTAGTTAAAGCTTGGGAGGCATGCAAGGAGACTAACAAAGTATATCTCTCATATACTCTATGGTGCATGTGAAATAAGTTTGATTATGATTTATTCAAACTCTCTATTTACCTAGTTCTTCGTTACAATAAAGAACAACCTACGCATATCTTTATCTTGCTCTTAGAAATTCATTCTTTCTCTTATCCCTAAAGTGCTTACTTTTTGAAATAAGAGTCAAAATTCTAAGAATCCAAAAATGTGTTCCTTTAACAAGAGAGTCAATATCAATAAGGTTATTGATAAATTTCTTGAGGCTGAGAAAAATAAGACCAATGGAGTTAGTCCCACTTATTCTACAAATTTTGTGGGTACACATGGTGGACAATCAGTTAAGACACCTGTCATTGCGGATACATCTATGACAAAGATGAAGACCTTGAAGAAGAAACATATGCAAGAGAGTGACTCAGATGTTGATGAAGACTGGGTTACCTTCATAGACTAAATTCCAAGACTAATCTTGAAGGCTTCTGAGTTGGTGTAGGATAATGTTTTAAAGTCAATTGTTGTACTTCGGGACTTGAATTTTGAAGTTTAAAGTTTTTGTCTACAGTAGTTTATAGTTTCGCGTGTTAGCCCTTGTATTTAGGCATGATCTTTCAGTTTGTTGTGCTTGTGTAATGTGTCGCTCTTCTGACAATGATAAATTTGAATTCAGTTCATGTTTATTATTATCCACTTGTGGTGGGTGACAATGTTCTGATGAGGTTACTCTCTTAATTAGCACATTCTAACCTTAGCCAAATTGTGGCACACAAGGGGGAGTAATGGTGTGTACTAGAATGGTGTGACTACTGAATTTGTGAGTTGGTGTATGAGTGCTGATATTTGTTGACTGGCTCTGTTGTGCTTAGTACTGACCAGTACTAACTGTTGTTCTAAATATATGTGCACACTGCTAAATCATTTAGCCTTGCATATGACCCTTAAATCTGTGTGACTGTGTGTGCTGATTTTTGTGTGTGTTAGCAGTAACTTCTAAATCTTGACTACTTACTACTAATTGTGTGTAAATGCATGACTAAATAATCATGAATGACTACATGACTGAATGTTATGGAGCATTGAGTATGTGTAGCAACGACTTGCCTTCTGACTTATGCTACTAACTTCTATTGCTATTGTCTGTTTGCCCTGATATGTGATGTTGCCGATGTTTCTGTTGCTGCTATTGTTTGCTCGGTGTGTGATATGCTTAATGCTCATCTTATGGTTCACATCTTGTATGTTTCTGAAGAATTTTGTTTTCCAAAATTTATCAAAGAGGGATATTGTTTATCCTTTTTGGATTGGCTACATAATGAAAAATAAAATGGTATGAAAACATTTTGGACATGATACTCTAGCTGGAAGGGCACATCTGGCCCCAACTTCTTTTGTGAAGAAAGACACATGTGGGAACAAATGTCCCAACATGTGGCCCTTGTATGCATGACAAGGATGTTGTTGTATAGCTTGAAGATGACGAGCTTGAGTGATATTTTGTGTTTTTAGTCCGAGTCTTTTGTTTGTGTTTCTTGTACACCGCGATATTGCTTCATTCATATCATAAGGCATAATAGATTGTTTGTTTAGTTAAGTTGTAAATTCAACATTTGTAACATCCTCCTTCCCACCTCGACAAATAATTAAATAAAACATGTATAACACATATATCTTCCAAGTAGAATACTACTCAAATAACAATCAAGCCATATTTTAACCACATAATTAAAAATTTAATCATTTGACAAGCAACACAATTATAAAATACTTGGCATTAAAAGCCTCAACAACATTATAAGTTTGAAAATCCGTTCATCATTAAAAGCAAAGGAAAGATATATAATATAAAATAGAATAAAATAATAGCTAGTTCCCCCCGTGCTACATATCAGAGGGACTCCAACTATTAGGCTCAATCGACAAACTACTAAAGAGGCAGAACACCATCCTCAACATCAAGCTCCTTCTCAGGTACTTGATTATCTATAGTCCAGAGGAGCCCAGACACAACATCACAAAAAAGGGTGAGAATACATTCAAATAATAAATATAACACAAAACAATCATGATACATTCACACACTACAAAGCCATATGCATATCAAACATGCACCCCAATATCATGTATTCACGTCTCACCCATATCATGGTCAAACTCACAAAAATCATACAAGATTACTCATTATTACACAAACATTTTATCACCATGTAATGTAATGCAACATCGACTCAACTCATGCTCTTCACGATCTCCACTCTGAACCAGAATCACAACTCAACTCTATATACATGTGGTACCGATTCAACATTTGGTTCTTCATACAAACTAAGTTCCAATCAACTACGAACCCCGAGCCCCCACTTTGAGCTCCAAGTCCTCACTCCGAGCTTGAGACAAGTCATTATTCCCCTACTTTGAACTAGCGAACATGCCTCTTTCACAACAACCACAGCATATGCAATGACAATAACACAACAATGAATACAACCATGCTCTGATTGTGTTGAGCTGCGAAAATTACCTGAGCTTGATGAACGCTCAAAATAAAAACAGAGTCACTGCTGAACTTTATTTATTCCAAGGGAAAAGGAAAATATCGATAAAACCACACGAATAAAAAAGAAAAGGAATGGTCTTCGCAACCAAGAGCGGATTCGGAAGTCGGTTATAGAAGAGAAAGGTATTAGCACCCCTCACATCCATTATACTTAACGAGAACCATTTTGATCGTATTGTGTATATGGGTGTTAACTAAAATTTACTTGCGATTACTCATTTATTATCTGATTTTTATAAACGCTTTAATTTCAAGGAAAATTAAGTTTTTAGTTAATGTGCTCGCCAAGATCTCAAAATCTCGTGCCTACATATTCTCATGGTGCAATGAGAAAATTAAAGCTTCGTAGTTCATGGTAGGAAATAAGTGTTTATTGGGTGATTTTATTGAATGATATTAAGGTCGCGTTCTAACAGTTAAACATTGCTTATTTGATCACACATGGGAGACTTAAGTGTTCATTTGTATTGCGATAGAACATATATAACATGTTCGTTTATGAAAAAGTTTTGACGTTTTCCCTAAGGCGAGAAAATAAAGTTTGATGTGTTAAGATTATTTTTAGTCTAAAGATGAGTATTCAAACAAGGAGTTCTACAGTAATGTCTAAACATTCGGGGAAGGAGAAGGAATACACCCACTTAATCCTTTTTCTTCTAAATTATTGTAAAAAATATGTGGTGAATTAAGTCAAGTTTCGTTAACAAAAGACGATCATTCGCATAGAGAGCTCTACAGCAATGCCCAAATAATCAAAGAGAGAAGGTCTACACCCAATCAATCATTTTAATTCTATAGAAGAACCAACTTAATTCAATTGATTATTGTATTCTTAATATGGAAGATGAAATTTTGAACATGGAGCTCTACAACAGTGTTCAAATACTCAGGGAGATAGAAAGTCTACACCCACTCAATCCTTTTTTTTTCCATTTTTATTATGAAAGAGTTTTAAAAATAAAGATCAATTTTAATCCTAAGTTAGGAATTAATTAAGATAACAAGATACTCAAATGAAAAGCGATAAAAATAAGCAAGCCATACAACCCGAGAGAGGGATACATATTGCCAAATAAGGAATAATGAAGCAAATATTGCCAAATAAGGAATAATGAAGCAAATAAAAGAGATTTCCAAATTAACCAAATTTGAGAATCATTAACCACATGACCAAGTGAATTACCTTATCTAATTAATTAATTAGGATTAATTTAATAATCAAATTAAAATTAATTATCAATAATATTCAATTGCAAATTAATTAAATTTGATTAGCAAAATTAATCGACTAAAGTAAAAACTAATTACATAATTTTACTAATCAAAATGAATTCATTAACAAGATAAACCAAATTAAAAACAAATGAAATAGTGGGTGTGAGAAATTAGAATGGAATGTGATAGGAAAAATGTTGCTTAGACCCAAATAGCAAAAACACAATGGTCCATTTGATTGTGCATGACCATGGTAATTTTCATAGGGAGTATGCATAGGATTATTGTTTCTTTCATTTAAACTAGGAACCAATCAAAACAGGACATATGGTAACTTATATATTAAATAAAATAAAATTAATACAACATAATAATAATAATAATAATAATAATAATAATAATAATAATTATTATTATTATTATTATTGTTATTATTATTATTATTATTATTATTATATAAAACATGTATAATGAAAAAAGAAAGAAAAAATGTATCAGTATGTGTTAGCGTGTGGTATTATATTATTTTAAGAGAAAATGGACTATGCACTGACAGTATAAATTAATTTTACACTGTCAACCAATGACGACGAGCATCCCACCAAGTCATACTGTAAAATTTAAAATACTTGTATGATATGGCAAAATAATATATTCTCATTGAATGACAGTGTAAAATATTTTTACACTGTCAGTGCATCACCATTAAACCCTTATTTTAAATAAAACTACTATAATAATAAAACTTAATGAAGTTATATTAAACTAAATAAAATCAAAATAATGAGTAGAAAGGAAAGAGGAACATATTATAGTAGTGAAACGCGAATACGCATGAGGGAAAGAAGTTGCTCAAAACCGCATTTCAACAAGTGATTTTTCCACGTAAATGTGGTTCTTTCAGATTTCTCTCAAACGTAATTCAAACTCATGCAGATATAGCAACCAATCCGCTCAACGATTCACGGTTTGCGGTTCGTATTCGATTGTTTCGGTTCAGGTTTCATTTGGTTCATAATGGTTTTGGAATTGCTTGTGCGTTTTGGTTCAACATTGTGTTTGAATTTGGAATTCACGTTTTGGAATCAATTCAGGTTTGTGTTCTATGTGCAACTCAATTTCACGTTTCAATTCAGTTTTGATTTTACATTTAAGTTGTTTCGACTCGGTTACGGTTAGAGTAATTACAACATAATTATGATTCTATACAGATATGATTTGCATTAAAGTTAAAGCAAGCAACACGAATCACGACAAATTTGGAAGGAGCTTACTTGTTGAAGCGGAGAGGAGAAGGAATTGGAGCTTTCGTTCCTACTCATAAGATGCTTGGTGAAATGCCTCAATCAATATTTTGCTTTTTTCTGTTTTTTTCTTTAGTTTGGGGCTGCTAATTGTTATTGATGATTATGCTCAAATTGGTTTTTGAATTGGCGGAGAATTGTTGTCGTTATCACCGTTGCATGCCTTGCTCACCACATGCTCGATGAAAGTCTAATACCAATCTCTTTCTTCTTTTTTTTCTTTCTTTACTTTACTATTTTCTTGTTACTTGTATTCTGATTTTTTGTTGTTGATTTGGTATTTTCAGGTGTTGGAAATTGAATGTTGTTATTATGGTTTTCAATTCTTGAAGGTGATGATGATAATGGAGTTTGGTTGAATAATGGAGTATGTGAGTAAGAGAACTAAGAAAGACAAAATATTGAAAGAAAATAAAGATCACTTTATTAAAAAGAACATATAAACTACATAGATAAGAATACAAAACAAACAAAACAACTAAGTAGAAGAAGAAGAAAAAGAAAAGCCATCCACAGAGACCATCTTGACCTTAAACGGGTCAACAACTTTCAAAGCTTCTATAAACTTCAACTTATCTCCTTAGACTTATGATTTAACCTCAGTCATAGTTAACTCAACTCCTTGTTGAATGAAGAGTTCAGAGAGAACCCTACCATAAGGAATGAAACATGACTTTCCCTCTTTAACGTAAGTGAGAGTCATTTTCAGATAATCAAACATAAGCTGAGGAAGTTTAATCTTTATAAATGAGTTGAGAAGCAACATTAAAGCTTTTTCATCAATATCCAAAGAAGTGAGATCCTTGTTCGTTAGCAAGAAGTTTGAAATCAGCAAGTGATACCAGACTAATGCCTTGAAATTGAGACTTGAAACTTTGGATAGGTCGGAGAGATCACAAAGATAAGATGAGGAGACAAACAAGATTCCCAAAAGAGCGTGTCCAGAACCACACCTTCATCCTCACAGTTTATTGCATTAGAAATAGACGTGGGAGTGATGGTAATAGGAACTCTAGATACACTAGAAAGAATAGAATATTCTAGATTTAGTTCTTGGATGGAAGCATTCACCCATAAATCCTTGATCAGGTTAGGGTAAGTAGGACCATAAAGTATATTAAATAAATTATCCCAGCCATTCTGGGAGACAGTGCTTTGAATATCAAAGCCATGAGCCATTATCTCTTCAAATTCAACTAGTCTTTCAATGATGACAACCAACTGGTTTTCCATACCCAGATTAGATCTATAGGTTAACTTAGACAAGGAATGACTCAAGAAGGAGAAGAAAGATGCAAATAAACTGAAAGGTGTTTCCAAAGATATATACAATAATTTGTCAGAAAAATTCAAGACAATTGTCTTTGCTTTAAGACCACACAAGGATTATCTTTAGAAAACAAAATAATAAAAACAAATAACACAAGTAGGGAAACATGAGGTGATGCCATAGGGGTAGTTTCATAGAAATCAAGATGTTTCACATCATTACTAAATAATCTATACCCAAACAACAATTGTGCAAGATAATTATCAAACATATGAATGCTATCAGAAGCAAATAATGCAAAGTCTTCAAAGTCAAATATTTTTCAGAAGCCACTTTTCATCAGAGGAAGTTTCCTAGACTTTGGTTGAAGATAATTCTGAGCAACATCAGACTTTAATACTCTTATCAGACATATGCATTATTCTTTAATATAGACCATGTTCAGATTCTTCTTAATAAAATCAAATCTTTCAATAGCTAAGGGTTTTGTAAATAGGTCAATCCATTGATGATCAGTATCAATGAATTTAATATCTATAACTCTCTTCTGAACATAGTCTCTTATGAATTGATATTTAATCTTAATATGTTCGGTTCAGGAGTGTTTAACTAGATTCTTTGTTATACAAATAATAGAAGTATAATCACAAAAGATAGGGATACTTTTCCACAAATATGATCATCCTCTAGCTGATATTTCAACCAGAGTAGTTATGTGCAACACTTAAAAGAAAAAAGGGTTAAATAAGTTTTAAGTCCCTATAAATATAACGATTTTCAATTTTCATCCCTCTAAAATTTTTCATTAAGAATTGGTCCCTATAAAATTTTCCGTCTCAATTAAGAGTCCCTGACATTAATTTGGGCTAACGGAATCACACCTGGCTGCCTTGGTGGATTAAAAAATTAAGTTATTTTGATTTCATGAATTTTCACTGTGCTTCCATAAAAAGGTTATAAATGATTTTGACCTAATTTCATTGTACTCTTCCCCATTCTTCTTCTTGCTTGTTATCTTCAAGTGCCATCACTTTTTCTTTGATTTGGTTGTCTTGCTTGTTGGTTCTTCACTTTGGTATTAACTTTCATCTTCCTTGAGCGTTTTCTTTAGCCAATGTCTTCTGCATCCGTAAAATCACGATTTGGGAAATATTGTGGGTGTCAGGTTCGTATGGTCTCCTATCATTGCAAAACTGGACCAAATAAGGGAAGGTTATTCTGGAGATGTCCTTATTGGAGGAATGCTGAGACTTGTAATCTTTTCATTTGGGATGATGATGTTGCTGAAAAATCTGGAAATGTAGATGGAGTTGGAACGAACTCGGATTTGGAAATTATTGTCTATATGAAGTCGCTTTATGAAAGAACAAGATCTTGAAGAGCAAGTTGAAAACAGAGACATTTTATGGAAGATTGAAGATGTGGTGTCTTGTTGTTTCATTTGTGTGCAATGTGTATTTTTTCATGAAATGTAGATGTTGATGTCGTTTGTTGTTGTTGATGTACTTTGTTTAATGGAATGTAACAAATTATTAATGTAACCTACTTTGTGTTATGAAATGAAAATGTTAATCTACTTTGATCCAATGTTGTTGTTGCTGTACCCTGTTTAGTGTAATTTTGTTGTTGTTGATGTACTGTGTTTAATGTAATGTAAAAATATTGATGTAATCTAATTTGTTTAATGAAATGTTATTGATGTAATCTACTTTGATCCAATGTTGTTGTTGTTGTACCCTGTTTAGTGTAATTTTGTTGTTGTTGATCTACTGTGATCAATGTGATGTATCAAATATTGATGTACTATGTTCAATGTAATGTAACGAATTATTGTTGTTGTACCCTGTTTAGTGTAATTTGAATGGCTACATAATTTGCAGTAGAATGCAAACTTCATTCCATTGATAGAACAAGTGTATTTGAACAAGTCATACATAATACAACAAAAAGTTCTAAACAAAATGGTCATATGCAAGCCATATGACATAAGACAACAGTTTATAATCATTCATACTACATCAGTGCATAACAAATCAACTAGGGTTCATACTACATAATCTCCAAATAAAACACAAAAAGTTTCACAGCACACAAGTTTTCACTGAGTCAAACTCCTTTCTATGTCATCCCACTTCTTCTTCCCACGCTGGCTACCATCATTTGTGTCATCTCCAAGAATAAGCACTGGATCTTTTGGATCCCTTCCTGGACCCACGATGTTACGAGTCTTAAGAGTCCTTAGCCGGTCACTTTGTCTTTTTTCTGTTGCAATAGCTTTCTTGGACTTCTTTTTTGGAGATAACATAGCTTTCACCTGGACACACATAAGTAACAAAATGATATAAGTAACCAACAAAACCAAAACCAAACAATATAAGTATAACATGTAATAAACTTACAGGGTCTTAGACAACAGGTTTTGGTGCACTTGGTTTTGGTGCACTTGGTTTTGGTACCTTTGGTCTTGGACCAAAGAAAGTCCTTACTATAAGTTTTGGTGGAGTAACTGTATCAGTGTTTGGTGTATTAACACTACTAGTTATTGGAGTAACAGAATCAGTGTTTGGTGTATTAACACTACCAGTTGGTGGAGTAACAGTATCATAGTTTGGTGTATTAACACTACCAGTTGGTTTTGCAGGTGATGTATCTATACTAAGTGGTTCTATATCTAGAATTTCATCATCATCCAACAGTGAAGCCAATTCATCATAATCAATATCACAGTACATCCTCATTTCCTCAGCAGAACTCACAGAATTTTGAGTAGGATTCATATCAGGCTACACATGTTCAGTAGGTTGTTGCACCTCATGCTGCACATTATTAGTAGGTTGTTGCACGTCATACTACACATTATCAGTAGGTTGTGGCACCTCAGGCTGCACATTATCAGTAAGTTGTGGCACCTCAAGCTGTACATTATCAGTAGGTTGTGGCACATTACTTGTGTTTGCCTTTTTCTTTGCCTTTGTGGTACCTTTTGGCCTACTCTGTAACAAATGAAATGACATACAAGTTTAGGATATTGCAAGTAAGTAACATACAAGTTTAGGACATTCAAGTAAGTACTTACCCTCTTTTTTGGTCCTGTCACAACACTTGGAGTTTGGCTGGTTTGTGTTGGTACTTCAACATCTCTTGGCAATGCACCATCAACAACCACTAGTTGTTTGTTTTTCTTACATGTCCTTTTATTGTGACCATATTCAAAACAAACCTTGCATCTATGGCTTGTGTTTGACCTTTGCCACCTTGTTTGGGATGCCTCATCAGGTTCTCTCCTACGGAGTTTCTTTGGTCTTCCAGGATCCCTCTTGAAACTTGGTGGCAGGATTTCAAGATCAGTTGTCTTTGGCCATTTATTTTGCCCATTAATAGGAGTGATGACTTGATTGTAACATGCCAAATAGGTATCCTTATGATAACATTTGTTCACATACTTAATTGGATCATCTACCTTCCTATGTATGGCTGCAACTGCATGTCTACAAGGGATCCTTACCAAATCCCAAAAATTACAAGAACAAGAGTGTTTTTCCAAATCCACAACAAAAGAATCCGTGAACATGACATGAGAGACTTGAAATTTCAACAATCCAGCATATGTTGGCAACCAGTTTGCACTCTTTTCTATCTCTTTGTCTAACCTCCTAAGTGGTTTGGACATAACTTCTCCTTTGCAGTTTTATACCTTCTCCCTAAGAGTGGCAAACCTACCCATTAGATAGTTTCTAATCCACTCAAACATGGTAATAATGGGCTTATCCTTTTGCATCAAAATGGTGGCACTGAATGACTCACTAAGGTTATTCATAAGAACATTACACTTGGAGTAAAATGGGAATGCATGCTTACACCACTTATTTCTAGGTATTGCACTTAACCATTCAAAAGCATCTAGACTCACCTCCTTAATCTGATTCATCTTCTCCTCATGGGCCTCAAAAAAAGTTGCCTTTACTGCAGCCATGATGAGATCTCTGATTAATGTACCCCCTCCATTGTCAATCACAAGCTCATAAGTCATGTAATCATCTTCAATCGCATGCTCCCTATCCATCTCAGTTGTAGCATAAACATTGTTGTTCACTTGACTTGTACCCTCAACAACATCAGGTTGTGTCCTTAGCACGGAAGCATCAACTCCATTGTTTAAACCTACACCTACATCCTCATCACCATCATGCATCCTCTCTTCTTCACTATCTTCAAATTGAATCCCATCCAAAGTAGCTTCACTTGACTCACTCTCATCATCACCTTCAACATTTTCTTGACCTTTTTGCCTCTCTAATACCTTCTCCATATATGTCTTCTCACCACTTTCCAACTTTGCCTCAGTGTAAATCTCAACTTCACAGTTACTATTCTCAACACACACAGCTAACATAGTTGCATCCTTATCATTAACAAAGGGTTTTAGATCATTTTCCATACTACCATGTTCAGACTTCCACCATATTCTAACATCTTCATGGTTAAAGGAAGGGTCCATAGTTTTGATTAGGTCACGAGCTTCAAAATAAGACCAATAATCTGTGTCTTGTCCACTAAAAGCATAGACATCCCCCATGTCGCATCTGCGAAAAACAACCGGTGAGAAACTAGAACTGAAAAGTCGCCACCGAACGTTATTTATCCCTACGCAAGGGAAAGGAAATGATCGAAGAAAACCTAAACAGAGGGAAAGACATGGTCATCGCAACCATAGTCCAGGTTCGGGAGTCGGTTACGCGAGGGGAAGGTACTAGCACCCCCACGCATCCATCGTACTTGATGGGATCCACGCTTGTTGTCTAATCAAAGGCCGAGTTATCCTAAAGTCTACTGCTAAACGAAAAATGAAATGGGGGAAAGAAAAGAAAAAAGTGACTCAGTAGGACATCCCCGTCCTAGGCCTACGTATTCCCTCGTGCAATGGGAAAGTCAGAGTCAACATAGTTCAACGGACTACGGACTAAGGGGGGAGGTTGCTCGTCAAGATATCATATCTCGTACCTACGTATCCTCAATCGGACAAGAGAGAGGAATCCGAGCAAACATAGTTCGACCTACGGGTCGAAAAGGGTCTCGATCGCGCTAGGGCGAGAGAAAAGGTTTGGTTAACTGGAAGTCTCGATCGCAAGGGTGCGAGAGAAGAAGGAAGTTAGTTGTTAGTGTGCTCGCCAAGGATAGGGATCCTCGTGCCTATGTATCCCATCAGAAATGAGAATCAGAGCATCCGTAGTTCACGGTCTACGGGAAATGAAAGGAAGGGTGGAAGGGTCTCGATCGCATGCCTACGTATCCTCAATCTATCCAGAGAGAGGAAATCAGAGCGTCTGTAGTTCGTGGTACTACAGGTAAATGGGAAACAGACTCGATCGCATGGGTGCGAGAGAAAAGGTGATGGCTCACGGAAGGCCTAAGGGAAACTGAATCCTAAAAGTTATCATGCAAAGTGGCCCTAAAGTCAGGATTAGGAAGGAACTAACCTATTGTTATCATGCTTGGATTGAGATCCTAATGTCTATCCTACTCCGAGCTTAATCAGAAATTAAGTCGAACTAGGAACCTTAAGGGAGCATGTGAATACAGAGGTAATCAACAAGTAAACACCAGACAGCTCAATCACAAAGGAAAATCGAATATGAAACCAAGTTAGGAGAAATTCAAGTACAGAGAAGTAATTAGGAATTAATCAGAAATTAATCAAGATAGTCCAAGTTAGAATTAAAATGCTAATTAAAAACAAGATTAAAAGTTAGTCAACAATTAACCTAAAACCAATATCTAAACCTAGTGTTAATTCAAATTAATTTCTAATAAAAAATATAATTCTAACTAAACAAATTCTAAAGTTAAAATTAAATATTAAAAAACTAAATCTAATTCTAATTCTAAAAATTAATAGCTAATCTAATTATTCTAAATTAACTAACTAAAACAATTAGTAAAACCAAAACAAAAAAGACAACAAAAAACAAATAAATAAATAAAGGTGCATGGGCCGCAATCAAGCCCAAAGACTCTGGCCAGGGGGGTGCAACGAGTAAACAGGGTGGTACAAATAGATGAGATCCAACGGGCATAGGCCCGATCCAATTCATTTTAACCTAAAAGGAACACAAGCTGAATAATATCCCCAGCCGCGCCTCTTCTTCTTCATCGTCCTCCCCACGTCGGTGGCATCATTCCTCCATCATTTCTCCGGCGACACTCACAATCTCCCTCCGTCAAACTTCGCCCTCCCGTCACCAATCCTCGCTCTCGTCTCAGATTCGTCCTCGTCGTTCAACCCTCAACACATAGCCGAAAAAACAACATTGTGCCACCGCGGACAACTCGCTCCGTCCATTAACATCACCTTCGTCCAAAAACAACCTCTCTCCGCGTCTTCGGTCACTCAAAATCTCCGCCGTAAACACGAAGCGAACAACGATGTTCTCTTTCACGGTGCGATAAATTCATCTCTCTCAATCGTAGGCCGCAAAATCAACCAAATCAATGCAAGATGCAAATACAAGTAGCAGAATAAACACAAATCGACGAACAACAATATCATGAAATTAGAGTTTGGATCGGGATTGACGTACCTATCGGAGTCGCTCCGATGGCGCTTCGGAGATGTATCAATAACCTCGCAGCTCATGTATAATCGTATTCGCTCGATTCCACTTCCTTATTCCTTGCGTACGTTGTTGGTTGCTCTTCTGTGATTGTCGTGATTGACGTTGCTCTGAATACTTTCTGCGTGTTCAGTGATTCACTTCTGAAATGATGTGGTGGGATAATTGAAGATTGTTGATGAAATGTTGATGAATTTGCAGGTTGGATGAAAATGTGTATGGAAGAGTGAAGGTTGGTGAAGTCTGCAGCAGATGCAGCAGATGATGTTTTCTGCAGATTTGCAAATTGAAGATATGGAGTGAACTGAAGATGTTGAAAAGTTTGTCACGGGTTGGATTTCTACCTTCACTTCTTCTTCTTCTTTTTGTTGCAACTCTGAATTTGTTATTGCTGAATGAATATGGTGAATGATTGCAGAGGAATTTGAAGGTGGGCCGTGATGAAGAATGAAGATGGTGAAGCTCTGTTAGAATCTTGGACGTTGATTTATGGAAATGAAAGAGGATTGCTGAGCTTGAATGAGGAATTCAGATGCGGTTGAAATTGAAGAATGAGGATGCGATTTTTATGTTGGCTTTTACATCTGAGAATTGCAACCTTTATACCAGAACTTTGGAGAGGGTAGAATAGGTACTGCAATTGAAATTCTATTAGAGGAATTTTGATTGTGAATGAGCTGTGAAATGATGTCACAAATTTTGTACGTGATCACCAATTT
Source organism: Lathyrus tuberosus (assembly GCA_022829125.1). NCBI lineage: Eukaryota > Viridiplantae > Streptophyta > Magnoliopsida > Fabales > Fabaceae > Lathyrus > Lathyrus tuberosus. The sequence continues at coordinate 907,603 of JALAZF010000914.1, read as the reverse complement.
TTGCACTGCTATGAAATTGTTTCTTTTTGTATTTTTCTGCTAGTTTTCTGATGTGAATTTTTCCTGTTAAAACTTCTCTTTTTTTTTTCTGAAATTGGATGGGCTGGCGGCTACATTGTATCAGTGGTTCCAAGCCAAAAAGAAATGCCTCGTTTCACAATAGATGTGACAACCAAACTGGGCCATAATAATAATTAGACAAGGTAGCATGAAAACAAAAGTTGGCATTGAGCAATAATCTGTATCCGTAACATCTTGGCTTTGGTTTTATCAATAATAGAATTTGGGTCCAAAATTGGTTATGGGCTAACTTGAAAGAAATGTTTGTGGACTTTAAATGGACATTGACAAAAATGAATATGGATTGAATGAAGTGTGTTTGGATTCTTAGAAATAAACTTGAATCTTGAACCAAACCAAACTTGTAATTAAAACTTGCAAACTTGACTATGACCTGAAATCTTGAGATGAATTTGAAATGAGTTTGGAAATTGGGTTTAAAAAAATGAGAAAGGGTTTATAAAGTGAATTGAAAATGGATAAGAAAAATGGTTAAAAATGGATATGGAAGGGTAATGGTTATGGATATTAAAGAAAAAAGATTATGAACTCGGTTTAGAAAATGGATAGCCAAACAAAACCAAAACCCATCCCAAACTTTTTCACAAGCCTCTGTTAAAAGTGCACACAGTTACCACTGAATAATCTTGCCATTGAAACAAAACATCCGAATCAAACATCCTTTGAATCTTTGATCAAGTGAATCCTCACATGAACTCTTGCTTGACAACCTGATGAAGTCTACAACTCAACCTTGAAAACAAACCCTAATTCACCTTGATGTACACTGATAAATCTTGAAGAAGATGACTTGAACTGAGAAGAAATTAAACCCTGATTCACACCAATGAACCTCTGACCCAAAGCCTTTGATGAATCCTCTGAATAAGAATATTACAAGAACCAGACTTCAAACTCTTGCAAATAGAAAACCCTTATTTAAAGAAACGTTGTAATCTCATGTCTTAGAAATCCAATGCACTTGTTGGGATTCTTTTGATATTGAATTGTGTTACAAACAAGTATTAGACAGAACTGCATTAGACAGAACACATACTCAACGGACCACATCGTCAAAGGAGTTTAACGGAAAGAAAGCTTGACTGAAGGAAACACGTCATCAAAGGGGTTTGACGGAAAGAAAACTTGATCGAAGGAACACATCGTCAAAGGGGTTTGACGGAAAGAAAACCTGACCGAAGAAAACACGTCGTCAAAGGGGTTTGACGGAAAGAAAACCTGACCAAAGGAACACATCGTCAAAGGGGTTTGACGGGAAGAAAACCTGACCGAAGGAAACACGTCGTCAAAGGGGTTTGACGGAAAGAAAATCTGACCGAAGAAACACGTCGTCAAAGGGGTTTGACGGAAAGAAATTCTATACGAAGAAACACATCGTCAAAGGGGTTTGACGGAAAGAAATTTTATACGAAGAAACACATCATCAAAGGGGTTTGATGGAAAGGAAACCTGACCGAAGGAAACACATCGTCAAAGGGGTTTGACGGAAAGAAATTCTATACGAAGAAACACACCGTCAAAGGGGTTTGACGGAAAAAATTCTATACGAAGATGACACATTATCATAAGGATGACAGAAAGGAAATTCCACCGTAGGGACACATTGTCATGGGGATGACAGAAAGAAAATCTGAACGAAGATAACACATTGTCATGGGTATGACAGAAAGGAAATTCCACCGTAGGGACACATCGTCATGGGGATGACAGAAAGAAAATCTGAACGAAGATAACACATTGTCATAGGGATGACAGAAAGAAAATTTTGAAGAAACACATCGTCATAGAAATGACGGAAAGGAAACTGTCTGCTGAGGAATGGGTCGACATTTTCTCTGGGGATATGTCACTGTCTTGACTGAAATTTGATTCGGGCTTCTGTACAAGGTACCAAATCTGGCTTATGCTTCGCATGCATATGTTTGAATTTTTGGTGTAATGCTTCATACGAAATGGAAATGCTACGCGTTTGAGGATGCAATGCAAACATGCTTATTATATGCAACAGGACCCCTCCAGCAAAATAAATGCTGAAAAAACGAGGCCAACTCCGCTGGGGATGACAAACTGAACCGTCTCTGAGGTCAGAAACCCTGTTGAGGAAGTCACACCGAACGGACTTCCTGATATAACCTTTGCTGAAGATGAAGCCCAAAGAGAACTCCCACTTCTTTGGGGATCAAGAATATCAAACTACAGGAGATGGAACCCAAAGATCTGTTACGGAAAAGGTGCCAATAACCATTGGACTTGAAATCTGCCGAGGATGTCAACCACGATTGACCAGACTATTGAGGTTACTACAACTAAGCTCTGCTTGGGGAATGAGGTCAATAACACGAACTTGCCAGAGAATAATCATTGAACTTAACCTGTTGCCAGGGAAACACCCTTAACCTGCTGGGGAATACCAGCCATCGCCAACAACTCTGCTTGGAGAACAATAGTTGACAATATCAACTCTGCTAGGGGACAACATTGAGCTTACTCCTCTGTTAGAGACTTACCTTCTACCCTTACTCTGTTGGGGAGATAGAAAAATCTTGCCACAAACACGATTGGGAAGCACAAACCAGACACTCTGTATAGGAATACGAACTCATGCTGAAGAGCAATCAACTTCACCAAATTGGCTAGGGGAGAGCGAACTCCTGAACTCTTGTTGGGGAGAAAAATCTTAATCTTCATAATGCTCTGCTGAGAGTGATAAAACTTCAACTATCTCTGTCGAGGAGAGAAACTCTACTGGGGTCATCACGTGTTAACTATCAACATGAACCCTGCAGATGTGATATGACCAAAAGATGCCCTGATACAACATAACCCATAAAAGAACTTGTCTTCGAGAGGTATCATGTGGATCTGACATATCTTGCCCTATGACCTTGATTAACCGTTCTCCGAAGAGAATAATTGTTTGCTCTTGGGGTGGCCTGCCCCAGTTTGGCCGAATCTTTTACTCAACGGAGTCTTGAAACGGTTTTTCCCCTGACTGGATGATCTGTGAAGGAGTTCCTCTGGCTAACTGACCTTTGAGAGATTCGTCGAATCTCGACCCGATTGCCCCATATTAGTTGAATCTTGGAATGAATTGCCCCTTTGATGTGAATTGCCCCTGCTCAACGGAGTACTCAGGCATTTTGCATCTTATCTTGATCAATCCTTCCATTGCAGAAACTCTCCTGATGTCAAGTGCTTACTCGCAAGTAAAACCGATCATTTGAAAAGATAATTTGAATGCAATGCACATGACAGATTTGAAATCCAAGTCTGTTCACTGGAAAAATGTTGTGACATATAGTGAATGAATCACTGATCAAAATGTCACTGATACCAACATGAATGGTAAGAAAATCCTTTTAGGAGTCAGCTTCGACGCGATCTTTACCGAAGTATGCTTTCAAAACAACCCTGCTTCAATTAGGTCTTTTGAAGGTTGTAACGTGGCCTGGTTCGCAGTTTAAAAAAGAAAGGATATAAGGCTCAAAGTTTTGTTTTAACCCACCCATTCTCCTTGATGTTCTCCAGTCCTACGTTCAGCTAATTCGACACAGGCACTCACTTTTCAAAAAGGTCAATGAATGGTAGGAGGATAGAAGGAACCCACACGGTTTTTTGGAGCTGCAGTCACCCTTTTGTCTTTGGTGTCTGTAGTCACACGACTTGTTCTTTATCGAGGATTTTTCTTTTTTTTTGGTTTTTCATTCTTTTGTTTTCCCTGATTTTTGCCTGGACCAATTCTTTTGAATTTTTCAATTTTGAGGTCCAGCGGGATGCCCTAACTTTTGCCTAAGTCACTTGTTTTCAAGTTTCGACTTAGCAGGCTTTCTTTTTTCTTATTGATTCCCTTTTTTATTCTTTTTTTTTAACAAATCGTGTGACACTGGCTTGTCTAACTTGTTTGAAAGATTGTAACTGTCTCACTGTCCGATTGGTGAGGGATAACCATAGATGCAATTGATCCTCTAATGGGACACTCCTTTTGAAATTTAAACGCACGGTCAAATTAATTGACACCTACCCTACCATAGGTTAAGATTGAGGGTTTTTCGTTTTCAGAAAGAAACTCCTCCTACTAGGCTCAACGGGGTTGACAAGGGATTATCTTCCTTATATCTCTAGTGTTTAGGGGTTTAAAACAATGCCTGTACATCACCAGCAGGGTGTTGTTCAAAAGCATATAATCAGAAGTTCTGCGTCTTTGAATTTCATCATCCTTCCTCGAATCCTGCTTAAACAAGTGTTAGATATCAATAAAGAGTATGAGTGAACACAAATGGATTTAATCAAAACATGCATATTCATTTCATTATCATTATCAACTGAAAACATACAAGTTTTACAAACTAGTTTGCACATTAACAGAAAAGAAACTACAAATGCAAAGAAATGACATGATCTAAAAGATAGTCAACTCCGGGGAACTGGGCTTTCTAATCTGGATTTGCTGCTGAGCTAGCCATCTTCAAAATTGCTCGTCGAAGTCAGTCTGATAATCATCTACACAACTGCTCTCGGTGACTTCTTCCATGACCTAAACTGATGAACCTACCTGACTGGATGAAGGCGAGTTGTTGATTTGAATACCCTGAGGCGTGAATGAGAACATATTGGAGTCAAGAAGTGTCTCAACCTTACTCTTGAGCACCTTACAGTCTTTAGTTGAATGCCCTTGTGCCCCAGCATGGTAGTCACAACGGGCGTTGGCATCAAAACCTGGTGGATATGGAAAAGGCACTGGCTTCAATTCCTTCAGCACTATCAGTCCACCTTTAATCAAATCTGGCAACATCTGACTATATGACATTGGCAACTGAGTGAAATGCCTATCTGGCTTCCTTGATCTTTGTCGGGCGTGCTGACGCGACTGACGGCGGTATGACCGTTAATTCTGATAAGGTCCTTGATTCGGAGAAATATATTGTTCTTGATACAAAGGCCCAGAAGATTGCTGACTCTGAACAATTGAAACACCTGAATACTGAGGATGAGGTAGCGGAGATCCTTGGATGGAATTACTTTCTTCCTCCCATTCCTCTTGAGAACTGACAACTGATTCATTTTCACTAGCTGGGAAATTTGAGGTGTCCTGAATCTTTCCAATCTTGATATCGAACTCAATGCGTTCTCCAATTATTACCAGGTCAGAGAATTTTGAAGCCCCAATCAACTTATCGAAGTATGGTCCTTGCAAAGTACCCCTGAACATATCAAACAATTCTCTGTACAAAAGTGGTGGTTGAACACGAGCAGCTAACTCTCTCCATCTCTGAGCATACCCTCTAAAAGATTCATTATCCTCTTGAGATAAACCTTGCAACTGCATGCGGCTGGGAGCCATGTCAAGATTATAGTTGTACCGCTTCACAAAGGCGTTGGCTAGGTCTGACCATGATTGGATGCTACTACTTTCCAACTACATATACCAACTCAGCGATGCCCCACTCAGACTATCCTGGAAACAGTGAATCATAAGCTTGTCATTGCGGACATGTGAGGTCATTCTTCTGCAAAACATTACAAAATGTTGCTTCAGACAGTTGTCCCCTTTGTACTTTTCAAAATTCGGCATCTTGAACTTCGGAGGCATTACCAGGCCAGGTACCAAACACATGCTCAAAGCATTCAGATCAAGAGTATCACGCCTCATCAGGGGATCAAGCTTCTCTTCCAATACACGACATCTTTCATCGAACTGGACAACCCGTGGATCTTTAGGTTTCATCTTTGGAACTACCCCTTGGAAATCCGGCACAGAGAAGGCAAAGCTCTGATAGTCTGTGGCATCAAGAGAAGAAGAATGTCCATCTCGGACGATGGTACGCTCCTGTATAGTATGATTCTCAACAGGGATTCACACAGTCTGAGCTTGAGCAACATTGTTCACCGGAGGTGGAATGACATTCCCAGTTCTCTGAACATTGACCTCTCCCCTTGTCATGGCTGCCATAGCTTCCACAAGGTGGTCCAACTGACTTTTCATCAACTCAACATCGACCTTAGTTAGAAACTGATTCTGCTCCCCTGAGTTCATGACTCTTCCACAAGCGGATTCAAGTCCAATATGAAAGTCGGGAAATCAACTGCAGGTCAAGGACAAATGATGGATGAGCTCTCTCCTGACCGGAGCAAGATATGCAAAATGATGCAAGATGCAAATGCAATGCAAAGTTATGAATGCAATAAGACATGGGATCAAAGCTTCCACTAGACATGGCTGGACCGTTGCATAGTACCACATGACACAAGATCAAAGGTTCGACATAGTTTCGAAACCACCATAAGAACCAAAGTCACCAACGAAACCATATTCACCATCAGAAACAAAGTCACCAACAGTACCTATACCTGTAAGAATCATTCCCATCCCGCTCACGGGTATAAACTAGGTCAGGGTAGGTCAAAGAGAATTGCAGGTTCGACGATTCATCCAGAAGCATCATCATATTCACACGAAAGTGTTCAATGATAATACTCTGTTTGAACCTCCATTGCTCGTGGCATCATGCTTGGCTAAGGTGGCATGACACCACCCGCCACCCATGGACCACTCTATTCCTAGTGTTCCTATGGATAACTCATAGCTTGTGTATTGGGCCTTTTACCTCTTGTAACAACCCAACCCACCAAACAGAAAAGTCCAGCACAGAACAGTCCAGTATATGGCAATAATGAAATGTAATAAAAGCGATAAAAATAGTAATATACAACAGATAATGCATAACAACAAACACCCAATGAAATAAGACAAACAAGTGCTAGGATTGACTCGCATAGGGGATGGACCAACAAGAGGTCAATCTTTCCCCAACAGAGTCGCCATTTGTCGCATCTGCGAAAAACAAACGGCGAGAAACTAGAACAGAAGATTCGCCACCAAACGTTATTTATCCCTACGCAAGGGAAAGGAAACGATCGAAGAAAACCTAAAAAGAGGGAAAAACTTGGTCATCGCAACCATAGTCCGGGTTCGGGAGTCGGTTGCGCGAGGGGAAGGTATTTACACCCCCACGCGTCCATAGTACTCGATGGGATCCACGCTTGTTTTCTAATCAAAGGGTGAGTTATCCTAAAGTCTACTGCTAAACGAAAAACGAAACGGGGGAAAAAATGAAAAAAGTGATTCGGTAGGACATCGCCGTCCTAGGCCTACGTATTCCCTCGTGCAATGGAAAAGTCAGAGTCAACGTAGTTCGACGGACTACGGACTAAGGGGGGAGGTTGCTCGTCGAGATATCCCATCTCGTGCCTATGTATCCTCAATCGGACAAGAGAGAGGAATCAGAGCAAACGTAGTTTGACCTACGGGTCGAAAAGGGTCTCGATCGCGCTAGGGCGAGAGAAAAGGTTTGGTTAACTGGAAGTCTCGATCGCAAGGGTGCGAGAGAAGAGGGAAGTTAGTTGTTAGTGTGCTCGCCAAGGATAGGGATCCTCGTGCCTATGTATCCCATCGGAAATGAGAATCAGAGCATTAATAGTTCACGGACTACGGGAAATGAAAGGGAGGGTGGAAGGGTCTCGATCGCATGGGTGCGAGAGAAAAGTGTTAGCCAAGACATCGCCGTCTTATGCCTGCGTATCCTTAATCTATCCAGAGAGAGGAAATCAGAGCGTCCGTAGTTCATGGAACTATAGGTAAATGGGAAACAGTCTCGATCGCATGGGTGCGAGAGAAAAGGTGATGGCTCACGGAAGGCCTAAGGGAAATTGAATCCTAAAAGTTATCATGCAAAGTGGCCCTAAAGTCAGGATTAGGAGGGAACTAAACTATTGTTATCATGCTTGAATTGAGAGCCTAATGTCTATCCTACTCTGAGCTTAATCAGAAATTAAGTCGGACTAGGAACCTTAAGGGAGCATGTGAATACAAAGGTAATCAACAAGTAAACACCAGACAGCTCAATCACAAAGGAAAATCGAATATGAAACCAAGTTAGGAGAAATTCAAGTACAGAGAAGTAATCAGGAATTAATCAGAAATTAATCAAGATAGTCCAAGTTAGAATTAAAATTCTAATTAAAAACAAGATTAAAAGTTAGTCAACAATTAACATAAAATCAATATCTAAACCTAGTGTTAATTCAAATTAATTTCTAATAAAAAATCTAATTCTAACTTAACAAATTCTAAAGTTAAAATTAAATATTAAAAAACTAAATCTAATTCTAATTCTAAAAATTAATAGCTAATCTAATTATTCTAAATAAACTAACTAAAACAATTAGTAAAACCAAAACAAAAAAGACAACAAAAAACAAATAAATAAAAAAAATGTGCATGGGCCGCAATCAAGCCCAAAGATTCTGGCCAGGGGGTGCAACGAGCAAACAGGGTGGTGCGAATAGAGGAGATCCAACGGGCATAGGCACGGTCTAATTCATTTTAACCTAAAAGGAACACAAGCTGAATAATATCCCTAGTCGCGCCTCTTCTTCTTCATCGTCCTCCCCACGTCGGTGGCATCATTCCTCCATCATTTCTCCGACGACACTCACAACCTCCCTCCGTCAAACTTTGCCCTCCCGTCACCAATCCTTGCTCTCATCTCAGATTCGTCCTCGTCATTCAACCCTCAACACATCGTCGGAAAAACAACATTGCACCGCCGCGGACAACTCGCTCCGTCCATTAACACCACCTTCGTCCAAAAACAACCTCTATCCGCATCTTCTGTCACTCAAAATCTCCGTCGTAAACACGAAGCGAACAACGATGTTCTCTTTCAGGGTGCGATAAATTCATCTCTCTCAATCGTAGGCCACGAAATCAACCAAATCAATGCAAGATGCAAATACAAGTAGCAGAATAAACACAAATCGACGAACAACAATATCATGAAATCAGAGTTTGGATCGGGATTGACGTACCTATCAGAGTCGCTCCGATGGCGCTTCGGAGATGTATCAAGAACCTCGCAGCTCAGGTATAATCATATTCGCTCGATTCTAGTTCCTTCTTCCTTGCGTACGTTGTTGGTTGCTCTTTTGTGATTGTCATGATTGACGTTGCTCTGAATACTTTCTGCATCTTCAGTGATTCACTTCTGAAATGATGTGGTGGGATAATTGAAGATTGTTGATGAAATGTTGATGAATTTGCAGGTTGGATGAAAATGTGTATGGAAGAGTGAAGGTTGGTGAAGTCTGCAACAGATGCAGCAGATGATGTTTTTTGCAGATTTGCAAATAGAAGATATGGAGTGAACTGAAGATGTTGAAGAGTTTGTCACGGGTTGGAGTTCTATGTTCACTTCTTCTTCTTCTTTTTACTGCAACTCTGAATTTGTTATTGCTGAATGAATATGGAGAATGATTATAGAGGAATTTGAAGGTGGATCGTGATGAAGAATGAAGATGGTGAAGTTCTGTTAAAATCTTGGACGTTGATTTGTGGAAATGAAAGAGGATTGCTGAGCTTGAATGAGGAATTCAGATGCGGTTGAAATTGAAGAATGAGGATGCGATTTTTGTGTTGGCTTTTACATCTCAGAATTGCAACCTTTATACCAGAACTTTGGAGAGGGTAGAATAGGTATTGCAATTGAAATTCTGTTAGAGGAATTTTGGTTGTGAATGAGCTGTGAAATGATCTCACAAATTTTGTACGTGATCACCAATTTTTGCACTGCTATGAAATTGTTTCTTTTTGTATTTTTCTGCTAGTTTTCTGATGTGAATTTTTCCTGTTAAAACTTCTCTTTTTTTTCTTTCTGGAATTGGATGGGCTGACGGCTACATTGTATCAGTGGTTCCAAGCCAAAAAGAAATGCCTCGTTTCACAATAGATGTGACAACCAAAATGGGCCATGATAACAATTAGACAAGGTAGCATGAAAACAAAAGTTGGCATTGAGCAATAATCTGAATCTGTAACATCTTGGCTTTGGTTTTATCAAAAATAGAATTTGGGTCCAAAATTGGTTATGGGCTAACTTGAAAGAAATGTTTGTGGACTTTAAATGGACATTGACAAAAATGAATATGGATTGAATGAAGTGTGTTTGGATTCTTAGAAATAAACTTGAATCTTGAACCAAACCAAACTTGTAATTAAAACTTGCAAACTTGACTATGACCTGAAATCTTGAGATGAATTTGAAATGAGTTTGGAAATTGGGTTTAAAAAAATGAGAAAGGGTTTATAAAGTGGATTGAAAATGGATAAGAAAAATGGTTAAAAATGGATATGGAAGGGTAATGGTTATGGATATTAAAGAAAAAAGATTATGAACTCGGTTTAGAAAATGGATAGCCAAACAAAACCAAAACCCATCCCAAACTTTTTTCACAAGCCTCTGATAAAAGTGCACACAGCTATCACTGAATAATCTAGCCATTGAAACAAAACATCCGAATCAAACATCCTCTGAATCTTTGATCAAGTGAATCCTCACATGAACTCTTGCTTGACAACCTGATGAAGTCTACAACTCAACCTTCAAAACAAAACCTAATTCACCTTGATGTACACTGATAAATCTTGAAGAAGATGACTTGAACTGAGAAGAAATTAAACCCTGATTCACACCAATGAACCGCTGACCCAAAGCCTTTGATGAATCCTCTGAATAAGAATATTACAAGAACCAGACTTCAAACTCTTGCAAATAGAAAACCCTTATTTAAAGAAACGTTGTAATACCATGTCTTAGAAATCCAATGCACTATATGATAATGAATTATGACCTAATGATGCAAATGAGTGCGAAACAAAAGCCAGTTAAGGTTAGAAAAAAAGGTAGGGCAAATTTTGGGGTGCTACACCCCCCGTAATATCTCAACTCTACATCCTTTACAAAATACCCTTTTGTATAAAATACTACCTTAAACAGCCCCATACCCTACACATTGTAAAAACAACACAAGGGTATATCAGACTTTGCAAAATCAATACAAAACCCTAACAAACCATAGTCAACATTACGCAACACAACAAACACCTTTTCAACTAAAGTATTCAACGAAACGCACAGTAAACAAGCAAGTGGGAATACATTAATGAAAATTACCCGAGGTTTGGGACCACCTCTGTCTGGAGCGAAAAGTGATTTGAAACGGAGAGAGGGACCACCACCACGCACGAACGGTCGCCTTCAAAAAGGAAATAAAGATTGAAAGTGAAATTGGGGATTTTGAATAAAGGGATTGTGTTATTCGTATGGTAACAGATAATATTATTTGAGAAGCACACAATTCATGCCACATCAGTTATTGTAATCCAAAATAACTTAATTTTTTAAACCACCAAGGCAGCCAGGTGTGATTCCGTTAGCCCAAATTAACGTTAAGGACTCTTAATTGAGACGGAAAATTTTATAGGGACCAACTCTCACCTATATAACAACCTCACTGCTCACTCGTTTACACATACAAAAATCCTTAGCAAACCTTGACCTAAATTTAATCCACATCCCTTTCCAAATATCTCTCAAAAAGCTTCTCAAGTTCATCATTTAAACTTGAGAAAGCTTGAGCTTAAGCCTATTGCTAACTCACCGAAGCAAACAGACGGAAAAAGAAGGAGGAAAAGACATAGAAAGGATCAAACAGGCAAACAAGGGAAGAAAGAGGAATGCATAAAGTTTACCTGAGGTATTAGAGTTCTCGTCAGAGCCCTTGCCAGAATTCTAGTTTCCGGCGAGGATCCATTCTTCTGCTTTCCCTCCGATTTCCATGCTTTTATTAATTGTTCTACCATTTTCACAACTTTAATAAATGTACCCTGATGTAGTCGACATTGGACTTTCAATTTGGGGCTAGGGTTTTTATTTGGGGATGAGGGTAGATCTATGATTTTAAGCGTTGTTTGTTTAAATTGATAGCGAATTCATGATTATGAAGAAAAGTTAGGTGGAGTTCGTGTTGGATTTTTGGGATTCAAAACTGAATGGTGAAACTTGGTGTTGCACCCCAAATTTTACCCTCAGATCCTCCGATCATTTATCATAGCATTTTTAATCAGTTTTTTTTGCGTTTTTTAGTTAAACATTTCATTGATCATTAATCATGCATTTTTTAGTCATTTTATCATTCCATTTTAGAGTTTGTCTTTTTTTAAGATTTTATTTAGAATTGTTTGAGTTTAATGTCTTCATTTTAATTTTAATATAATTATTTTAATATAATTAGTTAGGTTTATTTATTTTTATTTAAATTTATATTTTAGTTAAGTTTATGTTTTATTTAAGTTAAGTTTATATTTTAATTTAATTCAATTTAATCCAATTAGTTCAACTTTTATTTATCTATATTAATTTTGATTTCCTTTTAATCCAGTTTAATCTTAATTCTATTTTATTATTTTAATCTAGTTCTTTTATATTATTTAGTAATTAGGATTAGTTTTAATTAAGTAACTTAATTTAATTAATTTTAATTTATTTATTTGTTTTGTGCTGAAACACACCAAGTCACGTTACACTTTCCAACCTCACTATCACAACAATACCCAACAAGTCAGCCTGTTACCAAAGCCTTTCTCCACTTTTTCCTGCTTCCAACAGCGACAATACAACCTGCCAGCCAACGCTCCCAGCACCACACTTGCTACCCGTACGCCACCCTGCTACTTGACATAAAACATCATGCTACAACCTTCATCAAAAAAACAACTCACTACAACCAAGTAACCACACACCAAACGTTTCCTGCTACATACAACTCGTATGGCAAGGCACCCCCTACATCCTGCTATTACAAGTTTAAAACCGTACCACAGCTTGCAGCGCAAAAACAAAACCTACACTCCAAGCCAAGCCTGTGCACGTTCTGTCACCATCCAACTCATAACAAAACCATGCTTTGCCACAGACTGACAACATCAACCAGTAATAACCTGTAATCGAAAAATGACGCATCAGAACAACAACAACCTTGAACAGAACATCAACAATTTTGCTCTGCCATAATAAACCATCCAACCATCACACAATAATCACACAACCTCTCAAATCTCCATAAATTCACTTCCCATCACTCCTTAAACCACTGAAAATTAAACCTTTCACCCACCTTCAAAACACTTTATTCTTCTTCTCACAACAGCCCCACGATGCTACAAAACCATGATGTAACTATCCACCTCAATTCAATCCTCCACCTTCCTTCAACAACAACTCGGAACTAGAATCAATAGAGAAGAAAATGACATTTGAGAGGAGAGATACAAAAAAAAACTTGAACAAAAACTCTTTGAAATTTTCCTTTTGATTCCACCACAGCAAGTGGTTCACAGAGAAACTTAGCCACTGCTCATCCTCATACTCACAATAACAACAACGTTTAATGATCATCCATCTACCTCAACAACAACCTTTAATAAGTTTCTTACCACCGCCATACCTCCATATCCCCATTCATCACCGCCCAAAGTTGTTTCAAAACAACACCATAACCTTCGTAGCGCCGCCGCCGTTGAGAACCGCGTGAAGAAAGAACGACGTTGCGAGAAAAGAAAGCCGCCGAAGAGAAAGCATGGGCGAATAGTAACAGAGACGTACGAAACCATAGCGAAATCGCAAGCCGCGTCAGAGAGAGCGAGATTCAGAGACGAAAAGGTTATGATTGCCGCGAGATGAAGCAAAACGCGAGAGCTAAGAGAGATCATTTGAAGGTATCACATCTGAACATGAGCACCATTTTTTCTTCTTGATCCTCTTTCATTTGTTCTTGAAACGCATTTTGAAGGAGAAAATGAACTATGTGTTTTTGTACTGTTCTGAAAAGAGGAGAAATGAGGCGTTGTGTTTTTGGCTTACAGATTGTTCCATTTTCTCTTTATGTTTTTTTAGGGTTGTTTTTTTTAATCATTTCATGAGTTTGGTTGGACTGGGTCGTGGATCCGACCTGTCATGCCTGGCCCAGCACCCACAAATGGGCTCCTTTCATTGCCCATTATCATTCAATACTGCACCCTTTAGTTTTAATTAGGTTTCATGCTAATTAGTAATTTAGTTTCTTATTAGGTTTTATTAATTAGTAAATTAGTTTTTTAATTAAGTTTCGCTTTAATCAGTAAATTAGTTTTTAATTATGTTTCATATTAGTTAATAAATTAGTTTTTCATTAGGTTGTATTCTAATTAGATTTTAATTTAATTTGTAAATTAGTTTCTGATTAGTTTTTAATTCAATTGGTTAACTAGTTTTTGTAGAATTTAGTTCCTTTTAGAATTTAATTAATTTAGTCTTTTTCTTAAGATAATATATGAAAAACTAACTTAACATATTTTAGTTTAGATTGTGATTTAAATAGGTGTGTAGTTAGTTAATTCTTAACTTTAGTCTTGATAACCATTAATTTTATTAGTTCTCGATTGTTCATTTGTGAATTTGATTCTTGATGTTTTGTTTGATTAAGCCTCATTTGTTGCCTATTCCGTTCGACGATGTCCCTCATTCCAAAGGAAGGTTCCATCTTTGACGCATAAGTCATGTTCTTAGTTGTTTTAGTCCCTCTTATTTCACCTTGGCCTCATAAGAGCCATTTTCCTCATAGTTTAGTAATAGGATAGAGTTATCGTGAACTCTATGTGATTCTCACTATCATGAGAACTCACTTTCCCTTTACTTAGACTTATAGAGTTATCGTGAACTCTATGTGATTCTCACTATCATGAGAACTCACTTTCTCCACCCATGACGTAGACTTAGAGAGTTATCGTGAACTCTAAATGAGCTCGTACTCATTTCCCTTTGGAACTTTGACCATAGTCAATGGTTCCTCTTTCACCCTTAGTTAGGGGAACTACGATTGCTCTGATTCTTTAGTCAGATACGTAGGCACAAGATGCGACGTCTTGGTGAGCAAACTTAGTGTACATATCTTTAGGTCTTTACCTTAGCATAAATATCTTAGCAAGCAACTTTAACATAACACAAACTAAACAAGAGGTTCCTGTAGAGTACTACAGATACTTAGGGTGGTAATACCTTCCCTTTGTATAACCAACCCCCGAACCTTAGATCTTCCCCTTTAGGTTTTTTTAACGATCTTGAACCTTTCCTTTGGATAAATCAAAGTCGGTTGTAAAAGAAAATGGTGCAAGTTAATTAATAGCTTGTTATCCGATTTTCACCGCAACAGACATGGCGACTTTACTGGGGACACTTATTTTTTAGGGTTAAGCCTACCTTGTTTTTTGCCTGTGTTATTTATGTCTTGCTTATTTACTTGTATACATCTGTGATATCTGTATATCTGTATATATTTGTCTATATCTCTGTTTGTACTGGATTTTCTGTGTGCAGGGTATTACTATTGAGTGGTGAGATAAGTCCTAACCCGGACTTGAGAGCACATTTGTTTAGGAACCGTGGACATAGTCAAGGAAACTTTGAGGAAGTTGAATTCCAAAAGAGTTGACTTGAGATTCCACACTCAGTTGAGGCCCTCTCATAGTTGGTATATGTTGAACGAGCAATCGTGAAAGTGTTGCCACTTCGACCTTGGTGCTGGGGATACTGAGGACCGTAGTTACCCTTACCCTCACTTGGCCTTTTTAGGATGTAGTGCGGTGACCATGAGGGAGTCTATTTCTGAAATGGTTGTCACACAATACTACGCTCAGACGAGATTCTCTTGAGAATATTGTTGATTACCAAGTTAATTGGGAAGTCGATAATATTCGAAAGATGGATTGTCGACTCTGGGAACTTTTTAGAACCCTGTTCTGCAGATGAAAACCCATAGTACACACCTTTTGGGATGGGTAGATCATTGGCTCCGCTCATGTGACCCTTAAACCTAGGCTTTGTGTGCTTTGTACATATGTTTGTGCTTGTGTGTTTTTGCATACATCCATGACAACCCTTTTGGTTTCAAAGAACTCAGACGTTCTTTCCTTTGCAAGGATCAATAGAGATCATGGTTTTTTTTTTTTTTTAAAATGAAACTTTTCACTCTTTTTTTGCAGCCCGCTTTTGAGTTCTTTGAAACCATTTGGCTTGCATTTGCATTGTGTAATACCCCAAATTTTGACCACTTAGATTTCCCATCATTGTGAAAATCATCATCACAATATGGATGTACCTTTATGCTTCATTAGTCTCCCCAAAGATGGGTGAGCATCCACTACAATCAAAATTAGGGTTTCAAGCCCTCTCTGAGTGCTTAGACAAAGGATCAATCAAGAAATGACATGATCTTCAACTTGTCTAATCTCTTAAATATCCACAATGGATCAAAAAGGACTCACACTTCAAGGATTAAGCACAAGGCTGCTCCCTTCTAGGTGGATCAAGTCTCAAGATCGACAGTGTCACCAAATTAGGGTTTTGGTCGACCAGGGCCTCCAGATGGAAATTTTCATCTGGGCACAAGGCAATGATCCAAAACATAACCTAATATACTTCATGGAACCTCATGAACCCATGCATCAATTCAATTTTGCCTCAGGGGATGCATTCATAAAAAATCAGGAATTAGGGTTTCTTGACCTAATTCACCCCTAAGTTGACTTTTGGGACAAACCATGAGCCAAGACCTCAAGAGATGATTTGAGGGTCTCTAATATACCATATTGATCCATTTGGGACAATGGATTAATCCAAGAAGTTTGAGCAACAAGTCTCAATTTCATCTGCACCACAATTAGGGTTTTAAGGGAAAAGTCAACTGTAACTTTGACTTTTGACCTGGACATGCTCCCAAACCCTAATACATGATTGAATATACCCTATGACACCCATGGAACATGTCCATCAAGTTTGATTTAGGTCAAGGACATGATTTCCTGAAGAATTGCACAGTTTGGAATTCATTTGATAAAAAGTCAACTGTGCACAAAAGTCAACTTTGACTTTTTGAGATTTTTCACCAAAATGGATTTTTAACCCTAAAATGATGTTAATGTATGATTTGAATCATCATTCATCAAGAAAAATCAAGAAAAGTGAGATAACTTGTAAAAGGGGTAACCATAAAACTTAGAAATTTTTCTAAGTTAAAAATAAAGTGGCAAAGGTACCAACTTTGGAGGACCATAACTCCTAAACCACAAGGCCATTTTTTCTCATCCAAAGATGGATTTGTAGCCCTCATTATCACCTACAAAAACTTCAACTACAAGTTATTCCAATTCATTAAGGATTTTGAGTTATGGAGTGATCAAAGTGGCTGAAAAGTGAAAATGTCACTTTTTCCAACACTTAGTGAAATTTTCACTAAGTCAGATTCTGCCTCACTTTTTGCCAAATGTAGGGGGATTTTTCACTTGGAATCAAAAGAGATCAAAACCAAACTTGTTCAAACAGTTGTTGTATCATGTAAGAGCTTTCCAAAATGGCCAAGAACATTGTCAAATTCAACCTACACCATGAGATACAACATTGCCAAGTTGCCTTGCTGAAATCTGTCAAGGCAAGGCAGAATTTGCAACTTTGGTCGATTTTCCAAAATCAGCCAAATTCAATTGCTCCTATCCACTTGGACACCTCAAAGGATTGAATCTAAAGGGGACAATCACTGAGCCAAGCCTCCAAAGTCCATGGAACAAGAAATAGCATGTTGAACCTAGAATGGCCAAAATAGGGACAAGACTTCAAATTTGGAATGAGGCATTCAATGGAACCATCAAGGTGGCATGGACTGAGCCATTCTCATCTGAAATCAGTCAAGACTTATCTAAGACCAAGGGAACCAAAGCTCTGTGCCCTAACCTCTAGTCAATGGCTAGAGGAGACTTGGATTTTCATTTGCCAACATTGGCCAAACCTACTTACCAGCTGCCATGCACTATTCCTTGCAAAACAAACTTGCTCTACTATAAATAGAGCTCAATTGTGGTCAGTTTGAGTACACCAAAGCCATCTAATAGTTGCTTTCCTTAAAATCTCTTCTTTCACTCCAATTTTGCCTTCTAAGGCAAGTCACTATCGGGTTTTGAGTTTGAGAGCAATTCCAATCAAACCAATCACTCACACACCTCACATACATCACATATGAGCTGATCAAACACTTAGATTACTTCTGAAACATCAATTTCACAAAATCACCAGCTGGTTGCTCAAGGTTTTAACCAAAGTGCAGCTGAGGTACCACAAAATGATCCAGCCAATTTCAATCAAGTCCAAACATCCAAACACAATCCATAGGGTGTAGGGAAGCTGTTCAGATCATCACAACTCAACTGTAACACCTCCAAATCAAAAATCACTTTGAACTTGCTGTCACGGCCTAGAGGTAAGCACATACTTGGTCATCTCTCAATCTATGCATATTTCCTCGCACAATAATTTGGCCATATGTTCATAATCATGCATGGAATGTTTTCCCTCAATTAATTGCATTGTTTGAATCGTGTATAAAAAATCCTAGCCTTCATGCAGAAATTAGGGTTCTTGAGGTCTCTTCGTGATTTCTTGTTGTATGTTTAATTTAAATGAAATTAAAGTACATAGACATGATCGTGAGGTTGAGACGAGCATAATGATATGTGGATTACATGATATGATTATGTATTCATGGAGATTGGATAGAAAATGCAAATCTGAGAAACCAAGAACACGCGCGGGTTCTTCAGCTGTTCTTGGCGCCATTTTTCATATATTCAAATATTTGAATTTTGTGATTTTGTTTAATTGATTCAAAAATTAATTTCTCTCTGAGTTTTAATGATTTTGAGTTGATTCTTTTTTTAATAATTCACAAAAATGTTAAAATATTTTATTTTCACAAAAAAATCCCAAAAATATTATTTATTTCATATAATTGATATTTTTGTAAAGAATTAATATTTTGATTGTTTTTGGCATTTTAAATATTTTTTCTACATTGATTTTGCAACTTTTAATGCTTTCTAATTATTTTGTAGGTCAATACTTAATTTTTGAAGCATTAATCCAAGATCACAATTTGTTTTCCATGTGTTAAACAATTTTTGATCATTTTAATTGAATTTTTATTCAATTAAATACATTTTGAAAACAAATTAGGGTTTTGGGTTAATTCAACCCTCATAAATCATTTTCAAAACTCTTTGGGCCTCTTGAGAGAGTGTAAGACCCATCCCCCCTTGTACAAAAACTTTTTGGGCCTCACTCATTGTATAAGTCCCTCTGTACAAGTAAACGGCACGATCGTCGCCCGTTTAAAAATAAAAATCATCTGGGCCTCTCCTTGAGCTATAAGACCCATTCAAAACACTTTGGGCCTCTATTAGAGTGTAAGACCCAATCCCTCTTTTAACCAAAACATTTTGGGCCTCACTTATTGTATAAGTCCCTCTGCGTTAAAAGAAAACCTCGGCACGATCGCCATTTTAAAACGAAAAATCATTTGGGCCTACCCTCGTATTATAAGCCCCACTCTTTTTTCTTCAAACCTTTTTGGGCCTCTTGAGAGAGTGTAAGACCCATCCCTTTGTACAGAAAACCTTTTTGGGCCCCAGTCACTTGTATAAGTCCCGTTGTACAAAGTCAAACAGTGCGCTCACTGATAAAACCCTGGGCCTCTCCTTGAGCTGTAAGCCCCAAATCTTTCTTTTTCAAAGCACTTTCTCCTTTGATTTTGAATATACTGTTATTTTCAATCTTTCTTTGTTGAACAACTAACCAAACAGCATGGAAGCACTCCAACCGAGTAAGTGGTTATCGCTTTCGTTTACTGCTTTCATATTATAAACTGTATTGTGGGGCTGCTCACTGTAAGTCTCCTTTCATAAACTCATATCTACTGTGTAATAATAGTATAGATATTTCGAGTTTCCCCGGCTACTACGTCTAGAACTAGGTGACGCCGTTTCATTTATTCGTAGAAATAGACGCCTAGATCCCCAATAGGAGCACCAGATACAGTCTTCTCTTCGGCTGTCCTCCTTAGGAATCGTCAAGAAGCTCTACTCCCCAAGATGAATGTATTCTCCGTGAATGGCATCTTTGAGTTTCTTCCAAATTCTCGAACTTTCCTGACTTGATCTATTCCTTGTGGATAGCTTGCCTTGAATGTCTCGGGGTTTGGGTACCCACTACGGTCATAATCTTGGACCTTAACTAAGGAACCCTCTTTAAAAGCTAAAAGTCGCTGGATAGTAAACCTCGCACGTTTACCAGTGGTTTTTATCTTTAAAAGAGTTATCTCTCCTAATGGAAAGGAGATGATAGACCCACGGGCTTCTTAAAAGCATCGGCCTCCTCTTGGGCATTATTCAAGGACACTACGGCTTCTTAGAAGTATTCACAGCCTCCTCTTAGGCTTCGTATAATGATCTCTTCCTTCGGGAATGATAGCCTCCTCTTGGGCTTCGTACAAGGACCCGTCGGCTTCTTAAAAGTTTCCAGCCTCCTCTTGGGCTTCGTACAAATTGTCCCGACGGCCTCCTAGAGGTATAGGAACATAACCTAGTCATCCTCATAGAACAATCCTTTCATAGAGTCTACTACTGTTTCTCAAAGCATAGTACGAAAGATAAAACTCTAGACACGGACAGTCTAACTTCCTTGAGTCTCAAAAGACATTCTCAAGTGACCCCTTCGTTAAATAGGAAAGAAACCCGCAGACTCGGACAGTCTCAATACCCTTTGGATTTCCAGTTTCCCCAAAGAAAAGGAAACAACCCCGATCCTCAGATCTAACCCATGATACAGTGATGCTCATATAAGAACTGATTTTCTCTTTCAAAATCAGTATACTGGACCTGTCACTTAACTGACACAATAACCTTAGCCTCCTCTTGGGCTTTGTACAATGATTCTCCCCAACGGAGTCAAACAACGTTTAGCCTCTCTCTCGGGCTTTGTACGAGACACATAAGAGACTCCCTCATTGAGTCAATCCCCCTTTCGCCTCCATCTCGGGCTTTGTACGAGATACAAAAAGGTTCTTATTGAGCCAAACAAACAATCGCCTCCATCTCGGGCTTTATACGAGATACCAAAAGACTCCATCGTCGGGTCAAAATCTTTTAGCCTCCACCTCGGGCTTTGTACGGGACACAAAATAGCCTCCTCTTAGGCTTTGTATAATGATTTTCCTAGCGGAAATTAGCCTCCTCTTAGGCTTTGTATAAGAAAACCACTGGTTGATCCAATTAACCTTTTAGCATCAAAGCTGTGCCTCGTTCACAGTATACAAACATCAACAACTCCTTCCCCTTCATCTAATCGCTGTAAGCGGCAAGCCTCTGGATCATCTATATCCACGCCACTGTCCCTCTTTTAGCATGAGAAATTCCTAAGGAAAGATGGCATTGCTCTACACTGAGTTAAAGTCTTCTCCTTCAGGTTAAAACCCTTTATTCGGAAATTATGGCATTGCTCGGATCCGCGTATCCCAGTTAAAGTAATTCTCCTTCTCTCCTCTTTAGAGATGACAAATTCTCTCTAAAGCCGAGGTCTTTCAGCTTCACGTCTTGGGCTTTGAACAAGACACAAATAGACCTTTCAGCTTCACATCTTGGGCTTTGAACAAGATACAAACCACCTTTAGCTTCACGTCTTGGGCTTTGAACAAGACACCAAAAACCAATTTCCTCCCATAGAATAGGAGGAACTACGAACGCTCTGATTTCCCTGTTTCGGTAAACGGGAATACGTAGGCATAAGATCGAAAGAAAAGATCTTAGCGAGCGCAATCAACAAAAAACCTAAATCCCATATCTCCATCAATCAAAAGCAGTATTTCAAAAGCATCAGTCCTAACATCCTAATCCTTGTTCCCCGCCAGAAACCTTCTGCCCAGGTAAAAAAGAAAGAAAACAGTATTGGCGAAAATACAAATAACCAGTACAAAGGCCCCCCACATTGATAGCATCCGTAACCTAACAGACCACTGTTTAAACTCAGTACGCAAGCAGGGTTAATTGGAGACATCTATTTCCCTTCCTTATTCAGCTCACAATAGGATAAAAAATGAATCGACCTGCAGTCAAAGCTCAAAGCTCAAACCGCAGAGAGCGACAAGCGCTTAAGAACCGCGTCCAAAATCGCTCGCTACAGAAAAGTGGCGCCCACCGTGGGGCCCTTCTTTCTTTCTTTCTGTTTTCCTTGTGTAGAAACTACAGAGTGGTAACTCAGCCGGGGAGCCATTTCTGTCAAGAACTTAGGATTCTTAGCTTTATAAGTCAAGGATGATTAGGACAAATATATATACTGCTTTTCCTAATTGAATATGTGTTTATTTTTCTGCTACTGGGAATGCATGTGATGCCGCATGTGGTGAGAATGAGTATACACTTAAGATAAGTGATGGCGACGGGGTCGACCATCAACCTCAGTGGAGGCTGACCAACGCAACCCATTCACTCTTCTAGCCAATGGGCCGGTTGTTAAGTCTGAGAAGCTGAGGAGCCAAACCCTTTCGTAGTGCGAAAACTATCGGAAATAGTTGTTACGCGATACTACCCTCATTTGAGGCTGGTGATCTATTCTCGGTGAATGGCACTTACTCTAAGATTGCTCTACAACTCGCTGGCGATCCGCTTGTTGTTTTGCTTTCCTGGGAGGAGCAGATGATAATGAGTACAGGTACAAAAATCACCCTAGTATAAACCTTTGGGGATGGGTAGAGTCTTGACTTCATGACAACGACCCTTTGACCCCATGTTTTTTCTATGTTTTTGTGTGCTGCATTCATGCATTCATTTAATAAAACATTAAAACACTCAAAAAAATTTCTCTTCTAGTCTCTCTGTTTTTCAAATTAAACTAAGACTGTGATTGCAAATATAAGAGAAGAGGATTACGCTAATGGATTTCGGTAGAAGGAGAACTCACCAGTATACCTTCAAGGTTCCAAAACTAGGGGATTTGAGAAGGTTAGCAAGGATGATCGTTAACCCAGAGGCTTTCAGAGCCAAGCACGGTGGTTTGCTACCACTGTTAAGAGTCCATGTGATTAAGGGGATCATGGACGCGCTCATTCAATTCTACGATCCGGTTTATCACTGTTTCACATTCTCGGATTACCAGCTATCACCAACGCTGGAGGAGTATTCTCATCTGACTGATTTACATATCACTGATCGAGCTCCATTTTCTGGACTGGAATAAATTCCAAAGAATCAGACTATTGCAATAGCAATTCATTTGGACGAGTCTGAGGTCAGGACTCACATGACCACTAAGGGTGGCATCCAAGGTTTGCCAGCCCATTTCTTGACAAAAAAGGCTCTATACTTCGCTAGTATAGGGAACGGGACTGCTTTTGAAAGCATCTTTGTCTTGCTCACCTACAGGTTATTTTTGTTTCCCAACATCAATAACTTCATCGATATCAACGCTATTAAGGTTTTTCTCATTGGAAACCCTGTGCCGACTTTGCTTGCAGATGCGTATCATTCTGTACACTTGGGAAATTTGTACAGCGGAGGGGAGATCACATGCTGTGTACCTTTGCTTTACAAATGGTTTATCTCTCACTTGCCCAAGTCTGCTGCTTTTTAGGATTGCAAGAGTGTCTTACGTTGGTCGCAGAAGATCATGTCTCTTACCAACTCTGATATAGATTGGTGTAATAGGATTTATGAGGGAATTAGAATCATTGACCGTTGTGGAAACTTCCCCAGCGTACCCCTCATAGGAACTAAAGGAGGAATCAACTATCATCCGATATTGGTTCTTCGTCAATTTGGATACCCGATGAGACACATCCCACTGGGTGTTCATCTGGAAGGTCTTTTCTTCAAAGAATGAGAAAGTGACAGAGCACTAAAGATGGAAATATTGCAAGCTTGGAAACATGTTCATAAAAAAGGACGAGAGTCTCTGGGAAAACCGGACTGTGTCTCAGTGGAGCCTTATCTCCATTGGGTACAAACTAGAGCTCTCAAGCTAAAGATGCCTTATCCTCGTTACGGAATTCTTCCACCGAGGGAAACTGTCATGTACTTCATGACGGAAACTGAAAAGCTTCAGGTTACTCTCAACAAAGTTCAAAAGGAAAGAAGATCTTGGAAGAACAAGTACCGCACCCTCGACGTAGAGTGTATCCAAATACAGCAACTACTAAAAGAGAAAGATGCTCTGATTGAAATTTTGGAGCAGCATGCTGTAGAGAATTAAGATGACCAAAGGAATTTGCTCGCTCCTTTCACCTGGCAAAGGAATGACAACCCAACAACGACCCAAGCGCCCCGGTCAAAGAAGAGGACTCGGGACCCATTAGTTTAGGTTTCTGTTTCTGCACTTTGTAATCTACTGTATTTCCATTTCTGTAATCCTTTGGAATTCAATAAAAAGGGGTTTCCCCACTGTTTGATATTTGCAATCTAATTGTCGAAGTTTATTTTGATTAAACAAAAAAAAACAACAATTAATATAATCATTGCATTCATCATTCTCACATCGCGTATTCTCCTTACCTACGAATCTCACGTTTGTGTCTCGATTCTAGAGTCAAACTGTCTCATTCGTACAATACTTGGGCCAATCGTCAGAAAAAGATGGATGGTCTTGAGGAAGAAAATAGAGAGTTGAAAGAAGAGATTGACGCTCTGAGAGAGGATATGAGAAAGCTTCGTAACGACATGCAAGCCATGGCAGAAGCTCAGCTACAAAGAACTATGATCTCAGAGATCACCTCAACACCCATCATAGAAAAGTATGATCCTAGGTATCAGATGCCGAAAGATCGTCCTTGGGGCATGCCTGTTAACTATATCCCAGAAGGATATGTTCCGCCGATCACTGAAGATCAGGGAATCGCAACAGAAGCCGCTGAGCCTGAAGGTTACAAACTTCGGAAAAGCGAAGATGCCAGGGGCATACTCAAGACTCCTGAAGGTTACAAACTTCGGGAGGCGCCAAGACTTACTGCCATAGTCACGGTACCACCCCCTGTGGTGCACACTGTCCCGGAAGGACAGATTCCACCAACACCTTCTGGTAAGAAAGAAACTATGTTTGACAGAATGGATGAATTCCAGGAGCAGTTCTTGGAAATGCAGAAAGAGCTGCAAGCCATTCGCGGTCAGGATCTATTTGGGAAGGACGCCGCAGACCTCTGCTTGGTCCCAAATGTGAAAGTCCCGCACAAGTTCCAAGTGCCTGACTTTGAAAAATACAAGGGTAACTCTTGCCCTCAGAGCCATCTGGTGATGTACGCTCGGCGGATGTCAGCTCAGACAGAGAATCAGGACCTACTGATTCACTACTTCCAGGATAGTTTAACCGGTGCCGCATTAAAATGGTACATGGGTTTAAACCGTGCCATGATCAGCACTTTCAGAGATCTTGGTACTGCCTTCGTCCAACAATATAAATACAATTTGGACATGGCACCCGACAGAGATCAACTCAGATCGATGTCGCAAAAGGACAAAGAAACCTTTAAGGAGTATGCTCAAAGGTGGCGTGAAATTGCCGCTCAGATTTGTCCACCTCTTGAGGAAAAATAGATGACAAAGATCTTCTTAAAGACCTTGAGCTCATTTTACTACGACCGAATAATTGCCAGTGCACCCAGTGATTTCACCGAAATGGTCGGCATGGGTGTACGTCTTAAGGAAGCCGTCCGAGAAGGACGTTTGGTAAAAGACACTGGATCAACGAGCGGTACTAAAAAATACGGTAGTACTCTCCCTAAGAAAAAAGAGCAAGATATTGGGAATATCTCTCTCGGAAAGCAAAGGCGACGTTATCAGCCAGTAGCAGCTGTAACTCCTGCTATCGGCCCCGCGCCTGTTCCTATGTATCAACCTCAGGTTGCGTAGAGCCAACCTGACCAACAAAGGACACAACAGCCTCTTCAGCAGGCTCGTCCTCCATATAACAACAACCGTACAACACGGCCACCAGGATTTGATCCTATACCCGTAACGTACGCAGAGCTGTTTCCGTTACTGCTGGCTAAGGGGCACATTCAGACTAAGTCTCCCCTTTCAGTTCCGAAAAATCCGCCTTTTTGGTTTAAAGCGGATCAAACATGCCCTTATCATCAAGGAGGTTCAGGGCATAACGTTGAGACTTGTCTCAATTTCAAATCCGACGTGCAAAAGCTTGTTAGGAGCGGGCTCTTATCTTTCAAAGATACGAATCCTAATGTTCTTACGAACCCGCTGCCTCAACATAAGAAAGCTGCAGTCAATCTGATTGAGAAAGAGACTAACAATGTCTATCAAATTCATGATGTACTCTTGTTGAAAACCAATCTGGTCAAGATGCATTGTAGACAGAGTGGATATGGCCATGTGCCACCTCATAATTATCACCAGTGTGATATCTGCTCTAAAGACAACCAGGGATGTTCTGTGGTGCAAGCAGCTCTACAGGAGCAAATGGATCTTGGATGGATCCAAGAGAACCGAGTTCGTGGAGTTAACATGGTTTACACGAATTCCAACGTCGTTCAAAACCACGACATCCGTGCGATGAATGTCAACTTGGTGGCGATACACTCAAGGCAAAGCCAGTATCATAATCTGCCGCGGCACGATTACAGTTCCTGTCTGATTTGCTCGGTAAGCAAACAGGGATGCTCTTTCATACAAGAGGCCCTCCAGCGTCAGATGGATCTTGGATGGATCCAAGACTACCATGATAGGAACTCTTATCAAATTAACATGGTTCAGATCTTTGACATTCGCGTGATGAATACCAACCTGGTAGAGTTACATGCCGAGTAGGTCCGATTCGGATTCTTAATATCACATGATTATCAAAACTGTAAAGCAGGTTGCAAAAACGATCGAGGTTGTACCCTTGTCCAGGAGGCACTTCAGCACTTGTTAAATCACTGGTGGATGCCAATCTATATGGATGAAGATACTCAGCAGATTAGTATCAATCACAGGAATCCTACTCGTCGTCAAAGTCAGGATGTCCGATCAATGGAAGATAACCTAGTGAGGTTACATTGTATTCAAAGTGGGCGTGGCCAGGTGCCACCACACAACTATGACAGTTGTAGCGTCTGTTCGGAAAGTAACCAAGGGTGTTACCTTGTGAGAGCAGCTCTTCAGGGTCAGGTCGATCATGGAGAAATTCGTCCATATCCAGGTTCAGGACCCATCATTTGGTCGCCGAACTACCTTGCCGAGCAAGTTGAGGATGTTGTCACGATCTCTGGTCATCACAGGACCAGGGATGTTTTTGCCATCATCCCTCTACTTGACGAATCTAGAGTTCCCAATCGAGAACGGATCAAGGTTACTTATGATGGTCAGAAAAATCAGAAGGTTCCCATAGTCTTCTATCTACCGGGGCCACTACCGTATGAATCAGCTAAGGCAATCCCTTACAAATACGGTGCAACAATAATCGAGAATGGAAAGGAAATTCCATTACCCTCCATCGTGAATATTGCAGACATCAGTCGTGTAACACGGAGCGGTCGAATCTTCAACCAAGGGGTTGGAGAATCCAACAAAGAAAAGGAACTTCAGGCAGAAATTCCTGATCCACCAGTCGGTCAATCTAGTAATCCCGACTTTTCAAAAGACAAAGATGAGATGCTAAAGCTCATCCAAAGGAGTGAATATAACATTGTTGATCAACTGTTACAGACTCCTTCAAAGATCTCAGTATTATCACTGTTACTCAGTTCAGAAGCACACAGAGAGGCTCTACAGAAAGTCTTGGAGCAAGCCTTTGTGGAACAGGATGTAACAATTAGACAATTCGATAGCATTGTCTCTAACATCACTTCCTACAACAATTTGGGATTTAGTGATGAGGAATTACCCGAAGAGGGTCGCCGTCATAACATGGCGCTCAATATCACAGTTAACTGCCAGGACGATGCTTTAGCCAGCGTACTGGTAGACACAGGGTCAGCCCTGAATGTTATGCCGAAGTCCACTTTGATGCAATTATCATTCAAGGGCCCTCCGATGAGAATCAGCGAGGTCGTCGTCAAAGCGTTCGACGGATCCAGGAAAACAGTTATCGGCGAAGTTGATCTTCCCATAACTATTGGTCCTCACACTTTCCAAATCACTTTCCAGATCATGGACATCCGGGCAACGTACAGTTATTTATTAGGAAGACCTTGGATACATCAGGCTGGAGCGGTTACTTCAACCCTCCACCAAAAGCTAAAGTTCGTTCAGAATGATCAACTTATCACAGTCTGTGGGGAACAAGCCTTGCTTGTGAGTAACCTATCATCATCTACTTGTGTGGAACCCGAGGAGGTTATTGGAACTCAGTTCCAAGCACTATCGGTGAGCAAGGAAAATCAGTTCAAAGAAGGAACTTCAATTTCTTCATACAAAGATGTTATCAAAGCGGTCGAGAGTACCGATGCGACAGGATGGGGACGGCTTGTCATTCCTATTGACAATAAAACAAAGAAGGGTCTTGGTTTTTCTGCGACCTGTACCCAGATAGCCGCCAACGATGAAAGTCTTCATCCCCTTCAAAACTTCTTCCACAGTGGAGGTTTCCTTCACCCAGTGTCTCAGACAGTTCATGCTATCAATGAGGAAGATCCCTCTGACACAGATGAAGAATGGAAGTCCAACCTTAACAAGGACGGCTATATGTCTTAGGAAGAGGTGCCTATGCCTTTTTGCTTTCCTACAGAAAGTCCGAGATTTATACCAAGATCAGATGTCGAAATGATCTACGGAGATTGTGATCCGGAAGGATGCCGTGCTCCGCCAAATTCATTAGAGGAAGACACTCCGATGAAAGACAACTTTGATCACAATTACTATGGCCCGATGGATGGCCTGCCAATGTGGCAGCCTTACCCAGGAAACTTGGGGCAAGAAAGTTAGCCGAACAATGAAACTCAGCTGAGCGTCATTGAACAGAATACCTGTGTCCCCACCATGTCATGGGATCAACACTCAGGTCATTCAGAAACTACGCAACATGAAGATGAATTCACAACGTTCGCAGGACTTGAATTCATCAACTATGCTTTTCCCGAGGTCAACGTCATCGAGAGGGATGATTCCTCCAGTTCCAAAAAAATGTGGGACACCTTGGGACAACTGAGTGGAAAATACGACTATATGGTCAAGTACACCGCTCCCGAAAGCTCTCGTATCAGGCTCGAAGATATCCAGCCAACTGGATGGGGAGATACAGCTGAGAGCACAAATGCTATGCAAAATACAACAGAGGAATCCTCCTATGACAATTCTGCTTGGGAGACAAATTCCAATGATCCTGCTCCACCAGAAATCAGCGTCATTTCTGAAGACAAATCAAGGAAGGTGCCAGACTTTGTGATTCACCGAGGAGTTCGCCGTCAATGGGTTGCCGTCGAGGTTCCGAAGGTCGTTCGTCAGTCAAAGTAATTGCCATCTTTAACCTTTCACCCTGCCCAGGTGAAACAGATATTTTGATAGGGCTCGTTTTCTGTAAATTTCCCTCTTCGCTTTGCCCGAAGCGACAGAGTTTTGTTTTATAGGGCTGTAGTTTCAAGAGTCGACTTGTTCATTAATAAAATAACGTCGTTCTGTAATTTCCGCATTAATTGCTGTTTTCTCTTTTTGCTTTTTCAGAAAATGGTAATCCTAAAAAACAATTCAAATAAAAACAAGCAGTAAAATAAAAACACTGCACACACTTACATTTTATTTATCTCTTCTAAACACGAATCATCACGTCATGCAGATTGCTTGTTTTATACCCCGTTGAAACATACGATCCGATGCCTTCTCCCAACTTTGAGTTCCCGTCATTTGAGGCTGAAGAAGAAAATGACGACCAAATTCCAGAAGAGATCTCCCGACTACTCAGATAAGAGGAAAGGTCCATTGAACCTCACAAAGAGCCGTTGGAAACGGTAAACTTGGGTTCAGAAAAAGAGAGAAAAGAAATCAGGATCGGAGCACTGCTCAGTCCAACTGCCAGAGAGGGTTTGATAAAGCTTCTCAAAGAATTTCCTGATGTATTCGCTTGGTCCTATCAGGATATGCCAGGGTTGGATACCAGCATCGTGGAACATCACTTACCGTTGATATCAGAATGTCCGCCAGTAAAGCAAAGGTTGAGACGCACTCACTCGGACATGGCCATCAAAATCAAGGAGGAGGTACAGAAACAAATCGACGCGGGTTTCCTCGCTACATCTGAATATCCTCAATGGTTAGCCAACATCGTACCCGTTCCCAAAAAGGACGGAAAGGTTAGAATGTGTGTCGATTACAGAGATCTGAACAAGGCAAGTCCAAAGGACGACTTTCCTTTACCACACATTGACATGTTGGTTGACAGCACAGCAAAGTTCAAAGTATTTTCCTTCATGGATGGATTCTCGGGCTATAACCAGATCAAAATGGCGCCGAAAGACATGGAGAAAACTTCGTTCATTACCCCATGGGGTACCTTTTGTTACAAGGTAATGTCGTTCGGTTTGAAGAATGCCAGGGCAACCTATCAAAGGGCCATGACTACTCTGTTTCATGACATGATACACAAAGAAATCGAGGTATATGTCAATGATTTGATTGCAAAATCAAGAACAGAGGATGAGCACGTTGAACATCTGTCAAAATTGTTCGAACGTCTAAGAAAATTCAAGCTCCGCTTGAATCCCAACAAGTGCACCTTCGGTGTCCGTTCAGGGAAACTACTAGGGTTCATCGTCAGCCAGAAAGGAATTGAAGTTGATCCTGACAAGGTCAAGGCCATTCAAGAAATGCCTTCTCCGAAAACTGAAAAACAAGTCAGAGGATTCCTGGGACGTTTGAACTACATCTCCAGATTCATATTCCTCATGACCGCGACGTGTGCGCCGATTTTTAAATTACTCAAAAAAAACCAGGATTGCGTTTGGTCAGAAGATTGCCAAACCGCCTTCGATAGTATTAAGGAATATCTATTGAATCCTCCGATTCTATCACCTCCAGTGGAAGGAAGACCACTGATCATTTACCTCACAGTCCTAGAGGACTCAATGGGATGTGTACTTGGCCAATAAGACGAAACTAAAAGGAAAGAGTCTGCCATTTACTATCTAAGCAAGAAATTCACTGACTGCGAGACTCGGTACACAATGCTTGAGAAAACTTGTTGCGCTTTGGGTTGGGCAGCCAAACGTCTTTTCCAGTACATGATTCGTCATACTACTTGGTTGGTCTCCGAAATGGATCCAATCAAGTACGTTTTCGAAAAACCTGCTCTCACGGGAAGGATTGCCCGTTGGCAGATGTTACTATCAGAATATGACATAGAGTACCATGCTCAGAAAGCCGTTAAAGGAAGTATTTTAGCCGATCATTTGGCTCATCAACCGATTGACGATCAAGAATCAATCGGGTTTGACTTCCCAGACGAAGATGTCATGTATCTAAAGATGAAAGATTGCGATGAACCGCTACCCAGTGAAGGGCCAGAACCAGGTTCCCAGTGGGGACTTATCTTTGACGGAGCAGTCAATCATTATGGAAATGGAATTGGGGCAATCATTGTTACCCCTCAGGGTTCCCACATTCCTTTCACTGTCAGACTTACGTTCAAATATACGAACAACGAGGCCGAATACGAAGCATGTATCACGGGTCTCGAAGAAGCGATTGATTTAAGGATCAAAAACTTGGACGTATACGGCGATTTAGCCCTGGTTATTAACCAGATAAAAGGAGATTGGAACACATACCAATCAGGATTGATTCCTTACAAAGACTATGCAAGGAGGTTGTTACCCTTCTTCAACAGAGTTGACTTTCATCACATCCCTCGTGATGAGAATCACATGGCTGATGCATTAACCACTCTCTCTTCCATGATTAGTGTAGGTCGATGGAATGACATACCTAAGATCGACATCATGCGCCTTGAACGACCCGCTTACCTCTTCGCGATTGAAGCAGTCATAGACGATAGACCTTGGTATCACGATATCAAATGCTTCCTTCAGAAACAAGAGTACCCATCTGGGGCACTCAGAAAAGACAGGAAAACCCTCAGAAGATTGGTTGGAAACTTCTTCCTAAGCGGTGACACTCTTTATAAGAGAAATTTTGACATGGTCTTGCTCCGATGCGTCGACAGACCAGAAGCAGACATGTTCATGAAAGAAATTCATGAAGGATCCTTTGGCACTCATGCCAACGGACACACAATGGCGAGAAAAATTCTCAGGGCCGGGTATTATTGGTTGACCATGGAATCCGACTGCTACAAGTACATTAGGAGGTGTCACAAGTGTCAGATATACTCCGACAAAATTCATGTACCGCCATCACATCTCAAAGTTCTTTCTTCCCCGTGGCCATTTTCCATATGGGGAATCGATATGATTGGTATGATTGAGCCCAAGGCTTCAAACGGACATCGGTTCATCCTGGTAGCCATTGACTATTTCACCAAGTGGGTCGAAGCAGCGTCATTCGCCAATGTAACCCGACAAGTGGTGGTCCGATTTATCAAAAACAATATCATCTGCCGTTATGGTGTTCCAAGCGAGATCATTACTGATAATGGATCTAACTTGAACAATAAGATGATGAAAGAGTTGTGTGCAGAGTTCAGGATCGAACACCATAACTCATCTCCCTACCGACCCAAGATGAACAGGGCGGTAGAAGCGGCTAACAAGAACATCAAGAAGATCGTTCAAAAGATGGTTGTAACCTATAAAGATTGGCACGAAATGCTACCCTTTGCTCTTCACGGTTATCGAACATCTGTCCGCGCTTCAACAGGGGCAACCCCTTTCTCTCTAGTATATGGAATGGAGGCAGTTCTCCCCATAGAAGTAGAGATCCCATCAATCCGGGTATTGATGGAAGCTAAGCTCACCGAAGCTGAATGGTGTCAAAGTCGACACGACAAATTGAATCTGATCGAGGAAAAATGAGTCACGGCACTATGCCACGGTCAGTTGTATCAGCAAAGAATGAAGAAGGCGTTTGACAAAAAGTTCTGACCTCGTGTCTTCAGGAAAGGAGACCTTGTGCTCAAGAAGATACGATCATTTCTCACTGATTCTCGGGGCAAATGGACCCCAAATTATGATGGCCCCTATGTGGTCACGAAAGCTTTCTCAGGCGGCGCCTTGAGACTTGCAACCATGGACGGAGAGGAATTTGCCTACCCCACGAATGTTGATGTAGTCAAGAAATACTTCGCCTAAAACTAAAAAAAAAAACGTCTCGGTGGATTGAAAACCCGAAAGGGCGGTCCAGGCAAAAGTTAGAGACATGAAAAAAATCATCTTGATGGATTGGAAATCTCATAGTACAATCCAGGCAAAAGTTAGGGATAACGGCAAGTAACTATGTTCAACAGAGGCAAGTCCCTCAGCAGCAGTTGCATCATCATCCGTCAGGAAAACTCCAGTCAAGGTCATCTTCGACAGAAGCTCAGGATGTCCCGAATTCAAAGTTGGTAGAAGGATAGTGGTCGTTATGTTTCAACGTAGCCTTTTTCCCTGTAAATTACCATTTTCTAACTTTGTATATACTCTTTGGAATCACGCGTTTGGCTGATCTCCATCTTATCAATAAAATTTGAGCCCTTGTGCTTTTGTTTGTAATTCTTTACTTGTTTTAGCTTTACAGAACGACGTTGTTTAAACTTAATCAGCAATTCTTGAAATAAAACAAAAATAAATTTACTTGTTAAACTTTTTCTGCTTTTAAATTAAAGATGGCATTTCTTTTGACTGTTGAACATCAGAAGAACATCGATCGCTTCTCCCGAAGTAAGCGAACTTCAAAGTGCGGAATCAAAGTACTCCTTCTAAGCCAGTACTCCTGAATAAAGGGATCAACTGTGTCAGAGACCTTGTTTCGTCTGACACGCCTCGGCCGAGTTCTCATCTCCTAAGCCCGAGCAACATAGCTCCCAACGGGACTATCTCTCCTAAGCAAGGTGGAATTGCTATTTTGAACCAACGGTACTTCTTCGCCCCGCGATGGCCGAGTATCCAATTGTGTTCATCCATTAGTCTGTATGTCGCGTCAGTTTTGTCAGCATAAACATACATACATCATGCATTTTATTTGCATTCGCATTTCATATTGTATCACTATCACTTGAGTCGGTCTTATCCCCTAGTGATAACCGCCTTCTCAATCGAGTTTGTCAGTTCTTTTCTCGTCAGGAAGTGTTGCGTCTGCACAATCTCGCCACCAGTGTATCTTTAGATCAGAGTCGGCACTTGGCCACTTTGATAACTTGAACCTCTGAAAGATCAGAGAACCTTCAACAGATGTCACTCTTCGCCATTAAAGATGATATCCTTGCTTTCCCAGATTAAGGAAAATCCACAGAGAAAGCCTCGTGATCAGAGATTCGGCAGCACGCCAGTTTTGCTCCGAAAAACCACTGATGAAAAGGTCATTGGCACCTCAAAATTGGACCCCATCATATGGCGTTTCTCCGGGAAGATCCCGAGAAAAGTATGATGAAAGATCCCAAACGAAAACAGTCTCTCAAGAGACTCGCTTTCCCTAGTAGAATCGACAAATGGCGTCTCCAAAATAGAGAAGTTTGTGTACCTCTACAATTCAGACGAATGGGTTCCCCAGCAAGTCTGACATCAAAACTTTTTCCACTCAAATGGCATCTCCCCAGGAAAATTCGGCGAGAAGTTTGAAGGAAAGCCGCTACGAATAGCGTCCCTTGTCAGTAAAGTTTATTGACCAAAAGAAACCGAGACCATTTCCTTGGTAAGAAACCAGGATCGAGGGGAAGTTCAAATCAGAAACTAAGACCAGTTCCTTGGTAAGAAACCAGGATCGAGGGGAAGTTTAAATCAGAAACTAAGACCAGTTCCTTGGTAGGAAACCAAGAACGAGGGGAGGTTTATTTCAAAAGAAAACTGAGACCAGTTCCTTGGCTGAAGACCAGGATCGAGGGGAAGTTTACCTTTTCTAAGCATCATTGCTTAGCTAAAGAAGATGAATGCGTAAGCTACCATTCATAACCACCATCAAAATTTCGGGTATTCCGATATTTAATCCTCTTGCACCCCGAATGCCCGAATCCCTTCGTCATTCACACCTTCGGGTCCAAGAAGATTAAATAGAGGCATCTGTAATACCCCAAATTTTGACCACTTAGATTTCCCATCATTGTGAAAATCATCATCACAATATGGATGTACCTTTATGCTTCATTAGTCTCCCCAAAGATGGGTGAACATCCACTACAATCAAAATTAGGGTTTCAAGCCCTCTCTGAGTGCTTAGACAAAGGATCAATCAAGAAATGACATGATCTTCAACTTGTCTAATCTCTTAAATATTCACAATGGATCAAAAAGGACTCCCACTTCAAGGATTAAGCACAAGGCTGCTCCCTTCTAGGTGGATCAAGTCTCAAGATCGACAGTGTCACCAAATTAGGGTTTTGGTCGACCAGGGCCTCCAGATGGAAATTTTCATCTGGGCACAAGGCAATGATCTAAAACATAACCTAATATACTTCATGGAACCTCATGAACCCATGCATCAATTCAATTTTGCCTCAGGGGATGCATTCATCAAAAATCAGGAATTAGGGTTTCTTGACCTAATTCACCCCTAAGTTGACTTTTGGGACAAACCATGAGCCAAGACCTCAAGAGATGATTTGAGGGTCTCTAATATACCATATTGATCCATTTGGGACAATGGATTAATCCAAGAAGTTTGAGCAACAAGTCTCAATTTCATCTGCACCACAATTAGGGTTTTAAGGGAAAAGTCAACTGTAACTTTGACTTTTGACCTGGACATGCTCCCAAACCCTAATACATGATTGAATATACCCTATGACACCCATGGAACATGTCCATCAAGTTTGATTTAGGTCAAGGACATGATTTCCTGAAGAATTGCACAGTTTGGAATTCATTTGATAAAAAGTCAACTGTGCACAAAAGTCAACTTTGACTTTTTGAGATTTTTCACCAAAATGGATTTTTAACCCTAAAATGATGTTAATGTATGATTTGAATCATCATTCATCAAGAAAAATCAAGAAAAGTGAGATAACTTGTAAAAGGGGTAACCATAAAACTTAGAAATTTTTCTAAGTTAAAAATAAAGTGGCAAAGGTACCAACTTTGGAGGACCATAACTCCTAAACCACAAGGCCATTTTTTCTCATCCAAAGATGGATTTGTATCCCTCATTATCACCTACAAAAACTTCAACTACAAGTCATTCCAATTCATTAAGGATTTTGAGTTATGGAGTTATCAAAGTGGCTGAAAAGTGAAAATGTCACTTTTTCCAACACTTAGTGAAATTTTCACTAAGTCAGATTCTGCCTCACTTTTTGCCAAATGTAGGGGGATTTTTCACTTGGAATCAAAAGAGATCAAAACCAAACTTGTTCAAACAGTTGTTGTATCATGTAAGAGCTTTCCAAAATGGCCAAGAACATTGCCAAATTCAACCTACACCATGAGATACAACATTGCCAAGTTGCCTTGCTGAAATCTGTCAAGGCAAGGCAGAATTTGCAACTTTGGTCGATTTGCCAAAATCAGCCAAATTCAATTGCTCCTATCCACTTGGACACCTCAGAGGATTGAATCTAAAGGGGACAATCACTGAGCCAAGCCTCCAAAGTCCATGGAACAAGAAATAGCATGTTGAACCTAGAATGGCCAAAATAGGGACAAGACTTCAAATTTGGAATGAGGCATTCAATGGAACCATCAAGGTGGCATGGACTGAGCCATTCTCATCTGAAATCAGTTAAGACTTATCCAAGACCAAGGGAACCAAAGCTCTGTGCCCTAACCTCTAGTCAATGGCTAGAGGAGACTTGGATTTTCATTTGCCAACATTGGCCAAACCTACTTACCAGCTGCCATGCACTATTCCTTGCAAAACAAACTTGCTCTACTATAAATAGAGCTCAATTGTGGTCAGTTTGAGTACACCAAAGCCATCTAACAGATGCTTTCCTCAAAATCTCTTCTTTCACTCCAATTTTGCCTTCTAAGGCAAGTCACTATCGGGTTTTGAGTTTGAGAGCAATTCCAATCAAACCAATCACTCACACACCTCACATACATCACATATGAGCTGATCAAACACTTAGATTACTTCTGAAACATCAATTTCACAAAATCACCAGCTGGTTGCTCAAGGTTTTAACCAAAGTGCAGCTGAGGTACCACAAAATGATCCAGCCAATTTCAATCAAGTCCAACCATCCAAACACAATCCATAGGGTGTAGGGAAGCTGTTCAGATCATCACAACTCATCTGTAACACCTCCAAATCAAAAATCACTTTGAACTTGCTGTCACGGCCTAGAGGTAAGCACGTACTTGGTCATCTCTCAATCTATGCATATTTCCTCGGACAATAATTTGGCCATATGTTCATAATCATGCATGGAATGTTTTCCCTCAATTAAGTGCATTGTTTGAATCGTGTATCAAAAATCCTAGCCTTCATGCAGAAATTAGGGTTCTTGAGGTCTCTTCGTGATTTCTTGTTGTATGTTTAATTTAAATGAAATTAAAGTACATAGACATGATCGTGAGGTTGAGACGAGCATAATGATATGTGGATTACATGATATGATTACGTATTCATGGAGATTGGATAGAAAATGCAAATCTGAGAAACCAAGAACACGCGCGGGTTCTTCAGCTGTTCTTGGCGCCATTTTTCATATATTCAAATATTTGAATTTTGTGATTTTGTTTAATTATTTCAAAAATTAATTTCTCTCTGAGTTTTAATGATTTTGAGTTGATTCTTTTTTTAATAATTCACAAAAATGTTAAAATATTTTATTTTCACAAAAAAATCCCAAAAATATTATTTATTTCATATAATTGAAATTTTTGTAAAGAATTAATATTTTGATTGTTTTTGGCATTTTAAATATTTTTTCTACATTGATTTTGCAACTTTTAATGCTTTCTAATTATTTTGTAGGTCAATACTTAATTTTTGAAGCATTAATCCAAGATCACAATTTGTTTTCCATGTGTTAAACAATTTTTGATCATTTTAATTGAATTTTTATTCAATTAAATACATTTTGAAAACAAATTAGGGTTTTGGATTAATTCAACCCTCATAAATCATTTTCAAAACTCTTTGGGCCTCTTGAGAGAGTGTAAGACCCATCCCCCCTTGAACAAAAACTTTTTGGGCCTCACTCATTGTATAAGTCCCTCTGTACAAGTAAACGGCACGATCGTCGCCCGTTTAAAAATAAAAATCATCTGGGCCTCTCCTTGAGCTATAAGACTCATTCAAAACACTTTGGGCCTCTATTAGAGTGTAAGACCCAATCCCCCTTTTAACCAAAACATTTTGGGCCTCACTTATTGTATAAGTCCCTCTGCGTTAAAAGAAAACCTCGGCACGATCGCCATTTTTAAACGAAAAATCATTTGGGCCTACCCTCGTGTTATAGGCCCCACTCTTTTTTCTTCAAACCTTTTTGGGCCTCTTGAGAGAGTGTAAGACCCATCCCTTTGTACAGAAAACCTTTTTGGGCCCCAGTCACTTGTATAAATCCCGCTGTACAAAGTCAAACAGTGCGCTCACTGATAAAACCCTGGGCCTCTCCTTGAGCTGTAAGCCCCAAATCTTTCTTTTTCAAAGCACTTTCTCCTTTGATTTTGAATATACTGTTGTTTTCAATCTTTCTTTGTTGAACAACTAACCAAACAGCATGGAAGCACTCCAACCGAGTAAGTGGTTATCGCTTTCGTTTACTGCTTTCATATTATAAACTGTATTGTGGGGCTGCTCACTGTAAGTCTCCTTTCATAAACTCATATCTACTGTGTAATAATAGTATAGATATTTCGAGTTTCCCCGGCTACTACGTCTAGAACTAGGTGACGCCGTTTCATTTATTCGTAGAAATAGACGCCTAGATCCCTAATAGGAGCACCAGATACAGTCTTCTATTCGGCTGTCCTCCTTAGGAATCGTCAAGAAGCTCTACTCCCCAAGATGAATTTATTTTCCGTGAATGGGATCTTTGAGTTTCTTCCAAATTCTCGAATTTTCCTGACTTGATCTATTCCTTGTGGATAGCTTGCCTTGAATGTCTCTGGGTTTGGGTACCCACTACGGTCATAATCTTGGACCTTAACTAAGGAACCCTCTTTAAAAGCTAAAAGTCGTTGGATAGTAAACCTCGTACGTTTACCAGAGGTTTTTATCTTTAAAAGAGTTATCTCTCCTAATGGAAAGGAGATGATAGACCCACGGGCTTCTTAAAAGCATCGGCCTCCTCTTGGGCATTATTCAAGGACACTACGACTTCTTAGAAGTATTCACAGCCTCCTCTTAGGCTTCGTATAATGATCTCTTCCTTCGGGAATGATAGCCTCCTCTTGGGCTTCGTACAAGGACCCGTCGGCTTCTTAAAAGTTTCCAGCCTCCTCTTGGGCTTCGTACAAATTGTCCCGACGACCTCCTAGAGGTATAGGAACAGAACCTAGTCATCCTCATAGAACAGTCCTTTCATAGAGTCTACTACTGTTTCTCAAAGCATAGTACAAAAGATAAAACTCTAGACACGGACAGTCTAACTTCCTTGAGTCTCAAAAGACATTCTCAAGTGACCCCTTCGTTAAATAGGAAAGAAACCCGCAGACTCGGACAGTCTCAATACCCTTTGGATTTCCAGTTTCCCCAAAGAAAAGGAAACAACCCCGATCCTCAGATCTAACCCATGAGTACAGTGATGCTCATATAAGAACTGATTTTCTCTTTCAAAATCAGTATACCGGACCTGTTACTTAACTGACACAATAACCTTAGCCTCCTCTTGGGCTTTGTACAATGATTCTCCCCAGCGGAGTCAAACAACGTTTAGCCTTTCTCTCGGGCTTTGTACGAGACACATAAGAGACTCCCTCGTTGAGTCAATCCCCCTTTCGCTTCCATCTCGGGCTTTGTACGAGATACAAAAAGGTTCTTATTGATCCAAACAAACAATCGCCTCCATCTCGGGCTTTATACGAGATACCAAAAGACTCCATCGTCGGGTCAAAATCTTTTAGCCTCCCTCTCGGGCTTTGTACGGGACACAAAATAGCCTTCTCTTAGGCTTTGTATAATGATTTTCCTAGCGGAAATTAGCCTCCTCTTAGGCTTTGTATAAGAAAACCCCTGGTTGATCCAATTAACCTTTTAGCATCAAAGCTGTGCCTCGTTCACAGTATACAAACATCAACAACTCCTTCCCCTTCATCTAATCGCTGTAAGCGGCAAGCCTCTGGATCATCTATATCCACGCCACTGTCCCTCTTTTAGCATGAGAAATTCCTAAGGAAAGATGGCATTGCTCTACACTGAGTTAAAGTCTTCTCCTTCAGGTTAAAACCCTTTCTTCAGAAATTATGGCATTGCTCGGATCCGCGTATCCCAGTTAAAGTAATTCTCCTTCTCTCCTCTTTAGAGATGACAAATTCTCTCTAAAGCCGAGGTCTTTCAGCTTCACGTCTTGGGCTTTGAACAAGACACAAATAGACCTTTCAGCTTCACATCTTGGGCTTTGAACAAGATATAAAATCACCTTTCGCTTCACGTCTTGGGCTTTGAACAAGACACCAAAACAACCATTTCCTCCCATAGAATAGGAGGAACTACGAACGCTCTGATTTCCCTGTTTCGGTAAACGGGAATACGTAGGCATAAGATCGAAAGAAAAGATCTTAGCGAGCGCAATCAATAAAAAACCCAAATCCCATATCTCCATCAATCAAAAGCAGTATTTCAAAAGCATCAGTCCTAACATCCTAATCCTTGTTCCCCGCCAGAAACCTTCTGCCCAGGTAAAAAAGAAAGAAAACGGTATTGGCGAAAATACAAATAACCAGTACTAAGGCTCCCCACATTGATAGCATCCGTAACCTAACAGACCGTTGTTTAAACTCAGTATGCAAGCAGGGTTAATTGGAGACATCTATTTCCCTTCCTTATTCAGCTCATAATAGGATAAAAAATGAATCGACCTGTAGTCAAAGCTCAAACCGCAGAGAGCGACCAGCGCTTAAGAACCGCGTCCAAAATCGCTCGCTACACATTGTATGTGCATCGTCATCACATTTGCATTTCATTTGCATTTCTATGCCTTGGGTCTCATCCATCCTCTATCTGTAACCCAGTTGACTTCCTAAAGCCATCATTGGACTTGAGGTGGATTTTGGAGGATCATGAACTCAGAAGAGCAGAACCAGTTTATGACCAGAGCAGATTTTGACTTGTTGAGTAACCAGTTGGATCAGATTGTGATAGCCTTGGCAAAGAGAGATGACAACATTAAGAGGATTTTAGTGAACGATGTTGTTCAAGATCGACCTGTGCAGGTTCCTGTTGAGACTAGTTTGGCAAGTCAAGAAAGGAAAGCTTAATTCCCCGAAGCCGGCAAATTTTTGACTGTTTAGCATTTTGTTGCTTTTTCTTTGCATGTTTGAATCTGTTTACTTATAAGCTTTGTTGTACTTTCAAATTGGCAAGATTAATGAAGTGTTTATGCATCTTTTGATTAAGTCCATTCGTATTCACTCATTCTCCTTCTTTTACTGTCATAAAACAAAAAAACAGACAAATTTTTTTCAAACTATTGTTCAAGCAATGATTGGGGAGGATGAAGAAAACATTACATCCCTAATAGTTGTGGTATGCTTTCGATTAAACCTTGCCGAGGATGTAAGGCATTGTTTCAATCCCTAAACACTGGAGAAATAAGGAAGATAATCCCTCGTTAACCCCTTCGAGCCTAGAAGTAGGAGTTTTCTTGCCTTACACAAAAAACCCTTAAATCTCAACCTTGGGGCAGGGTAGTTCTCAGTTTAACTTGGTTACGCATTCTAATGCAAGCGCTTCATGCAAGACACTAGTCAGCTCTCTCCAATCAAGTGAATAAATGCGCAAGTTGTTCCCGAAGCGACAAATAAGGAAGGATCGTTGAGAAATCCTTAATCGAAGAATGAGCCGAGTCCCTTTCAAGGCAAAAGCCAAGAAAGATGGGAAGCCCAAAACTTCGCCTTATACAAGAAGGTTCGTACAACAATCAAGAAAGAAGAGGTCTTAAAACCTCACCAAAGACAAGAAGAGGTATCATAACCTCAACCAAATCAAAAGTAGAGGTATCATAACTTCAACCAAAAAGAAGAGGTCTCAAAATCTCAATGAAGACAAAAAGGAGACCTCATAACCTCAAAACCTCAAAGGTGACCAAATTCTGTAAGGGAGTAATGACTACAAAGGTGTCTGAATCATCAACTATCATCAATTCATTCCTAGCCTATGGAAATCTGAATGCATAACTTGAGTTAAATGAGTGTAGGATTGGAGTTCAT
The DNA here is from genome assembly GCA_022829125.1 of Lathyrus tuberosus. NCBI lineage: Eukaryota > Viridiplantae > Streptophyta > Magnoliopsida > Fabales > Fabaceae > Lathyrus > Lathyrus tuberosus. The sequence continues at coordinate 865,399 of JALAZF010000914.1, read as the reverse complement.
CACGGAGAATGGGTTGGGACAAATAACTTTGAGCCTTTATCCTTTGTTTCATAAACCGTGAACCAAGCCACGTTACAACCCTCAAAAGACCTAATTGAGGTAAAGTTTGTTTTGAAAGCATACTACGACAAGGTTGATTAACCCGACTCCTAATGATCTTTGCTTATTGTGTGTGTGATCACTTCATCTGTCATTCTGCAAATGACCAGATCCATTTTGTTTTTGATTACTTAATCATTCCACCGCGTGTCTTTCATCAATAAAATTTGTTTTCAAAAGCTTGCATGAATTTTGCATTGAAATTGCCAATTTTAAATGAACAATACTTATTTGCAACACAATTCAATATCAAAAGAATCCCAACAAATGCAGTCAGCTAGGGAATTTGACTTGATAAGAAGGTTAGTCAGGGGCAATCAAGAGGAAGGTTCTGCCAATCCACAATTCCAAGAGTTGTTGAATCAGGGGCAGAACTCTTCAAAGTTCAGAATATTGGGGCAAGCCTTCTTGAGATCATCTCATGACAAGTTTGGACTCTAATGACCCACCAACAGGGGCAAATTTGTTCCCCAATTGTTTCTACCACAGTCCGAGTATTTGGTATCGCAAATACAGTTGAACTGGGGCAGTTACGTCAAGATTCATTTCTTTTCAAGAGTTTGAAGATATTGAAGCATCTGGTATTTCAATTCTTCTGTAAAATCCTTTTATGACTTATCCTCACAGACCAGTTAATCAGAAGCAACCAGGTCGAGATTCAATAAATCTCTCAATGGTCAACTAGTCTGGGGCATCTCCTTCACAGATCAACTTGACAAGGGCAAGTTTGTTCCCCAGTTGTCATCAACCAGTCAGAAAAACTAATTCAAGGACTTTGTTGTGCAGACACTATTTATCTTGGGCTTTGTACAATATACCAAAACACTCCGTGATGAGTATAAACTATCAGACAGCCTCCTCTTAGGCTTTGTATAATGATCCTCCCATGTGGAGTCAGTCAGTCAGACAGCCTCCTCTTAGGCTTTGTATAATGAGTACCCCTATCAGACAGCCTCCTCTTAGGCTTTGTATAATGATTTTCTCCAGCGGAATCCAATCAACCTCTTAGCTTCAATCTTGGGCTTCGATCAAGACGCGCAACTAGTTCAAGGACTTTGTCGTGCAAACGCTGTTGATCAGGGGCAGTCAGGCTGAAATTCATGAATCTCTCCAAGAGTTTGAAGATATTGAAACACCTTGTATGCCAATTCTTCTGTAAAATCCTCTTGATGTATTCTTCTGACAGACCATGTACTCTGGGGCAGATGAGTCATGCAGAATTACTCAGCTTTTGTGGCGTCTCTGCTAGCTCCCCTGAAAGTTGTCTCTTCAGCTAATCTTGGCAATTCTCAATGGATCTCTTATCTCCAGTGAAGAAATCAAGCTCATGATGACAATCCTAGTGAAGTCATGATGCTATACCAAGTTGAGTACTCTTTCCCCAGAGAAGGTCATAACCTTGAAGTAGAGCTGCTTCATCTGCAAGTTCATCCCTAGTAATGGTCCAATCTGATGAGTTTGGCTGGGTGTCTTTGTCGAGATGTTTATTTCATCTCCAGTCTCGCTTCTCGTCTGTTTTGTCAGCATAAGCATAAGCATGGCATAAGCATAGCATCTTAGCATTTTGCCTCCTTTTCTGGTGTTTACCTGTTTTTTTTTCACTTTGGCGTTTATCTCCCCAAGTGACTGGGTTCGTCTATTCACTCCAATAGAAAGTCAGCCCTAGGCATAAAGCGCCCATTCTTTTCTGAATTCCCCACAGAGTTTGATTCTCGTGGATGATGGTTGGTTCAGTTATCTTTTCCACAGTTGGATAAGGTAAATCCCCATTTGAGTTCATTCCTCAATGGCCGGAGTCTTGTTTAATCGTTTCTCTCTAGCTTGTTCCTAGATTGAACTTTAATCCCTGGCAGGTGTGGTTTTCAAACCTATCTTGGAAAGTGCATTTATTTTGCACCGTTGTCTCGCAGGAAGATTCTTTTTCAAATCCCCATTGAGGATAAACTTATTTCTCCAGCAGTGTTGTAATATCAACATCTCGTTGGAATCTATACCCAACAATAAGTGGCAATCACCTTGAGAAGCTTGTTTTGCTATCATTACCTCTACAACGATAAGTGGCAATCTCTCTCCTGAGAAGCTTATCCGTCCTTGGTTTTATTCATACTTCTACAGTTACCAATGGTGTTATCTCTAATCAGTCACTTTCCGTCAACCCGTTTGATGTGATCCCTATTTGAGGTTTTTCTTCCCGTCAATCTATTTGATGAGGTGTTCCAAGTTCAGGGTCTATACCCTTGGATTTGTTTTGTTTCCTTGCCGTCAATCTGTTTGATGAGGTGTTCCGAGTTCAGGTTCTATACCCTCAGATTTGTATTATTTCCTTGCCGTCAATCTATTTGATGAGGTGTTCCGAGTTCAGGTTCTATACCCTTGGATTTGTATTATTTCCTTGCAGCCAATCTATTTGATGAGGTGTTCCGATTTCAGGTTCTATAACCTCGGATTTGTATTATTTCCTTGCCGTCAATCTATTTGATGAGGTGTTCCGAGTTCAGGTTCTATACCCTCGGATTTGTATTATTTCCTTGCCGTTAATCTATTTGATGAGGTGTTCCGAGTTCAGGTTCTATACCCTCGGATATGTTTTGTTTCCTTGTCGTCAATCTATTTGATGAGGTGTCCCGAGCTCAGGTTTCATACCTTCGGATGTGTTATTTTTCCTGGCCATCAAGCTTCTTGATGATGTGATCCTTGTTTTTGTTCCTTGCCGTCATCCCTTGTTGTAACCATAATTGATATTCCCCAGGAAGTCTAATCTTCGTTCATGCAACCCCGGTATTGACCTATCTGGTACTTAATCATCTCATTTGGATACCTAAAAGTCAAGTAACTGCTGGCATTGTTAACTTTTGAACGTTCTGGTTTGAATCGAGTCAAACCTGAACCGAGTCTTTGTTTGAATCGAGTCAAATACTGACCATCTTTGAGTTTTTTGCTTTAAACCGTTCTTGTTTGAATCGAGTCAAACCTGAACCGAGTCTTTGTTTGAATCGAGTCAAACATTGACTGTCATGAGTCTTTTGTTTTAAACCGTTCTTGTCAAATCGAGTCGAACCTGAACCGAGTCTTTGTTTGAATCGAGTCAAACACTGACCATCTCTGAGTCTTTTGTTTAAACCGTTCTTGTTCGAATCGAGTTGAACCTGAACCGAGTCTTTGTTTGAATCGAGTTAAACACTGACCATCTTTGAGTCTTTTGTTTAAACCGTTCTTGTTCGAATCGAGTTGAACCTAAACCGAGTCTTTGTTTGAATCGAGTCAAACACTGACCATCTTTGAGTCTTTTGTTTAAACCGTTCTTGTTCAAATCGAGTCGAACCTGAACCAAGTCTTTGTTTGAATTGAGTCAAACACTGACCATCTTTGAGTTTGTTGCTTTAAACCGTTCTTGTTTGAATCGAGTCAAACATGAACCGAGTCTTTGTTTGAATCGAGTCAAACATTGACGATCATGAGTCTTTTGTTTTAAACCGTTCTTGTTCGAATCGAGTCGAACCTGAACCGAGTCTTTGTTTGAATCGAGTCAAACACTGACCATCTCTGAGTCTTTTGTTTAAACCGTTCTTGTTTGAATCGAGTTGAACCTGAACTGAGTCTTTGTTTGAATCGAGTCAAACACTGACCATCTTTGAGTCTTTTGTTTAAACCATTCTTGTTCGAATCGAGTTGAACCTGAACCGAGTCTTTGTTTGAATCGAGTCAAACACTGACCATCTTTGAGTCTTTTGTTTAAACCGTTCTTGTTCAAATCGAGTCGAACCTGAACCAAGTCTTTGTTTGAATCGAGTTAAACACTGACCATCTTTGAGATTGTTGCTTTAAACCGTTCTTGTTTGAATCGAGTCAAACCTGAACCGAGTCTTTGTTTGAATCGAGTCAAACATTGACTGTCATGAGTCTCTTGTTTTAAACCGTTCTTGTTTGAATCGAGTCGAACCAGAACTGAGTCTTTGTTTAAATCGAGTTAAACACTGACCATCTTTGAGTTTGTTGCTTTAAACCGTTCTTGTTTGAATCGAGTCAAACCTGAACCGAGTCTTTGTTTGAATCGAGTTAAACATTGACCATCTTTGAGTCTTTTGTTTAAACCGTTCTTGTTCGAATCGAGTTGAACCTGAACCGAGTCTTTGTTTGAATCGAGTCAAACACTGACCATCTTTGAGTCTTTTGTTTAAACCGTTCTTGTTCAAATGGAGTCGAACCTGAACCAAGTCTTTGTTTGAATTGAGTCAAACAGTGACCATCTTTGAGTTTGTTGCTTTAAACCGTTCTTGTTTGAATCGAGTCAAACATGAACCGAGTCTTTGTTTGAATCGAGTCAAACATTGACTGTCATGAGTCTTTTGTTTTAAACCGTTCTTGTTCGAATCGAGTCGAACCTGAACCGAGTCTTTGTTTGAATCGAGTCAAACACTGACCATCTCTGAGTCTTTTGTTTAAACCGTTCTTGTTTGAATCGAGTTGAACCTGAACCAAGTCTTTGTTTGAATCGAGTCAAACACTTACCATCTTTGAGTCTTTTGTTTAAACCGTTCTTGTTCGAATCGAGTTGAACCTGAACCGAGTCTTTGTTTGAATCGAGTCAAACACTGACCATCTTTGAGTCTTTTGTTTAAACCGTTCTTGTTCAAATCGAGTCGAACCTGAACCAAGTCTTTGTTTGAATCGAGTTAAACACTGACCATCTTTGAGATTGTTGCTTTAAACCGTTCTTGTTTGAATCGAGTCAAACATGAACCGAGTCTTTGTTTGAATCGAGTCAAACATTGACTGTCATGAGTCTTTTGTTTTAAACCGTTCTTGTCAAATCGAGTCGAACCTGAACCGAGTCTTTGTTTGAATCGAGTCAAACACTGACCATCTCTGAGTCTTTTGTTTAAACCGTTCTTGTTCGAATCGAGTTGAACCTGAACCGAGTCTTTGTTTGAATCGAGTTAGACACTGACCATCTTTGAGTCTTTTGTTTAAACCGTTCTTGTTCGAATCGAGTTGAACCTGAACCGAGTCTTTGTTTGAATCGTGTCAAACACTGACCATCTTTGAGTCTTTTGTTTAAACCGTTCTTGTTCAAATCGAGTCGAACCTGAACCAAGTCTTTGTTTGAATTGAGTCAAACACTGACCATCTTTGAGTTTGTTGCTTTAAACCGTTCTTGTTTGAATCGAGTCAAACATGAACCGAGTCTTTGTTTGAATCGAGTCAAACATTGACTGTCATGAGTCTTTTGTTTTAAACTGTTCTTGTTCGAATCGAGTCGAACCTGAACCGAGTCTTTGTTTGAATCGAGTCAAACACTGACCATCTATGAGTCTTTTGTTTAAACCGTTCTTTTTTGAATCGAGTTGAACCTGAACCGAGTCTTTGTTTGAATCGAGTCAAACACTGACCATCTTTGAGTCTTTTGTTTAAACCGTTCTTGTTCGAATCGAGTTGAACCTGAACCGAGTCTTTGTTTGAATCGAGTCAAACACTGACCATCTTTGAGTCTTTTGTTTAAACCGTTCTTGTTCAAATCGAGTCGAACCTGAACCAAGTCTTTGTTTGAATCGAGTTAAACACTGACCATCTTTGAGATTGTTGCTTTAAACCGTTCTTGTTTGAATCGAGTCAAACCTGAACCGAGTCTTTGTTTGAATCGAGTCAAACATTGACTGTCATGAGTCTTTTGTTTTAAACCGTTCTTGTTTGAATCGAGTCGAACCTGAACTGAGTCTTTGTTTAAATCGAGTTAAACACTGACCATCTTTGAGTTTGTTGCTTTAAACCGTTCTTGTTTGAATCGAGTCAAACCTGAACCGAGTCTTTGTTTGAATCGAGTTAAACATTGACTGTCATGAGTCTTTTGTTTTAAACTGTTCTTGTTCTAATCGATTCTAACCTGAACCGAGTCTTTGTTTTAATCGAGTCAAACATTGCCTTAATTTCAGTTTGTTCCTATTTGAATCGAGTCAAACTTGAACCTAAAAGTTCAATTATCGTTGGCACCGTATTTGTTTGAATCGAGTCAAACATTGCCTTAATTTCAGTCTGTTGCTTTAAAACGTTCTTGTTTGAATCGAGTCAAACCTGAACCTAACTTTTCGGTTATTATGGACCATTCTTTGTTTAAATCGAGTCAAACATTGTCTAAACTTCAGGTTATAATGAACCCATTGTCTGAATCCTTCTTCAAAATCCAGCCCATACTGGTACCTTCACCAACTTAAATTGGTATCTTATTCAACCCAAATTGGTGTATACTGACATATCACTTATGAGTCCAATCCTTGTTGGAACTTTAATCTGGTCCCCAACAGAAGTTCAGTCGTTATCATTACCTCTCTGAAAGTCCTTGTGATTGATCATCATTTGGCGCACGCAGAGTTTGTCTCTGTCTTTTCTGGCTTTTCTTAAAGATCCCGTTTGAACTCTTCAATACAAGAAATCCCCAGAAAATATTTTCTAGGATGTTTATCCTTTATTTCAAACTGATCCCCAGTGGAGATCATGTTTTCTTTCTGGTTTCATGCCCAGTAAGAATGTGTCTTTCTTTCCCCAGTGTCGTCCGGTCATATATAAACCTGTCGTCCATCTCCCTGGATCTTTCCCCAGTGGAGAACACCTCTCTGGCTCTTATCTCCAGTAAGAACTTGTAGGGTTTCCCCTCAATTTTTCTATCCCCAGTGTTTCCTTGGAGTCTCCCCAGTAAGTCTCTTTTGTCTGTTAGCTTGTATCCCCAGTGAGTTTACCTCATGGATACTAACCTTCATCCTTCCCCGGTGTTATCCACTCGTGTGTGTTTGCTTGTATGTCTGCATTTTTTGCATCTTTCATGGCATCATATCATCATACTAGAGTTCATGGCATGTCTGCATCTTAGACTAGTTTTTTTCCCATATCATTGCATATCAGCGTATCTAAGGGCAAAATTTTCGGTTATCTATATTTAAATATCTTTCACCATAATTTCAATTTCTCATGTCATTCGGTGAAAATATTTAAATAGGGGCAACAGTTGCACCCCAAATTTTACCCTCAAATCCTCCGATCATTTATCATAGCATTTTTAATCAGTTTTTTTTTTGCGTTTTTAGTTAAACATTTCATTGATCATTAATCATGCATTTTTTAGTCATTTTATCATTCCATTTTAGAGTTTGTCTTTTTTTAAGATTTTATTTAGAATTGTTTGAGTTTAATGTCTTCATTTTAATTTTAATATAATTATTTTAATATAATTAGTTAGGTTTATTTTTTTATTTAAATTTATATTTTAGTTAAGTTTATGTTTTATTTAAGTTAAGTTTATATTTTAATTTAATTCAATTTAATCCAATTAGTTCAACTTTTATTTATCCATATTAATTTTGATTTCCTTTTAATCCAGTTTAATCTTAATTATATTTTATTATTTTAATCTAGTTCTTTTATATTATTTAGTAATTAGGATTAGTTTTAATTAAGTAACTTAATTTAATTTATTTTAATTTATTTATTTGTTTTGTGCTGAAACACACCAAGTCACGTTACACTTTCCAACCTCACTATCACAACAATACCCAACAAGCCAGCCTGTTACCAAAGCCTTTCTCCACTTTTTCCTGCTTCCAACAGCGACAATACGACCTGCCAGCCAACGCTCCCAACACCATACTTGCTACCCGTACGCCACCCTGCTACTTGACATAAAACATCATGCTACAACCTTCATCAAAAAATAACTCACTACAACCAAGTAACCACACGCCAAACTCTTCCTGCTACATACAACTCGTACGGCAAGGCACCCCCTACATCCTGCTATTACAAGTTTAAAACCGTACCACAGCTTGCAGCGCAAAAACAAAACCTACACTCCAAGCCAAGCTTGTGCACGTTCTGTCACCATCCAACTCATAACAAAACCATGCTTTGCCACAGACTGACAACAGCAACCAGTAATAACCTGTAATCGAAAAATGACGCATCAGAACAACAACAACCTTGAACAGAACATCAACAATTTTGCTCTGCCATAATAAACCATCCAACCATCACACAATAATCACACAACCTCTCAAATCTCCATAAATTCACTTCCCATCACTCCTTAAACCACTGAAAATTAAACCTTTCACCCACCTTCAAAACACTTCATTCTTCTTCTCACAACAGCCCCACGATGCTACAAAACCATGATGTAACTATCCACCTCAATTCAATCCTCCACCTTCCTTCAACAACAACTCGGAACCAGAATCAATAGAGAAGAAAATGACATTTGAGAGGAGAGATACAAAAAAAAACCTGAACAAAAACTCTTTGAAATTTTCCTTTTGATTCCACCACAGCAAGTGGTTCACAGAGAAACTTAGCCACTGCTCATCCTCATACTCACAATAACAACAACGTTCAATACTCATCCATCTACCTCAACAACAACCTTTAATAAGTTTCTTACCACCACCATACCTCCATATCCCCATTCATCATTGCCCAAAGCTGTTTTAAAACAACACCATAACCTTCGTAGTGCCGCCGCCGTTGAGAACCGAGTGAAGAAAGAATGACGTTGTGAGAAAAGAAAGCCGCCGAAGAGAAAGCATGGGCGAATAGTAACAGAGACGTACGAAACCATAGCGAAATCGCAAGCCGCGTCAGAGAGAGCGAGATTCAGAGACGAAAAGGTTATGATTGCCGCGAGATGAAGCAAAACGCGAGAGCTAAGAGAGATCATTTGAAGGTATCACATCTGAACATGAGCACCGTTTTTTCTTGTTGATCCTCTTTCATTTGTTCTTGAAACGCGTTTTGAAGGAGAAAATGAACTATGTGTTTTTTTACTGTTCTCAAAAGAGAAGAAATGAGGCGTTGTGTTTTTGGCTTACAGATCGTTCCATTTTCTCTTTATGTTTTTTTAGGGTTGTTTTTTTTAATCATTTCATGAGTTTGGTTGGACTGGGTCGTGGATCCGACCTGTCATGCCTGGCCCAACGCCCACAAATGGGCTCCTTTCATTGCCCATTATCATTCAATACTGCACCCTTTAGTTTTAATTAGGTTTCATGTTAATTAGTAATTTAGTTTCTAATTAGGTTTTATTAATTAGTAAATTAGTTTTTTAATTTAGTTTCACTTTAATCAGTAAATTAGTTTTTAATTAGGTTTCATATTAGTTAATAAATCAGTTTTTCATTAGGTTGTATTCTAATTAGATTTTAATTTAATTTGTAAATTAGTTTCTGATTAGTTTTTAATTCAATTGGTTAACTAGTTTTTGTAGAATTTAGTTCCTTTTAGAATTTAATTAATTTAGTCTTTTTCTTAAGATAATATATGAAAAACTAACTTAACATATTTTAGTTTAAATTGTGATTTAAATAGGCGTGTAGTTAGTTAATTCTTAAATTTAGTCTTGATAACCATTAATTTTATTAGTTCTCGATTGTTCATTTGTGAATTTGATTCTTGATATTTTGTTTGATTAAGCCTCATTTGTTGCCTATTTCGTTCGACGATGTCCCTCATTCCAAAGGAAGGTTCCATCTTTGACGCATAAGTCATGTTCTTAGTTGTTTTAGTCCCTCCTATTTCACCTTGGCCTCATAAGAGCCATTTTCCTCATAGTTTAGTAATAGGATAGAGTTATCGTGAACTCTATGTGATTCTCATTATCATGAGAACTCACTTTCCCTTTACTTAGACTTATAGAGTTATCGTGAACTCTATGTGATTCTCACTATCATGAGAACTCACTTTCTCCACCCATGACGTAGACTTAGAGAGTAATCGTGAACTCTAAATGAGCTCGTACTCATTTCCCTTTGGAACTTTGACCATAGTCAATGGTTCCTCTTTCACCCTTAGTTAGGGGAACTACGGTTGCTCTGATTCTTTAGTCAGATACGTAGGCACAAGATGCGACGTCTTGGTGAGCAAACTTAGTGTACATATCTTTAGGTCTTTACCTTAGCATAAATATCTTAACAAGCAACTTTAACATAACACAAACTAAACAAGAGGTTCCTGTAGAGTACTACAGATACTTAGGGTGCTAATACCTTCCCTTTGTATAACCAACCCCCGAACCTTAGATCTTCCCCTTTAGGTTTTTTTAACGATCTTGAACCTTTCCTTTGGATAAATCAAAGTCGGTTGTAAAAGAAAATGATGCAAGTTAATTAATAGCTTGTTATCCGATTTTCACCGCAACACTTGGGTTTTGGCAATGAACACCTTCATGATATTCATGATGTGTTCTTGAGGAACCACAAGGTTTGATCTTGATTTGCGAAAAAGATGAGTGTTGGGTTGTTTATATATTGGATTGTAAAATAAACACACACACACACACACACACACACACACATATATATATATATATATATATATATATATAGAGAGAGAGAGAGGAATTAGGAAATGAGCATGTGAGGCTCCTCACATTCTTTTTTATTTTCTTTCCCTATTCACAACTATCCTAGATACGTTGGGTCCCTTGTGCTCATCTGATATGCATATTATTTTGGTTTGACCTGTGGTCCCATGAGGGTACCCCACCCTGTTACCACACACCCATTATTTCATGGCCATTGGACTTCTGATCTCCCATCAATGGTTGGGGTTAAGTTAAGATAGTTGACTCCCCTTGCATTGCAACCTGGGCCTGGTTGCTTTTGGGTCAGCCAACATTGGGCCCTCTTTGTTATTCACACCCCTTTTTTTCTTTCTTACTAAGTTTTATTATTATTTATGTTTCATTTTTTGGGGCATCTGGATCCATGTTGTTTGATTTACTTCTTTATCATATCTGCCCCATATTATTTTCTAAACTCCCTTCCCTATAGTTATTTTATTTATTTAATTTCATTCATCTTTTTTTATTTTGTTTAATAAAAATAATTTTTATAAAATAAAATCAACCATATTTTTAAACAAAAATCTTGATCAATATCAAGAACTTTAAAAAATCAAACTCAAACTCCTTTTATCCAATTAAAATGCTTTTCAAATATGAACCAAACATTTATCGTTATCAAACCTTTTTTTGCAAACATAAGAGCTTCGTTAAATCTTTTCTTAATGAGATCAAAAGAAAAGGAACATTGCAGTACACATTCCATGAAACCTTGAATAATCGGCCCCGAGGTACACATCTCGGTCTTACCGAGCATATTCTTCTTTGGCTTAATATCCTATTTGGTCCCGTATCTTAACCTCGAGGTTCATTTTAGTCTCTTAACATAAAAATGGTCCATATTGGTTCCTTAACTCTTCAAAATGTTCAATATTAGTCCTTTTTGTCCTATTAGCGACGGAAAAATTCAAAAATCAGTCGCTAAATTTGTGGCTAATTAGGAAAAAAGGACTAATATGGAACGTTTTGAAGAGTTAAAGGACCAAAATGGATCTTTTTAAAGTTAAGGGACCAAAATGAACCTCGAGGTTAAGATAAAGGACTAAAAAGGGTATTAAACCTACTTCTTTTGTTATAAAATACCTAATCAAACTTGGACAAAAAATGACATTTGAGTTTACACTCTTTGAAACCTCAAACAATCGGCCCTGAGACATACGTCTTGGTCTTACCGAACGTTCATCTTCCGAAAATAAATTTCATAAACACTTTGGATGAAAACGCTACATTGGAGTATACACTCCATGAAATCTTGAATAATCATCCCCGAGGCACAAGTCTTAGAATTACTGAGCATTTGTCATCCACCTAAAATAAACTCAACCAATAAAACTCATAAATCGCTATAGTCCAATGTCAAAAAAATTTCATAAATGAAAGATGCTTCATCCATTTTGAGATGACGCAAAATAAGTTTCGTTCCTACCATACACAAGAAGTTAGAATGCTTTCTTCTCGAATGCAATGCAAACATAACTCTGTGAGATTCCAAGTTATATTGTCCATTCTCATGTGATACCAATGTCACTTCTCCATGTTTTAGGTAGCAAGAAAATATTTTCCGCTTGAATGCGAACTAAACATCCTTTTTCTAAAATCGATCAACCCACTGACATTTGCTATCTATAACTAAACTATAACTACATAGCCTTGAGTTCCCCATTGAACCCGGGGATACATAGTAGTGAGATTCAAAGCCTCGTTAGGCACCCTAATAAAATACATATTTTTGGTCCTTTTCTCTTTTCAAACTTTAATAATTAGAATAAACACACGAAAGCTAACACTTATTCGCAAAGCTAAATAAATGGTTCCCTTTGAGTACAATGTATGTGACGGGTGTTAATACCTTTCCCTCACATAATCAACTCCAGAACCCGAATTTGGGTTTTATCAAATAAAGGGTTTTATCAATATTTTCCCTTTCCTTTTAGAATAAATAAACCTTAGTGGCGACTCTCTCACCATCTCGACCGTGCGAGAGCTCATGGTCATTTTTTGTACCACGACCGACGTACAAAGCACATTTGACATCACCCTGATTGTTGCAGTTCTAGTGCCTTGAAGAGGGGTAAACAAAACAAATGAACAAAGAAAAACAATAAATAAAGATTTTATTTAAGCATCCATTAATTTAATATCGACGAGGTTATACACATAAAAACATTAGACCTTACTTTTTTTAACTATGATATTGTTTAAGCTTGGCTACGTTCCATCTCCTCGTTATTTGCTCTCCTCATAAAGATTCTAACTGATATGTTCCTAGCCCATCGCATCCTTTCACCTGATAAGGTGCTTCCTATTTTTGTTCTAGGTTGCCATCGCGAGCATTTTTATCTCTGATGTTGGCCCTTCGTAAGACTAGATCGCCCGACCGAAATTCTGTATGTCATACGTGGCAGTTGTACTTACCGGAAGATGGCACTTGTGAAGGTAGCTAACAATCTTGTTTCTTCTAAGAAGTTTACCTCTTCTATGAGGGAAGCATCATTTGATTCCTTGGGGAGGGGGTTAACTGTTCTCCATGTCAACTCTCTGATTTCTATCAGGATAACTTCTTTCACCTCGTACATAAGTCGATATGGAGTCCCTTTTGTTGTGGATTGGGGGGTTGTATAGTATGCCCACACGACATGCATCAATTCATTGGCCTAATTACTTTTGGCTTCCTCTAGCCTTTTTTTAAACCTTGAACCAAAACCCGGTTGGCTGCTTCCGCTTGGCCGTAGATGGGGTGTTGAATACGTCCTTATGTCATTGGCATTTATTGCATTTCTTAAGTTAATCTCGGGCGTCCTAGGTCAAGGTTGGCCAAAAATATCATGCTTATGATCTTTTTTGCTAAAGTGACAACTTCTATGTGTGGCCCGACTATCCACTCATGTACTTCCAAGAAGGCATAAGAGGCCTCCGTTTTTTCTAGGCATCTTAGCAGGGTAGATTCTCGTATTCAATATACTCTTTAATATGAGTGATCCAAGAAACATAGGCTGGAGCGTTTTTGGTCATTAAGTTTCTTCTATTTAATTTATGCTTGGTATTTTCTTGGTTTCCTAGACAAATGAGTGATTGATTCTAAGACTTTGTATACTGGCTAGTTGGGATAACACATCAGCTCTGGTGTTTTCCTCTCGAGAAATATAGGATTTTTCAAACTCTTTGAAGTTAGCTAACTTTTTCTTGGCCAAATTAAAGTACTTTTCCAATAACGGGTCTTTAGCTTGCGATTCACCTCGAATCTAAGAGATGACTAATTGGGAACCCATTCTCAACTTGAGGCATTCTGCCCCAATTTCCTCGGCTAATGCTATTCCCTTAATGACTACCTTGTATTCAGCCTGATTGTTGGTAGTCGAAAATTCAAATCTTAGTGAGACTTATACGATGAGCCTAAAATGGTTTTCTAAAATGACCATTGCTCTGCTTTTACAATTATTAGAGGATCCATCTATGAAAAACACCTAAGTGTTGTCCGACGTTGGCGGTGTTGTGGTCATCTCAGCTAGGAAGTCGGTAAATAGTTGAGCTTTTAGTGCCTTCCTAGCTTCAAATGAGATTTCAAATTTGGATAATTCAATTTCCCATTTCTTCAGTCTCCCGCCCAAGTATGCTTGGTAAATCACTCGTCTTATTGGTAAATTTGTTCAAATAACTATGGAGTGTGCTAAAAATTACCTTCTGAGTCTTCACGACACCAATACCACGACGAGGGAAGTTTTCTCTATTTTTTGATACCGTGTCTTTTCCCCAACTTTGGCTTTTGATACGAAATATAAAATATTTTTCAGGACATTTTTTTCTCTTATGGGGATGGCGCTCATCGCCTCGACGACACTCACCACCATGTCGGCAACTGCAAGGTAGAGATACAATGTCTCTTATGGTGAAGGTATGGTGAGTACTGGCTGGGTAGTTAGGGGTCCTTTGATGGATTCAAGTGCATTGTCACATTCAACGTTCCTCTCAAACACTGTTTGTTTCCTTGGCAATTTGTAAAAGGGTATTCATCTGGATGATCACTTCATATTTATTAAGATTGGCTTCAATTCCTCTTTCTGTCAAGAAAAAACCCAAGAATTTATCGGCCTTTATAGCAAAAGTTCATTTCTCGGGATTAAGCCTCATGTTGTCTTGTCGGACCCTTTTAAACATTTGGTAAAGATATTGAGCATGTATGGTAATTGCGTTGAACTTAATTATCATGTCGTCCTTGTATACTTTTTAAGTTTCCCTTATTTCTTCCGGCAAGATTTTGTTCATCATTCTCTGGTATGTTTCCCTGTTGTTCTTTAGCCTCAGCCTTTTCAGAAGATTGTTTTCTCTGTCAGTGGGACTCGTACCTAGAACTAACATCCTGGTTCAATTGATGACAATCCACTCCGAGATCTATGTTGGGAATATTGTGTGGAGAGATAGCAAAGAGCCCGGAGTTTTCCAGGAGACATTCAATTAACATGGATCTTACCTCAGAGATTTCGATCTTAACTGACTTGGCAGATTATGTCCTTGCTGCACAGATTCGAACTTGCCGTCTTTGGTAGGTGTAAAACCCTAAAACCCCAAAAAAAATATAGAATTATAGGTAATTTCAAATACTCAAACATAGGGTGTTACACACACTCCGTCATCACATGCTCATCTTAGTTAGTTTCATCACATAATAATTAGCACAATAAAATAACTCTAGTAATCTCATAAAATAAATCAAATATCTCATAATTAAAAATTATATCAAAATTTCTCAAATTGAGTAAATAGTGCTCAAAACAAAATGCTTTCATACTAGAAACCAAATAGAAATGTTTCCCCCCAAGTTTTACACTATCAGAGCAACGTGACTAATAACTCAAAATGAAAAGGATAAACGAAGATGCCAAATACGCCATCCTGCAAGCCAACAACTACTAAGGTTCCTCTACCCGAGTATCTGCACCATCGGGGTAAAGTTCAAACACCAAGAATAATAGGGGTGAGAATACATTCATATATAGACAATGTGTATAAATAGTAAGGATAGATAAGCAACATGTTATCACTCTCACAATTCACATCAACTACCAGGACAACATTGATAACATAAACTCATACAAAACAACCAAATCAACTGATACAATCAAATTACTCACTCACATCAACTCATATAAAAAATAACTCATACTCAATGCATATGTGTATTTAATGATCGACTCCGTAACTCTTTATGCATGTGGTACCAAGTTTTGAAACTAACTCGAAATAGCACCCTGTCATAAAATTAACTCGAAAATAACTCAGTTTTACACTGTCACCCTCGTTGAGCGACATACAGCTCGCTGAATGAGTCCTCGTTATGCCCTCTCTCTCTCTCTCTCTCTCTCTCTCTAGGCGCGCGTCTTAATAACCATAAAATTTCTCACTCTGCATATCTCGCTAAGCGAGACATTGCTAGATGAGTGAGCTCTTGCTGAGCGACAAATCGCTCGCTAAGTACGAATCATAGAAAAACCAGAACGTTCACTTTGTCACGCTCGCTAAGCAAACACCGCAGTTCATTAAGCAAAGTTCATCCGCGCTAAAGCAAGATTGCTCAGACCAAAAACAAGGCATCTCGTTGGACGAGCCCTCCTTGCGCTGAGAGAAATTTTGCTAAGCGGAGCTTCAACAACACTCAGCACGAGAGCCTAGAGACAACAACGTCAAAAAAACACGATTTCCAAAATTAAAGCCCTATCAAAGCTCCGCTTCGACCCCTAATATATCCCAAACACACAAAATTCAATCATTCATGATATTACAGTATTAAAAATAATCAAATAGGCACATATTAACATATATTACATCGATTTGATTAAAACTTATCATCATCTTCAACACTTTTTAACACAACAAATAAGAACAACAATTTTCAGAATTAATCAGATTAATTTACATAAATTTGGCATGTAATTCAGAATACGAAATTAACTTCAAACACGGAAATCATGAAAGTATTTTAATGAAACTCATATCAAGCTCCAAACACTAATAATGGTGAAATTAGAAAAAACCCAAAGGAGGAGGGTAAGAAACCCTCTCTATACTCTTTGCGTAAGCACCCACACATGAATAGTTTTCCTCCACTTACCTTGAATTTGCAGTAACTTAGTTGCACTTCCCACCTCCCGAGTGAGTTCTTTAGGAGTTCACTCTGTTTTGCTTGCACTAAAACATTGAGGACAATGTTTGGGGGGATTTCTTTATGTTTCTCTTAGTTTTTTCTACATTTTGTGTTTATGCTTTTTGTCCTTTTAGTTATTTCTGTTAATTTTAGTTGTTTCCGTTAAATTTTTCTTTTAAAAAGACTACTTTTTTTATTAAAAAAAATCCTGAATTAGAACCATTCAAAAAAATTTCTTGAAAAGCTTTGGTCATGAGGAAAACGAGAAAGTATATAGAGTTAGAGGGATGAAAGGTTGTGTCTAGGGACACCGGGTAAGTTTGACAACATAGGTTTTACTCAAACACCCTAGGTTCCCTAAAGTAAGATGCAAGTCCAACGTGTAGATTTGTGCCATAGTACTCAACTTTTGATAAGTACTCCCTAATTAGTTTATAATGACAGTATGACATAATTTAGATTCACATGCATGTATAATTGGTTGAGAAATAAATAATTTTAGCACCAGAATAATGAAAAGATGGTAAACGGCAACTACACCTTCTAAGTTGCGTAGCCCTCACCCGGTTATTTATCCTAACGATGGTTAAACCCCAAACATCATATGAAAGTAGACAAATAAATAAACACACAAAAGTGTGTAATTTTATCGATAAATAAAGAAGGCAATTGTTGCTTATCTGATGTCGAAACAAAAATTCATGACCTGTCTTGTGCATGTAATGATAACAATAATTCCAAAATGCCTTAATTTGATTGTCTGAATGGAAATGGAAGGAAAACTCGAAAAAAAGACTCAAGTACAAAGCATAGTTTGAGTAGTGTCTGAAATGGAGACTTTGATCCGAAAATTTGCATAAGCAAGCTTTGTTTCTTAAGTACAAGTAACAACCTAAGTTTGTGGGTGTTTGATAAGTGGCTTTCGCATTGTTTTTATTAGTTATTTTACTTCGGTATTTTCCCTTTTTTATCCAATTTACTTATGTTTATCATGTTTTATGTTTTAGTAGTGTGCTTTTGTTGTTTTCAGGTTTTAATAAGTATCTGGGCGAAAGAGGAACAAAAATGAGCAAAATGCAAGAAAAAAATCAAAAGTCGGGGATTTCCAGTACAAAATCCAGAGAGCTGCTATGAATGTCCGTATCACCTGCTACTTCTATGAGTCATAGCAGCCAACCCTAGTTTTCCCTCTTTTGAAATGCGCTGATACAAGTTTTTAGGGGCCTGCTACGGCCATCCATAGCAGCTGTTACGGGTCATAGCTGGGAGGCGAGCTTTCCCCCAATTTGTTTCCTTTTCCATCTCGACTGCTTTTGTTTTGGGACTTTTGCATTTTTGGATATGAAACTCTCTGATGTAGTTGTCATTGATCAATGAGATTTTAGTCCATTATTAAAATTTTCTTTAAAACTCATAGTTGATATTGAGTTTAAGAGGCAGTTTTAATTCCAATTTTTCATGTATTTTGTATTTCCATTATATGTACTCAAATCTCCATTGGAGCACTAGATCAAAGTTATTTTAAAGTATTTTCTCATCAATCAGGTTTTATTTATCGTTTTCATTGCAATTTCTATTCTATTTCAATTGTTTATTATGATTTCGATTATGAATATTACTCTAATTGTGTTATCCTTCACCATGAGTGAGTAGTCCAATAAGGACTAAGGTCCATGGGGCTTATCTCATGACTATTTTTATGATACATCTCAAGTCGATTACGAGAGTCTTTGTTCATATTTATTTTAATATCGTAGTTCTGTCATTCCAATAATTGTACAAAAGTAAAGAGTTCTCATGTACCAATCACAGTCTGAAAGGATATGTATCGGTACCCGAGCAGAGGTTTATAAATAATCGAGTCCAATACAAAAAAAGGTCTTGGATGATGTTGAGAAAAGTTCCAATTTTTATAGCCAAGCAAAACTAACAAATATATGACGAATAATCTGGTCGTGTGAAGCAGACGAATTATTCGTCATCGATATGGCAACATACTGGCGAAAACATGTGTTGTCCATATTTATCTATTTTCTATAAATCGTGTCAGAACTCTCATTATAGAAGTGAATTGGATTAGACGGATATATCAGAATAAGAATCGTGACCCTAAATCTTGTTTGTTTCATTATAATTTAAGTGATTTCCATTAAAGTTATTTTTCTAATAAGTGTTTTTCTAATAAGTTGTTTTACGAATCCTCAATTTTTGACCTCTCTAGATATACACCAATAGAACTAAGTTTGGTATTCAACTCATTGGTTCATATGGTTCGATAATCTTTTACTACTTTGCACAGTC
This sequence comes from Lathyrus tuberosus, assembly GCA_022829125.1. Lineage (NCBI taxonomy): Eukaryota > Viridiplantae > Streptophyta > Magnoliopsida > Fabales > Fabaceae > Lathyrus > Lathyrus tuberosus. Next base: position 846,482 of record JALAZF010000914.1, on the reverse strand, counting down.
GTGCACTTGCAGTGTGTCATAAGTATGTGAATAATGAGAGAGTATTCAAATTTTGTTTGCAATTTATTATATGAAATGGTTCCATCTTGTATATGTATAGGGAAGAGGAATAACTTCCTCGCTATCCTTCAAGCGTGAAAAGCGGAAAACTGTTGGATATGCTTAGGGCTTAGATCTCCTGTAGTTGGTTACATGATATTCCAAAGGTCAAGAAAGCTTTTTAGAATTCGTTGGAGTCATTGGTTGTTATGTTCAAAACCAGGGTGTTCCATCCCAGGGTGACTGGACCAATGAATATGTGCTCGGATTGAGGGGGATATGTTCGACCCATAACAAAAATGATCTTTGAGGTGACCCGTGTACTGAAGAGGATAAGGTTATATATGATACTTAGATGCTTAGAGGATCAACAACTTGATGGTGGACAAGTGCTTAAGCTCGGATGACAACCGTGAAAATACTTAAATATTGGGAGCAATTAAAGGCAAAAGTGCTAGATAAGTATTTTCCAAACATCATAAGAGCTTCAAAGGAGTAGGATTTTTAGCTACTTCACCAAGGCTTCATGACCATGGCCAAATTTGCAGGAGTATTTGAGGACATGAGAGCCTATTCAAGTCAAGCCATCTTGGATTTTCTATTTTCCTAATGCAACTATTTTGAAACTTATGGTGGAAATCAAGCGTTGTATGTGTGGCTCTAATATAAGACGGTTGTCATACATTTATCCATCTTAACGGTTGAGGTGACCTATTAGTATATTATTTCTTAATTAAAGATATAAATAATTTTATTTTTCCCCCTTGTCAGATGCCGTGTTTTCAAAAAAAGATTATTACATTCTCTATTCAAACCCACGATACAATCACTTATCACACAATACGCAAATTCTTCTCACAACCCACACTTGAAAGTTTTCTTCTTCTAAACTCTCGCTCTCTCTCTCTCTCATTCTCTCTCTCTCTCTCTCCCTTTCTTTCTCTCTCTCTCTCTCTCTCTCTTTCTCTCTCTTTCTCTCTCCTTCTCTCTCTCTCTCTCTCTCTCTCTCCCCAAACCTAAAACCCTAACCATGGCTGACAAAGAATTTCATCAACAAGCGCTACTACAAAAACAACATGGTCATCAAAATCAGTCTCAACGGGAAGTTGCTATGATGGAAGGCATTCCTGGTATTTCTCTATCCACTCCGATGGAAGAGTTGGAGGATCTCTGTGATTCAGTTACAGATTTTGAAAACCTAAAGAAAAATGGGGTTGATCTCACAAGAGAGGTTGCATCTCAAGGATGGGAAGTTTACTTGAATAAGCTGAAAGGACCAGAGTATCCTGCACTGGTAAAACATTTTTGGATTCATGCAGAAGCTACAGACGTTTAGTTCTTCTCTAGTGTTCTAGGTCAGAAACTTCAAATTTCTGAGAAATCCATAGTCAAGTTATTGAACCATGACAGTTCTGGAAATATATGTAATCAAATGTTCAAAAATGGAGAAATGAATGAACTTGTAACCACCATATTCTAAGTAGGATCAATCTCAGGCGTCAAGAATCTTCGATCTAAGTCAAGGATTCGTGCCAAGATTCTCTTGGGATGCATTCATCACCGTCCTACTCGGAACTTTACTAATTACATTAACACTGACCACAAATGCATGTTGTATTATCTGGCCAAAGGAGTCAAGAGGAATCTTCCTTCTATTTTATTTAAATACTTGAGGGAGATGGTCAAGGAAACAAGGAACTTAGGTAGTAAACATAGGAAGTGGATTCCTTTGGGCAGACTGATTTCTGATATCCTGGTTGAAATCAAGTTAGTAGCTAAGCTGGAAGATATGAACTTTCATGATGATCTCTGCATGAAAGTGGGCAAATATTTCAACGAAATGAATATGAAAAACATGCTTATGATTTCAAATGTCGTGAATCCTGTTATGTTGGACATGGAATTTGTCTCCACCAGAAGGGTAGAAATTGATTATTTCCGAGTATTCACTAAGATGGACCCTCCATATGTTCTAATGGCTTACATGAAAAGATGTCTGGAAGATGGAATTGATCCAGGTGTGGACATTCAAAACTTGATGAATGCTTTTCTATATGTAACTCTTAAGAGGAATTGAAAGTCTAAAAAAAGGTGATGAAGTAACTTCCAATCCGCCTCCTCCCACTACAGCTAAACAATCAAAGAAGTCTGAGACCTCCGGAAGGATTCTGAGGTCTGTAGCCACTGAAGCTTTTGAAGACCAGAGAAGGGAAATTGATGAAGCTTCCAGTGTCGCTAAAGTTGCTAAAGCTGCTTGTGTTGCTGAAGCTTTTAGGACTGTTGAAGCTGCTAAGGCTGCTGAAGTTGCTGAAGCTATTAAGGATGTTAAAGCTGCTAAGGTTGTTGAAGCTACTGAAGCTGCTCAAGCTGCTGGAGTTGCTGAAGCTCCCAAACTTGTTAAGGCCGCTGATATATTGAGTCATCTGACTAAGGAAGTTGATAGAGAATCTGATGAAGTCTTTACTCATCAAAATCCTTGTAAGTCTTCTAAAGCTAAGACTTCTATGATTTTTTTACTCTATAAATGTTAATACTTCATTTATCGTTTTCCAAATCACAACTATTACCCATCCAACAAAATTAATCCATAACACCAAATGAACCAGAAACCAAAAATGCACTTGAACAAAAGAACCAGAAAACACAACTACAAATAAAAACCTCCACAAAACACATTTAGCTCAATTCCACAACAACCTACATCTCCATCTCACTCTCAACCTCCATCTTCACCTCAACAAACAACATCTACTCATCCAACAAAAACCTCGACCAGTCAACCTGAAATTACAACAGCAATTGAACCAATCCAACAACAACCTCAATCCCCACTGTCATCTGAACACACCATTTCTGATCATCCAACCATCTCTGAAGCAACACCTATGAACATCTCACCTCCTTCATCCAATCAAATTGATACACATGTTCTTGACCAAATACTTGATGGCTTATCCTTCTTAGAGGATTCCTCTATTGAGAGAGAATTTTTCTATAATAAGGATCCCTCTGTTGTTGAAATTTCCTCTTCATCCTCTAACTCAGAAGTAAATACAAAGATTAGAACCTCCACCAATAATTCTGAAAAAAACCCTCATAAACTCTCATTAGGAGAAGTATGGATAAATATAGAATTAAAATTAGCTGAAAGTCTAAGCTTTATGAGGCCGGTTAACACAAATTGTGATAACCCTGCTGAAAGCAATGCATTATGGGATCGGTACATGGACTGGTCTATTTACTGCTTCACATTCCTCAAGAATCTTTCTTAGGAGGATGTTAAGGAAAAGTTTATTCCTCGATTTATTGAATCAATGACTCTGATTCTGGAGATAAAGAAGTATGTTGACGAGTCCTTAGCTAGGTCAAAGATTTTAGCACTCCCAACACCTGAACAAGTTTTGTCTCTGATTGGAGATGAAATTTTCTTTGCTCAGATATTAGTAATTCAGCAAGATGTTACAACAACTTATAGGATTCCTATTCCTGTATAGAACTTAGTTGTTCCATTTGTAGTCGGGGAAACTTCTAGGACTGCACATATCTTAGACTCTCAGGATGAAGTTGGGTCAACTTCTAGCATCACATCTTCTGAACCCCTTGCTTTTGAGGTTGTTACTTCTGTGATTCTGAAGACTCTGGATGAGCTGAAGAAGGAGAATGGGGTGGTAAGGACCAGGCGGGATCGCCAAGAGGAGACCAGCAATCAAATTCAGAACATGTTATCAACAATCCTTTCTAGACTTCCACCCCAACCATAAAATCATGTTTAAAATAACTTTGTGACTCTATCTATTTTGTTATCCTTATATTCAGTTTATAAAAAAATTTGTTCTCGTTCTATCATATTCTTTTTTACTTATGACAAAGGGGGAGAGAAAGATATGATTTTGATTTATTGGATAATTCATTGTGAATAAAAAATTATCTAAGTCTTAAACTCATGGGAAGCTCACATACATCACTCTGTAAAGATAAGCTGAGAAATTTTGAAGTCGAAAATTCAAGAGGAGTTTCAAACCTAACTCTGATTTTTAGTTGATTATTTGCTTTGTCAAAAATTCAAAATTGTTCATTAAAATTATAATGTTTCTCATAATAAAAAAGGAAAGAATGTTGGAACAAGTTTGGTTCTACAACTATCCTTAAGTTTTGACGATAAGAAAGTATAAAAGAACAAATTTGTTTTCTAATAGTTTGTTGAGTGTGAAGACTTTGAGCATACTTAAAGTGAAGTAAAAGCTAAATGCGATCAAGAAATAAGTTGAGTTAAGATAACTCTGGACAAATTAAGGTGTTGGACAAAGCTCATCAAATTAGACTCTGATATGTGGTCCTACAGAAACTTTGGATATTGAGACTCTGAACTCTGATAAAAGAGATCTTGAACTTTGGACATCATCAGTATCTAAACCCAGGTGATCACTTGAAGGAATTATGAAGTTATAGTCAACTTTGGTTTTTACCAGTCAACACTTCTAAAATAGACGTCTCTGATGCACTATGAGTTATTCAAGCCTCATTTACTCATTAGACTCTGATGTCTAATCTCAAAGTTCTGAACTTTGAACATATGTCAAGACTCTCGTATATAAAGACAATGTTCCAGAGTATTAAAACGAGTAAATAACTCTTGTGTATAGTACAAGTCAACGTCAAATCAATAGTACTGTACTTCAAACGACTAAAAAGGATTTTCTAATTACTACCCAAGATTTTCATCTGAATCTACCTACTCTACAGCAGTTGTGTACCTTCAAGATTGTTCTAATCCTATCCTCCAACGGTCTTATTTGTTATTTATAAAGAGGTCAAAGGATTTGGGAAATCAAAGAGAGGATGGTTGATTATAAAAAAGAACATATAGAGATAAAAGTTTTTCCCACATAAGAGTAAGTAAACTTCATGATGAAGAAGACTCCTGAAAGAAAATCATCCCCAATAAAGAAAATATTGAAGAATCATATCAACCTTCATTTCAAATATACTTTGGTGTAAACATGAATATTATTGTATGTATTATGCTTAATAAGAAGCATCTGTGCAAACATAATTTATTTGATTAACGGTTGTTAATTTCCTTGAGAGACTAGGTTTAGACCGAATTCTCAAAAAGTCATTGATGGTTAGTCTTTGAGTTGTATTTTCTTGAGAGACTAGGGTGTAGTCAGAATTTTCAAGAAGTCTTAGACAGTTGGTCTTTGAGTTGTATAATTAATTTAATTATTGAATTAAGTCTTTATTGAGAAGACAAAATCACTCAGAAAGATAGACAGAAAATAGCTTCGTTAATAGCGATTCAAGGTAAAAATATTTGTGCTCTTATCTTTATCATTATCTTTTCTGTTTGAAATATTGAATTGCAAAAGTTTTTAAATATAGAAAGAAGCATCTGCCATTTTAAATTTCATAACAGTTGAGTGTTCTTTTGTATCTTTCTATCATTTGCACAAATGCCCTATTGGAACATTACAACAAGCCTTTAAAAGGTTATAATGGCTAAGATGATTGCAAGTTAAAGTTTGTCATTTTAAATAAGGTTTAACTATTAATTTAGTTGTGAGTTGACACTAAATTTGTTATAGTTTCCCTATTTTGAATAAGGACTAACTATCAATTTAGTTGTGAGTTGTCACTAAACTTTGTTGTTTTTAGGTTCATACTATTATAAAAAGAATAATAGTGTTTCATTTTTCTTTTTACCTTGTTAGGTTCATATTATAAGAAGTTTTTTGAGTCGTTTTATAATGTTTAAGTTATTCGGTTTGTTTTTTAGATTACATTAAGTGTTAGTTGTGGAATAATTTCTATATTAATTGCGTCAATATTTTATTATTTCTAGTCGAACCAACTTTAAAGGAGTTTTCACTTAAATGATTTATTTTTAAAGAGATGTATTAGATCACAATGGTAGTATACATTAGATCTCTTGGATGAAACATAGAACTCATTTTGGTAATTGGTGGATACACTCATTGTATGGGAGACTGGGGAGATGAGAGCATGCATTCAATGTTTCAGGACTATAAGAGAGGGAGACAACACATCTCCATTCAAAATCTTAAGGCATTATAACTAAATGAGTCATCTCTCTTATAAATTCAATATTTCACATATTTATAACTGTTGTGAGACTTAATCAATCACATTTGCATCCAACAATCTTCCTCACAAGTGTGAGCGATAGAAAGTTAAAAATTTTCTATAAAAACTATGAAATTAGGGTTTCAATAAAAAATGGAGTAAGACACTAAACAAATATCAAAGAAAACTAAAATAATATTTTTCATTTGATTGATAATTCTAACTCTCTCAATGAGAGTACATATACAGTGTTATTGTGGATAGTAAGATAAAAGGCCTAATGGCTAAAAACTCACTCAACAATATTTGAGATAAAAGCTTAATTAAGATAATTCTCTTTCTAACTTAAATAATTAAGTTGTTTAAAAATTAATTTAATGCCTTATTATTATTCACCCCCAACAACCTTGTCCTTAAGGTTGTAAAATCTTATTGCTACCTTTCCTGGATCCCACAACATTTAAGGAAAGACTCTACTAGTGAAACCACATCCAACAACAAATTTAGCATAATTAATGCCCATGTTTCTATAAACAAGGGTCTTGCCACATGTGAACGTGTATTTGCCTTTGTAAGTTCATAAACTATTCCTGCAACTTTGTTATATTTATTTATCGGCTAGGAAGATAATTCCTTGAAACACCACTCACTGTTTCATTTGTCTCATACCCTCAAGTATAAGACTTTATCATGCTCTGACCTACAACCTAACTCTTCCTTTCTCAATCAACACCTGATAAAGACTTCCTGCTTAGATCCTTAGATCCTAAGACTTTCCTGCTTAAACCCCTTAGATTCAAGACTTCCTTGCATATACCTACAGTCTAAGACTTCCTTGCTTAAATCCCACGGATTCAAGACTTCCTTGCTTAGATTCCACAAATCCAAGACTTCAATGCTCAAGCCCGCAGTAAGAGACTTTATCTAAACTGACTGTTTAGAGAAGGAATAACTTACAACAACACTTGATTAACAATCAGAGGTGTTCAAATATAATACAACACACTTTAACACAAAATATTCTTAAGCTATACAAGAATAAAAACTCTTAAAGGATTAGCTTCTCTTGAGCTGATACAAATGGTGTGAAGCGCGTGTATAATTTAGTTGTAGTTGCACTGTTATTCTCTTAGTTAATCTTCAACTTTTCTGCTCCTTTTATAGTTAAAGAAATAGAGTTGTTGAAGCAACCTAACGACTATATTCAAATCAAATCTTTTTACACATCTTCTTTTACAATAAAGCAGATGTTGGAACTTGTAGCCAAGATATTCCCACTGAACAAAACCTTTGTCCAGAGAACTCTTCTATGAAACAAGTACAACACAATCTTTTGAAGATAACGTCAACTATTCTCGAGTCTCGTAATTTCTGAGCTTGAGTTGACATCCATCAGTTTCAGAGGCAGGGTTAGCATGCTTTAGATTCTAAAATATGCAAGAGATAATTTTACGGCCAGACTCTCTCACAAGAACTTGATTAGAACCAAACCATAGCTTGTTACCATGACATAACTTGTTTCATCAAGTAAACTGAATTTTGTACACATGAACCAGCTAGTTAGCAATCCTAATTGTTTTTCAAAAACTTTGTTATCATCAAAACCTTAGAGGATACATGGTATGAACCAAATTTATTTCAGCACGACCTCTTAATGCTCCAACAGCTTTGAACACCTTTAATGTTGTTGGTGTTTCTTGATCATTGAAAAATTTCTCACTGGAAAGAATCCATCAATAGGCATCTTTTTTTTCATCAAATGATAATATTGTCATGGGTTTAAGCGGAAGTGAGATCTCTAAATGAAAGCACTAATTGATAGAGGGTTTTTCAATCAAAATTATGAAGTTAGAGTTTCAATAGAAAAAAGGAGAAAGACACTAAAAAGCTATTTAATGAAACTAAAATAACATTTTTCATTTGATTGATAATTCAGAATCTCTAAATGAGAGTACATATATAATGTTATTATTGGTAGTAAGATAAACAGCCCAATGGCTAAAAACCGACACAACAATATTTGAGATAAAAGCTCAACTAGGATAATTCTCTTTTTAACTTAAATAATTAAGTTGTTTAAAAATAAGTTAACATCTTATTCGTGAGTCCCACATCCTATAACAAGATCCAACATCGGATCTAACTCCCGCTCCCTCACCAAGTCGAACGATAACTTTGATACCATTGTTGGGGAGTCCAGGGGAGGCGGGAGCACAGACGTTATCAATGCTTCAGGATCACAAGAGAGGGAGATGCCACATCTCAACCCAAAACATTAAGATATTAGGTAAATTGATCTAGTCGCTATGCAAAAATACCTGAGCGCCTAAACACTCAAAATGACACATAGTCTCTACCGTACTTTATTTATTCTTAAGGAAAGGGGAAATAACAATAAAATACTAAAAATAGGGATACAATGGTCATCACGACCAAATACGAGTTTGTGGGTTGGTTATGAGAGGGGAAGGTATTAACACCCCTCACATATGTTGTACTCAGCGAGAACCGTTTATTTGACTATGTTTGAATGTGTGCCTAAAGTGTTTATTTCTTCTTATGCTTGCTTTTATTTACAGGAAAATGAATTTAAAAAAAAAAGGTTAGTTTTTTGTTAGTGTATTCGATGGGATTTCAAAATCCTGCTCCTACGTACCCTCAGGTGGAATGAGAGATTCAGAATCTCGTAGTTCATGTAAAAATTATTATGTGTTGGTTGGCTTTAGTTTTGACGCACGGTGGCGGAAAAAGAATGTTTGAAAAAGGTTTCAACTCGCGGGGGAGGATAAAGATTAATTTAGTGTGTTTGAGGTTGATTTTAATGTAGAAGACGAACATTCGAATGGCCAAGCTATACAACATGTATTCAAATGCTCCGAGACATACAGAGATATACGTTCGAGAGACCTCTGTCCGCCTTTAATTCACCAATTGAGTTCGATCGTTTTTATTAATGATTTAATTATGTTGGAATGTATGAACAAAAGTCGTTTAATTTAATTAGAAAAAAAGTTTGATGTTTAAATGGAATTGTGTACAAGCTAATGATTTTATATAATTAAAAAATCAATCATAAGTAATTAAAACTATTTACAAGACGATAAAATAAGAAAATAATAACAAAAAGAAGAAGAAAAACAAGAATAATAAAACAAACAAAATAAATAAAAGAAAGATAAAACTAAGAAACAGAGGGTGTGAATTATGTTGAAGAAGTAAAAGAGTGTTGTTCCCTTTTGGAGAAAAGACTAATTCAGAGTTGATGTGTTATTCAGACTCTGATTGGTGTGGAGACAGAGTTGATAGAAGAAGTACTTTTGGATATTTGTTTAAGTATCTGGGAGATCCTATTTATTGGTTCCAAGAAGCAACTAGTTGTTGCTTTGTCAACCTGTGAAGTTGAATACATTGCAGGTGTTGTGGCTGCATGTCAAGTTGTTTGCCTTCTGAGTTTACTGCAGAATCTGATGATCAAACAAGCCTCTGAAACTGATGATTGATAACAAGTCTGCAATCAATCTTGCTAAGAACCCACTGCTGCATGAGAGAAATAAGCATATTGAGACGAAGTATCATTTCCTGAGAAGTCAAGTCCAGAATGGAGTGCTAGAAGTTGTGCACTGTAGCACTCAGAAGCAGCTGGCAGATGATGTGACGAAGACGATCAAGACTGATTAATTTCTCCACTTGAGGGATGAAATTGGCATTGTTAGTTTTGATTAAGTTAAATCATGGATTGATGAATGATGTTGAAGAGTAATTCAGTATTTTAGTATTTTGCCTACGTGACACTTTTGTTTTATATAAGTAGTAGTGTGTTTAGCCATTAAGTAATGTAATATGAACACACTATATAATAGAGTAGTGGAATAATCATTTTTTATGTGTAACCGTTCGTGAAATTGTAGTGGAAATTTGTTAGAATTTTTTATTCTCTCGTTTCTCAATCTTCCTCCATCTTCATCAAGGGCGGATACAAGTGTTGGAACTGGGTTCCAAGAAAGATGAATGTTTGAGAGAAAGAAGAAGAAGAAGAAAGAGAGAGAGAAAAATAAGAAGAAATTAGGGTTTGGAAACTTTGTAAAATTTATTATGAAGCTGTTGTGTATATTACAAATTACAATGCCCTTTATATAGGCTATCAAAGCCCAGACCCAAAATAATTCGACTAACTCTTTATCAGCTATATTCGACTCTGTCGAATACAGCTGACCTACACAACACTACAACTATTCGACTGACTATATACAATTTCGACCAAAACCTATAAAACCCTTCGACTTCGACAAACTAACATGAATTACTTCTAACACACCACCTAATTCATGTTTTCGAGACTTCTCATCCCAATGCTCTTCTTTAACTCGTCGAATATGATTTTCTTCAAAGGTTTGGTAAGTATGTCAGCTAGTTGAACTTCAGTCTTGCAATATTCAAGATCCAGCTTCCCTTTGTTTACTTGATCCCTGAGAAAATGATACCTTCTTTCTATGTGCTTACTTCGACCATGACACATAGGATGATTGGCAAGATCAATAGCTGACTTGTTGTCTACAAACAATTTCATCTTCCCAGGTTCCTTGATCTTGAGTTCTTCGAGCAACATATCTATCCATGTTGCCTGACATGCTGCATACGATGCAGCTACATACTCATCTTCACATGATGACAAAGCCACAATGCTTTGTTTTCTCGAACTCCAAGAGATTGAAGCTCCTTCGATCATGAAAATATAGCCTGCAGTACTTTTCTTCTCATCTTGGTCTCCACTGAAATCTGAATCAGTATAACCATATACCTCAGCATCTTTCGACTTGGACTTATTTCGACATGGCATCAGCACACCATGATCAATCGTACCCTTAATGTATCTCAGTACTCTCTTTACTGCAATAAGATGACATTCTTGGGGTTTCTCCATAAATCGACTTAACAATCCGACACTTTGACAAATGTCCGGTCTTGTATTGCAAAGATACCTCAAGGATCCAATAATTTGCTTGTACAGTGTCGAACTTACAAACTCATCATCAGTTACCTTCTTCAACTTTGCTCCTGTTTCCAATGGAGTTGTTGCAGCTTTACAGTCAGTCATCTTGAACCTCTTCAAGATGTCTTGAGCATACTTCTTCTGGTGCAGAAACACACCTTCAGCTGTGTCTTTGAATTCCATCCCTAAGAAATATGACAAATTCCCTAGGTCGGACATTTCGAACTCTTGCATTAGCTTCGACTTAACTTTTCTTATCTCAGCTTCATTTGCACCTGTAATTATCAAATCATCGACGTACAGGCATAAAATGATTCGACTATCATTGTCAACATCATTTATGTAAACTCCATGCTCAGACACACACTTTGTGAACCCTGCTTCGATTAAGAAACTATATATTCTTTTGTTCCAAGCCGTAGGGGCTTGCTTCAATCCATAGAGAGCCTTCCTTAATCTGTACACCTTCGACTCATGCCCTTTAACCTCAAATCCTGGTGGCTGACTGACATACACTTCTTCCTCCAGAGGTCCATTCAAAAATGCTGATTTTACATCCAACTGATGTATCTTCCATCCTCTATACGCTGCTGTCGAAACAACAATCCTTATTGTTTCCATCCTAGCCACTGGCGCATATACTTCATTGAAATCAATTCCAGGTTTCTGCAGAAATCCTCTTGCCACTAGTCTTGCCTTATGCTTGGCAATTTCACCATTTGGCCTTCGTTTCAGCTTGTAAACCCATTTCACATTAATAGGCTTCTTGCTGGCTTTTTCGACCAGTTCCCAGGTATTGTTCTTCTCGATTGCCCTGATTTCTTCCTTCATGGCTTCACACCAATTCGAATCATTCATGGCTTCATCCAAGTTAATTGGTTCTGCTTCAGCCATCATCATTGCTTCTTCTATTAAGTCATCATCTGCATCAATTGCATTATCTGGAAATCTCTCATATCCAGCTAACCTTGTCGACTCAGCTCTTGTTTTAGTTGCTCTTCTGACATTCTGCTCAGGAGGTTCTTCATTTCGACTTGTCGTGGCCTCAGTTTGTTGGTCTTCTTTAAGCACCGTCGGAACTGTCTCTTCCATCTGTCGACCAGTATCCTGTCGAACTGACCCATGACTCCACTCCCATTTTTTATTTTCATCTACCAGAACATCTCGACTGATCACAAATTTATCATCTTCTGGTGAATATAGTCTATATGCACCAGTCGAATGATAACCTATGAGCACCATGGTTTGACTTCGATCATCTAGTTTTATTCTCAATTGCTCAGGAACATGCCTAAAACATATTGATCCAAAAACTCTAAAATGACTTACATTTGGCTTCTCACCTGTCCAAGCTTCATAAGGAGTCTTCTCGACTAACTTCTTCGTTGGACATCTATTCAGAATGTATGCTGCTGTCGAAGCTGCTTCAGCCCAAAGTCTCTTTGGCACCTCTTTAGGCTTCAACATACTTCTCGTCATATTCAGTATACTTCTATTCTTCCTCTCAGCTATTCCATTATGTTGAGGTGTATAGGGAGCAATAACCTCATGCTCTATACCCTCCCCTTCACAAAATCTAACAAACTCACGAGAGGTGTATTCACCACCACCATCAGTTCTCAATTTCTTTAGCTTGCAGCCACTTTGCTTTTCGACAAGCAACTTAAACTTCTTGAACTTTGTGAATACTTCACTCTTACTTTCGATCACATAAATCCACATATATCTGTTGAATTCATCAATGAAAGTTAAGAAGTAACGCTTGCCACCATTCGACCTAACTTCAAAGGGTCCACATACATCAGAATGAACAAGCTCCAACTTTCCTTTCGACTTAATTGGCAGATCATGTTTGAATGCTTTTCTAGCCTGCTTCGCTTTGCAGCATTCTTCACACACATAATTTAGTTCCTTCACCTGAGGTAAACCATACACCATCTTCTTCTGATTCAGCATACCCAAACTCTTGAAGTTTAGATGCCCATATCTATGATGCCATAGCCAATTCTTTTCCTCTTCCGTAGTTGATGCAAGACATTCATGATTAATCATGTTAATCTGAACTTTAAAAGTCTTGTTATCAGCCAATAGTGCTTTTAGTACCAACCTACCATCAGCATGATATACCTTCATTTGATTATTTTCCAGCTTCATATTATGTCCTTTGGCAAGTAATTGACCTATACTTATCAAGTTACTTGTCATAGAAGACACATACAACACATCAGTAATACTGGCTTTTCTACCATCTCTTCTCATTACAAATATGTTTCCTCTTCCACCTGACGTGATCTGTCTACCATCTGCAAACTTTATCACCTTCTTAACTGATTCATCAAGCTTGTTGAACCAGTTCTTGTTACCAGTCATGTGGTTGTTGCAACCTGAATCAAGATACCACAAATTCGTTTCATCATCATTCGACTGAGTGTTTGCCATTAGTAGCACACCTTCAAAATCACTATCCTCTGCCTGTGCATACTGCGCTTTGTCACTTTCTTTTGGCCGTGCTTCTTTCTTCTTTCGACAGTCTCGAGCATAATGACCAAAACTTTGACAATTGTAACACTGCACGTCTTTTATGTCAATTTTCTTCCCAGAATACTTGTTTCCCATGCCTTTCTTTGTCGAATCATCACGATTCTTTGAACTCTTGCTTGACTTCTCATCACTAGCAAGATTCCTTCCCTGCTTCACCCTCCCAGATTTCTTTGTGAATTTCGCTTGTAGTGCTTGGTCCGATACCTTTTCTCTTTCTGAATCTCTTTGCTTCAATCTCATCTCATGAGTTTCTAACGAAGCCTGTAGCTCTTTAACCTTCATCTTAGCGAGATTCTTGGACTCTTCAATTGACACTACAATGTAATCAAAATTTGCAGTCATAGATCTTAGTACCTTCTCAATCTTCTGCAAATCTGTGATTGTTTCTCCACAAGACTTCATATGGTTCGTCAGCATCACCAATCTTGAAAAGAACTTCGAAACTGATTCATCTTCCTTCATTTGAATCATTTCGTATTGCTTTCTCAAGGTTTGTAGCTTCACCCTCTTCAGTTTCTCATCACCTCTATACAAGTTCTTTAACTTGTCCCACGCTTCTTTCGCAGATTCCTCTTCAATAATTTTCTCAAACACATTCGGATCCACACACTGGTGAATCAAGAACAACGCTTTACCATCTTTCTTCCTTTGATCCGTGTACGCAGCTTTTTGTTCATCAGTAGTATTTGCCCCCAATTCCGTTACACCATCATTCACGATTTCAACCACATCTTGAAATCTGAAGATAACCCTCATCTGTGCCACCCACCGTTGGTAGTTTTCCCCTTTGAAAATCGGTAGATTCGCTGGGAATTGTGTGGACGTTGTTGTTCCGTTTGCCATTAGATTCTCTCTGAATCGCAACCGGACTCGTTGATACCAATTGTTGGAACTGGGTTCCAAGAAAGATGAATGTTTGAGAGAAAGAAGAAGAAGAAGAAAGAGAGAGAGAAAAATAAGAAGAAATTAGGGTTTGGAAACTTTGTAAAATTTATTATGAAGCTGCTGTGTATATTACAAATTACAGTGCTCTTTATATAGGCTATCAAAGCCCAGACCCAAAATAATTCGACTAACTCTTTATCAGCTATATTCGACTCTGTCGAATACAGCTGACCTACACAACATTACAACTATTCGACTGACTATATACAATTTTGACCAAAACCTATAAAACCCTTCGACTCGACAGACTAACATAAATTACTTCTAACAACAAGAAGGTAAGGGTTTTGGGAGCTTAAGCCCCCACAAGAATACAAGAAGTTCTTTTACAAATAGTGTATACATTTTTTCAGACCCCCGTAAGAATACAAAATGTTCTTTTACAAATAGTGTATACATTTTTTCAACCCCCACAAAAATGATTGTCCCCTGACTTGTATTTATTCACTATTCTTACTTTTTAATCTTCAACTCTTCGTTACCCTATTTTTCTCTTAATTTTATGAAAACCACACACATGCTTTTTTGTTAACTTTACTCTTATTTCTCTCTTAACTTTTAGAGACTATTTGTCATCTCCTTTCAACAATAATTTTTAGCCTCTTCTTAATATTATTAGTTTTTTTTAAAGTTTAACATTAACTATTTTGTTTACTTTAATAAATTTTATTTGTGTCTTCTATTTTTTCAAAAATTACAAATTTGTATAATAATTTTTTCTTTTTTTCATCAACTAGAAATTATTATTTAAAAAATAAATAAATATTTAATTAACTTTGAATCAAGATTAGTATTTTTGCTAAATATTACATCTGACTTATCACTTATTAGGGTTGTTGCACCTGCTACTATATACACTGCTAGCTACAAGATTTTAAAATTTTGGGAAAGTTTTTGTTACTTAATTGTTCTACAAGTGAAATCAAGGGAAAGTCTATTTATTGAAACTTAAGTTTTTAAAGAATAATACATGAAATAAAACAAAATATTTAAAAGTTATGTTATTGTTGGATAAAATATTTAAATTAGACATAAGGTATTTTTCTGAGCTAATAAAATTACTTATTATGTTTTGCTTTTGTCTTGACAAGTAATAATATAGTTTCTCAAGTGTTAAGAATATTTAAAATCTATAAAAGGTAATGTATAATGTATTTCGATGATATGACTTTTTTTCAAGATTTTGATATTTAGTTTTTTTATATGTATTAGATTTTCTGGAGGAATATTTTAAAAGTTCATATTTTTTTTTTCAAAATATATATATTATTTTTTAGTCTCCACAAAAAAAAAAAATCTATATCCGCTACTTATCTTCATCTTTTTAACCTTGTGTACCAACAAGATCAAGGTGGAGAATATGGGTGCTTAAGATTATATCATATACAGTACTATATTTTGGATGGCACTTTTAGCACAAAAATCGAGTTTTTTAATTAGAAGATCAAGTACGACATTAATATGAGTCTTGTGACATAAGGTGTCGACTATTCCACCTCTTATCGAAGCTTGATTGATCTTATTTAGACAGAACATTTTATGAATTCTTAATCAATAGAGGTAGGTTAAAGGTGAAGTAGCAAGACACAGAGGAAAATTATAAATGTAGTAAGAATTAGTCTGAAGTTATCGTCTCACCCCATGGTTACCCATGGTTACTTTCTTCTTAAAGATGATCTATAGTGTCAGTAAAGGAAAGTATTCTTGATGTATAATCACACTATTTTAATGTACCCGTACCAATTATGACACTGCCTTATATTGATATTTTAGATTATTAAATGTGTGGTATTACAGTTGTATAGTCATTTAATCTGATGTAAATATATATATTTTGGTTTGGGCAAAGTATCCATTTAAATATATGTTACGAAATGTTTGATATATATATATATATATATTGATTTAATCTCGTTTATAGAGGGTGAAGTAACAAACAACGTCATGAAAAACTGCCGTTGTATCCCTCGACTATAGAATAATTAAAGGAATAGTTGAAATAGTCATTGGTCCGATCCCCAATATTATTTTTTCTATCTTTTTAAAACTCGCCTCATATACCTCTCGATTTGTGAATGAAACCAACAGAAAAGATATATTCTTCTTTTTAAACACTCTTTACATTGTTTACACAAAATATAAATAAATTAATTTGTTTACTAACTACATTATTTACACAGAATATTACATTGTTAATACAGAATATTAAAGTAAAAAATATTGGGGATCTTTGTTTCATCGTCATCGTTGTCGGTGAAGAATAGGTGTTGGATATCTTGGGAAACGGCAAATGTTGAAGAACCTCGTTTTATTAATCTCGAGGAAGATCAAATGTTTGATATAAAACAAAAAATGTTAGATAAATAAAATAAATAATCAGTTATATGGTTATTTAAGAACATAAATGTTGAACCCAAATAATTTTTTACTCTTGCAATACATCCTAGAGAACCAAATAAAATAAATGTTTTTTTTTAGTTTCAAAGTTTTCATGTCAAATATTTCATTATCTATTTTTAATATTCATAATGCTTTTATAATTAGGATTTTAGGTTTCACGCTAATCACTAGTGACGGTGTTTTGAACGTTGATACTCATTGAATGAACGACAATGATTTGTTTAAGGAAGGTGATGAAACTCAATAAATACGCTTATATTTTTCCTCAGTTATTACTCAAAACCGAGGTAAAATGTGTTTCTAGTTAAGTAAAAAATAGAATAAAATATGTTACATCCTAAGCGCCACATACCTCTCGGTTTTTGTAAAAACACCGAGGAAAAAGTTTTTTTTTTTAAATTACATTGTTTACACAGAATATTAAAATAAATTGTTTAAACAAATTCAGATGTTGACAATGGATTATTGGAGAATAACAAATATTTTCAAATTTCTGATAAGTTATCTGTTATAACTAAGAGAATGTTTCTGATAAGTTATCTGTTATAACAAATATTTTTAGATGAAAGAGAACAACATGCTTATGTTTATGAATAAATTTCTCAATGTTGTCAACCGAAAAGAGCAATACATTTCTCAATGTTTTCTTTGATTGACAACATAGGAAAGTTCACTACAACATTTATCGCTTATGACGACACTTTTTTTACGCAACGTGTATAAATTATTGCCTAAAAAAAGATAAGGCAATAATTTTTGTCTATTTACAAGACAGTTTTCGTAACACCTTACAAATATTCTCTAAAATACTTTTGAAAATGATTTTTTAGCGTTCCTATAATATATTTTTGACAATAATTGATAAATGTCCTCTTAAATACTAATATGAATAATTTTAGATTGTTGTATTATTTCTAAGAATACTATAATTTTAAGATGTTGCATAAAAATAAAAAATAAATGAAAACAACAATTTTTAAATATTGTTTTTCAAATCAATTTAAAAAAATTAAAAACAAAACAGTTTTGGTAAATAAGAAAATAAATTTAGTAAAATTAGGTTGCAGATCAATATTGTTGTTAAATATTGTTGTTCAAATTAATATTTAAAAACTATTTAAAAGAAAATTAAAAACAAAACCTATTTGATAAATAAGAAAATAAATTTAGTAAAACTTATCTAATATATATATATATATATATATATATATATATATATATATATATATATATATTATAACTTTTGTTTTAATCATTCCATTTCATATTTTTTTAATTAATTAATAAACATTTTTTATTTATAATCAAAATGCATATTAAAATACAAAAAGTATTAAAATATAAAATAGGACTATTGGTTATTGTATATATAATATAAACTAACAGTATTAGACAAAAACATAAACTAACAGTTAGGTGGTTGAATTGGGTTGTTGGGAGGGAGATCAATGGATTTGGAATTTTGGAATAGATACTCATGATTTATCCGGGGTATTGCGGGAGGAGTGGCTTGGTTTATGCTCTCTTGTAGCGAATATTGCTCCTTTTAAAATGTTGTTGATTCGGTGGTTTGGTGGCATAACCCCAATAGTTTTTCGGTTAGAAATAGTTATCGCAGGTTTTGTATGAGTTGAAAATTGTTAGTCATGTGTTGGATGACGAGTCATTAAAGGTGCTTGGCAACATTTGGAAAGTGAAAGTTCCGAGCAAAGTCATGTTTTTTGGGTGGCATTTTATTTTAAAGAGTTTGCTTACCAGAGTTGAACTCTTTAACAGAGGAGTGATTCATGATGTCAGTCTCATTATTTGTCCTGTGTGTCTTCAGCAGAATGAAGATTTGAATCATCTCTTCTTCAGATGTAGTGGGTCGAAGCTTGTTTGGGAGGGCGTGTTTTCTTGGTTAGGAGGCTCTAAGGAGGATTTTTTACTTGTTGGTTCGAGTCACCCTTTTTTTACTCAGGTCTTTTTGAGGCTTTCCTGTTTTGTTCATTCCTCGTTTTCTTTTTTTCTTTTGGTTATTAGTTAGTTGGTGCATTTGGTGGAGCAGAAACAATCTTGTTTTGAATTAAATCCTTTGGTTGGGATTGGATTTCCATCTTAGCTAAAATAGGTTTAGATATTGATAAAACCTTATGGATTACAAATCATTTGTTGTTGGTGGGTGTGTAGTATGTGTAGGGCGTTTTGCTTTTGGAGTTTTTTCCTCATGTGTTCTTTGTTTTTGTATTGGGTTAGCACCCTTTGTGCTGTTTAGTACAAAGTTGCTTATAAAAAAACTAATAGTAAAATATCAATTTTATTGATAATAAAAATTTAAAAGACAAGTTAATCAAATGAGTCTCATAACCCGTAAGAATGATTTACATTGTCAGTTTTATCTTCTCTTTTCCTATGTATAATTGTGAAGAAAAGTTTATGGTAGTGGAAGTTACATGTTCTAGACTGGACCAATGGCTAGACATGGTCAAATCTGCTTCTGCTCCAGAGCGGCCCAAATTGCCTAAGTCCAATCCACAGAGGGGCAAAAGTTACCTTTATGCCCCTCCAACCGAGAAAGAAATGCAACATTCCTCCCCAGAATCACTGCCCGTTACGCACGACTTCATTACTCCCCAAACAGCTGTGGGAAGGTGCCCGGAACCATGCATATGCCCGACATAACGACTAGTTTTGGGCACCCTGCCCGACATAACGGCTAGTTTGGGTAGTTACCTATTCTTTGGGGAAAACGGTTATTTCGCCCCAAAAATAGGACCATTGGCCACGCGCTGGGGGATCTATATAAACCCTCTCGCTTGAGAGGGTCAGGTATCCAATATTCACCCTAAGAACTCATACTTTGTACTTGCCCCTTTTCTCTGACCCTTTCTTACTTGAGCGTCAGAGTACCTTGCAGGTACACCCCCTCCTCTCCATACGACCAGCATCCCTGACGCACTTGGCGGCCCAATTCTACAGGATCTGATCCAGCCTTCACGATCAGTGGCGTCGTCTGTGGGAAACATTGTTCTCCCCATCTTTCTTTCCACAGAAACCGAAGATCAAAACAATTCTCAAACATCATCACGATCATGGCCTCCCAAGATCGCACCAAGGATGCTCTCCAAGCCACCATCCTCCCCGTCAACAAATCTGACGTTGACGGCCAGTCATCTCTCCTCCGAGATGCTCGTTTCCTCAGGGACGGAACCACTGCTTCTCCTTCCCCTACCCCTACTGATCGCAGCAACGATCAGCCTTCACTTGACATCCAGCACGTTCCTGTTCCGCCCAACGCCGACCCGGCCGTGGCAGCCCTCCTGGAGGCGATCAACAAAACCAACACCCTGATCCTGCAGAAAAACGAGAGGATCAGGGCGTTAGAAGAGTCCAACCGTCCAAGATCCCATCCTCCGCGGAGGAACCAGCAACGGTCAAGGAGCCCGCAGCCCCGGAGAGACATCGACCGAAGACTGCGCCAAGAGCCTGATCCTCGCACAGCTCGGAAGCGCGACCAGATCTCCCCGCGTGACCAACACGCTCACGACCATAAGAGGACTCGAAGGAACGAGCAATCTCCACTGGTCAAGTCTAAAGGACAGGCCCGCTCACATTCTCTGCGAAGGAACCGCTCCCCTTCTCCCCGGAGGAACCGCCGCCGCGAACATCCCGTTCGGTCCCCATCATACACTAGTTCTAGCAGCGACGACGAGCCTCGCGGCCCGTTGTCCCAGGAGATCCTGGCTACCCGTCTCCCAAAAGGCTTGGAGAAACCCCCATCACTCGACATGTACGACGGAACCACCGACCCCGACGAGCACATCGAGAACATCGATGCGTTGTTAGACTACCGCGGCGTACGAGGCGCCATCAAATGCCCTCCTTCTCAAAGCCCAATCACACATTCAGTACGAAGAAAAGGTTGCGGCCTGCATCATGCCATCAGGAGAACCCTCGGGCCTCCAGAGGAGAAGAAGCCTCGACATCTTGTCGGGGTGAACGAAAGCGCGAGGACCGTCCACGAGACTCCCGCGACAGTAAGGGACCCTCCGGGCATTTCCATGACTACACCCCGCTGACCGTCTCCAGCGAGAAAATATTGTCCGAATGTGCCAATTCGGAGTTCAAGCAGGCAGGGGTCCGCTTCCCCAAACAACTGCCGGCCAGACCGAACGTGGACAAATCAAAATACTGCCGTTTCCACAAGAGTCGCGGCCATACTACTGAGGACTGCATCCACCTGGAGGATGCCATTAAGATAATGATCAGGGACGGCCACCTGAAATAGTTTGCGAAGAAGAATGACACTCCTCGGCAGGACGCATAGGAGTCCAAGAAGATAGAAGAGGAAGTGCCCTCCTCGGAAGACGCCAACATACAGGTCGCTATGTCCATATCACGACCGGAGGACTTCTATGTCCCGAACGGGCTCAGCGCCCCTGCTTATTTCGCGGCCCACGACCCGTGGGAGACTTTTCCCTCCGCCATGGTCATCTCTGGCGGGGGCTTCAACAAAGTCACTGTGGGCTCCGTGAAACGCAAGTTCGAGCATCTGATCAACACGAGCTCCAATAAAGTGACCACGCTCGATCAGGCCAGAAGGGCTCAGTCCCCATCTCCTTCTACCGGGAAGAGCTCCTCGGCGGATCCCCGAACTCGAGCATACCTTTGCTTGTCAGAGCCCGAATGGCGAACTTCGACGTTCGCAGAATACTCGTCGACCAGGGCAGCTCGGTCGACATCATGTACTCCCAGCTGTTCTCAACGCTCCAGCTGGACGAATCGTACCTTACCCCCTATGTAGGGTCCGATTTACAGGGATTCAATGGATCAATGACCAAGCCGTGGGGCTACGTCGAACTGATCATAACCTTCGGATCAGCTGAGACGGCCAGATCTGGCAAGGTACAATTTCTGGTGATCGACTGCCCGTCGCTTTACCAATGCATATTCGGAAGGCCAACTCTGGCCGAGTTGGTAGCGGTGCCTTCAAAAGTCCACCTGAAGATGAAGTATTACACTTCAAAGGGGATGGTCGCCACCCTCCACGGCGACATCGAAGTTGCACGTAGGTGTTTCGAGGCAGCTACAAAGGGGCTCAACGCCATTGCGTCCAAGCCAAAAGCATCGGGCAAGCCAACATTTCCAAGCAGCTCCGAGGAAGCCAAGCCTCTTCCCCAGGTCGACTCTATCGACCTCGACAGTCCCTTCCAAGAAGAAGACCGGCAGGAGAAACGAGCAGCTTCAGCCGACTCGTCCACATCGTCCTGCAGCAACTCCCATCCGATGCGCCCGATCCTGGATGGCAACTTCGAGATCATTCTGTTCGGCGACGACCCTCAGCAGGGAGTGAAGATTGGAGCAGACCTGCCCGACATCGCGAGGAAGCAGCTCAAAGCATGCCTCCGTGAGAATGCCGACCTATTCGCATGGAGCGTCGCCGAAATGCCCGGAATAGATCCGTCCGTCGCCTGCCACCAGCTGACAATTGACCCGACCATCAAGGCCGTAGCACAACGTAGGAGAAAGCAGTCTCCGGAGAAAACGGAGGCTGCTGAAAAAGCTGTAAAGGACCTCCTCGAGGCCAAATTTATTTCGGAGGCCAAGTACACCACTTGGCTATCCAACGTTGTACTAGTTAAAAAATCTAATGGAAAATGACGCATGTGCATTGATTACACTGATCTCAATAAGGCATGCCCAAAGGTTGCCTACCCCTCCCCAATATTGATAAAATCGTTGATAATTCCGCTGGTTTTAAACTTTTATCGTTCATGGACGCCTACTCGGGCTATAATCAAATTTCGATGGCAGTGTCCGACAAAAAATATACGGCCTTCATGACCGAGTCGGGCAACTATTACTACAACGTAATGCCCTTCGGCCTGAAGAACGCCGGAGCAACGTACCAACGAATGATGAACAAGGTATTCCGGGGAGAAATAGGCGACATGCTCGAAGTCTACATGGACGACATGATCGTAAAATCCCACGAGGAAACCGATCATACTGCCCATTTGAGAAAGGTCTTCGAACAGGCCAGAAAATACAAAATGGGTTTTAACCTGGAGAAATGCACGTTCGGTGTCCGGGCAGGTAAATTCCTCAACTTTTACTTAACGGAACGAGGAATCGAAGCCAATCCCGACAAATGCCGAGCATTCTCCGAGTTTCCTACGTCCAAGTCCAAAAAATCCATCCAGTCCCTCAACGGGATGCTCGCGTCACTATCTCATTTCGTGGCCAAGTCCGTCCAGCACGCCTTACCATTCTTCAAACTCCTCTGCAAAGAGGCAACATTCGAATAGACCGAGGAGTGTGACGAGGCCCTTCTCCATCTGAAACAAGCACTCTCAGAGCCACCGATCCTCTCTCGCCCGGACAATGGCAAAATGTTGTACTTGTACCTCGTCGTAGCAACCGAAGCAATGAGCGCCGCTCTCATCCGCGAGACACCTGACGAGCAGAAGCCCATATATTTCACGAGCAAAGCGCTACAAGGACCAGAGTCAAGATACCAACAGATAGAGCAGGTGGCGCTGGCCCTCATCAACGCTGCCAGAAGATTAAGACACTACTTCCTGGCTCACACGATCGTGATTCGAACAGATCAACCCATAAAGCAGCTGCTCGGACGACCAGACATGGCCGGTCGGATGCTCAAATGGTCGTTGGAACTGTCCAAATTCGATATCCAATACGAAAGCAGAAAAGCCCTCAAGGCCCAAGCTCTGGCTGACTTCGTCGCGGAAATGACATTCGCAGACTCCTCCGCGAGCGAAGCGCGCAAATGGACCATTTTCGTTGACGGTGCCTCAAGCTCGGAAGGCAACGGCGCGGGCATCATACTGGAAAGCGACGAAGGAATCATCGTCGAAGTATCACTCACCCTGTCATTCCCAACCTCCAACAACCAGGCTGAATACGAGGCCTTTCTCGCTGGGCTTCGCCTGGCCGAGGACCTAGGCGCAGAAGAGGTCGTCATTTGCACGGATTCACAACTCGTAGCCCTCCAGGTCCGGGGAGAATATCAAGCCAAAAATGACAACCTGACCGAATACTTGGCCCTGGTCAAAAAGGAGATGGCGAAGTTCACAATGGTGGAAGTGAAACATGTTCCCCGCAAACATAACGTGCGAGCAGACGTGCTATCCAAACTAGCCAGCACAAAGAAGAAAGTCGAAAACAAATCCGTCATACAGGAAGTACTTCCTCGACCCAGCATCGAGAAAGTCTCCCCGACACTCGACGTACAGGTGATCAGCGACAACAACTGTTGGATGACCCCCGTCTACAACTATCTCGCCAAAGACGAACTTCTGTCCGACCCAAAGGAGGCCAGCACAGTCAGGCGAAGAGCCTGCTCTTATGTCTTGGTCGAAGATAAACTCTACAGGCGGGGATTCTCTATCCCACTGCTCAAATGTGTCGAGGAGGAAATGGCCGCGCACATCCTGCGCGAAATCCACAAAGGAATCAACGCCCAACATCTCGGCGGAAGGTCGCTTGCCCGAAAGGCCCTCCGAGCAGGATACTATTGGCCAACCATGCAGCCCGACGCGAAAGAGCATGTGAAGAAATGCGATAAATGCCAACGACACGGGGACATGCACCTGGCTCCGCCCAACGAGCTCAAGGCTATGTCTTTCCCGTGGCCATTCGCCTGGTGGGGCCTAGACATCCTAGGACCCTTCGTGGTAGGATCAAGTCAGAACAAATACCTAATAGTGGGCGTAGACTATTTCACAAAATGGATAGAAGCGGAAGCTCTAGCCTAAATAACTGCCCTCAACATCCTGCGTTTCTATAAACGAAACATCCTTGCACGTTTCGGCATCCCCCAAGCGATAGTAACGGACAATGGGACGTAATTCACAGACAGGAAGTTCTAAGACTTCGTCGTCCAACTGGGTACGAAGCAGCACTTCGCATCCGTGGAGCACTCTCAAACAAACGGGCAGGCCGAAGCAGCCAACTGAGTCATCCTTCGAGGCCTCAAGCGAAGGCTAGACGAAACAAAGAAGGCATGGGTCGAGGAACTGTACAGCGTACTCTAGGAATACCGCACAACTCAACACTCAACGATCAGGGAAACACCTTTCCGTTTAGCATACGGGACCGAGGCTGTAATTCCCGTCGAAGTTCACGTGCCCTCTAGGCGGACAGAGTCGCCCCTAGACGAGGAGATGAACGACGAGTCATTGCGAGAAGAACTCGACCTTGTCGAGGAAATCCGAACCGGGGCAGCCCTCCGCGAAGCCTCACTGAAATAAAAAATTACTATCAGACACAACGCCAAGGTGATACAACGAGAGTTCGATGTGGGAAGCCTTATTTTAAGAAGAAACCACAAAGACTCTCGAGAAGGTAAACTAGCAGCCAACTGGGAGGGGCCCTATCGCGTCCGAGCAAAAACAGAAAATGGGGCCTACTACCTAGAACATCTCACCGGGGAAGAACTTGCTCGACCATGGAACGCTAAAAAGCTAAAACAATACTACAGCTAAATTCTCGGTTGGACCCGTCACAACGACGGACGTCAGCTAATGACCACTATGCACATCTAGGTACAAGTGTCGCATACGAATAAAGCCGAACCTCGCTCAGTAACGAGCCAGGTAACTGCTCGACATCAGTCCTCGATCGAGCATCGTTGTCGTCAAAGTACCATGACTGGCAGAACCCTAGCTCGCGATGGGACGTTCACGCCGCAAACTCAGGCCTCGAATGTGACCTGAGCTCCGCACCCCTGCCGGGATATTCCCCGGCCGTTTGACCAGTTTCCCTCACTGCCGAACACATCTACAACGAGCAATCCCCCCAAATTATTCGCACAAGTCAAATACCCCCTATCACGGGCGGACATACATTCACAACGAGCATGAGTACAACACTTAGCAAAAAATAAAAGAAAGTAAATTCATGCAGATAACAGAATCGAACATATAATAACTTAACATGATAAATGGCCACAAGGACCACGATTGTACTGGGTTACATCAAACGGGGGCCACGCCCCCAAGAAATAAATTACAACGGTTACACGGCACGCAGGCTGGACAAATTACGACATCAAAAACATAAACTCATCACTCTTCCACGTGCTCGGCGGGCTCGGACTGGAGCCCTTGGTCTTCCGCGGGCTGATCCTCGGTATTCCCTTCAAGGAGAGCATCGGGCATAACGATTCGGCCATCCTCAACGTGGGCCAGATAGTGGGTACCCTCGTCAGAAAAGTCAAGCTCGGGATTCACCACCCGCAGTTGAGCCACGGTATTTTTGAAAAACTCCTCCGCGACGGTAATACCATCATCTTCGGCCGTCAGCAAACGGGCAACCAGCTCGGCTCTTGTCTTTAATTCCTTCACATCTTCCGGCTCATCGTCACCCGGGGCATTGGTCGCCCTCAGCCGCTGGACCAGCTCCTCGGCAGACTTCTTCTCCGCCGCCAGCGTGGAGTTCTCCTTCTTTAACCGAGCTACCTCCTCCTCAGCTTTCTTCCGAGCATCGTCGGCACCCTTAGCTTCTTCCTTGAGGGATGCCATAGTAGCACGGGAAGCAGTAAGTTCGGCCTCAGTTGTCGAGTCCCCTTCGGCGTAAACGGCTGCCATCTCCAACATCCTGACCAAGCGAAGAGACTCCGTCTGAGGCATAATCAGAGAGTTCCCCTCGAAGAACTTCCGATCATGGATACAAGGAGGAAGCTCGAACTTCCCCTTCTCCGACGTCCGAGTAAGGTCCACAGCGTCATTAAACCTTGGCCACTTGGATCGACCGATCAAAGGAAGAGGAGACCCCCGGGGAGCAGGAGTAGGAGAAGAAGAGGTCCCTGCAGCAGACTGCACGGGAGGAGGAGCACGGGCACCAGTAAACTGAGACTTCAGAGGGACTGCCCTAGCTTTGTTCTTCGCAAGAGCATTCCTCACAACCCTATCATGGGCCTGAGGCATCTCACCTGTACAAATAAAATACGAGCACGTTAGATACGAGGAAAAGAAATAAAGCAAACAAATTTAAATAACTAAGACCACCAAGTAGCTTCCCGACATCCTCGGGGGTCTTGCACTCCAGCAATGCCTTAATATTGATAAATCGACGCTCAACCCTCTGACTCCCATCTTCCTCGAAGATCGGATTACCCTTGCTCATCCAGCACTCAGCAAGCCGGAAGGAGTTGACCCACTTCACCAACTCCTCATACGCCACGGCATCCTGCCCGTGGAGCTCGTTCGGCTGGAGGACATAGTCACTGGGCTTCTTAGCGAAATGATCGGGCACCCAATGGATGGGGAACTTATAGATTCTCCGCCCAATAAATTTCCCATCCTCGTCACGCAGGTCGTTCCCATCCTCGTCCACCTCAATCTCCCAGACGTATGTACTGTCCTGGGCAGCTTCGGACAAGGGCTCGACAATATAATATCGCTCCTTGAACGTCCGTATCGATTCGGAGAAAGGCTTAAACAACTTACGTGGCTGCTTCAAAGAAACCCAGCTGTACTTCATCCCCGATAGTTGCCTTTGAAGATGGAAGACAGTGAAGAACAGAGGGAGAGTAGCCCCTATGGAGAGATGCTCACATACCAGCTCGAACGTCCGGATAAAGGCCAACGAGTTGGGATGCAGTTGCGTAGGGGCCAATCTCAAATAAACGAACACTGACTGCTGAAATTCAGTGAACGACAACCTCAGGCCCAACTCCTTAAAGGCATATTCATACATCGTAAAACGGTCTCCGAAGTTCGTGCAGACCCGCTCTTCCTCAGTAGGGAAGTGCACCTTCCACTCCCCCTCCGGTCCAACCTCCGTGAAGACATCGCCCAAATATGTTGCGAATGTGGACACATATTCGGAAGGCTCGGCCACCTCCCATTCTTCATCAGGACCTTCAATGGCGTCCTCGTCCATAACTTCCAAGTCTTCTTCCTCCCGGACATCACTGGAGGTGCTCGAGGTCGTCGAGCTACTATTTTCTGAATAACCTATTTCTTTCTCGGATGTATCTAGGATAACCTCTCTATCTGGCCCCGTCGCCATTACGATCACCTGAAAAGCAGAGAAGAAAGTGAATTCGACAACAAATCAAATCCACCCTTCCACCGCTAAGTCAAGTGAAAGGGCGCGCAAAGGGCTGAGGATAACGTCCCCGGCCTAAGCCATAACATCAAAGGAAAAGCTGACACCTCCCCGCGAGGAGACGCTCGAAGCTAATCATCCCCGAGCGAGGAGCTTCCCCGCACTCATACCCAGTTTCTGTTTGAAGCTTCGCCGGAAATCGCAAAGTGTCACCAGAATCTGGGAATGTCCTATCGGAAAACTCATCACCCACTCAGAAGATGAACAGACACGGCGGTCACACATACATAGTTGTCGCAACATCCCCGTGGACCACCCTGCTCGCTGAAACATACTACTAACTCCGACGACATGTCCGAGATAGAAAAATGGTACAACCACCGTCCACCACCAACAATCGCCAGAAACTCACCCATTTCGTCCTCTAAACCTAGCCCTAACCACATGCAACCTACCATCGACAACAAAAAAGAAGTAAAACAAGCAAGGTATCAGAAAACTTACTTGATTTAAGTAGATGAAAGTAGCTGCTCAAAGCTTAAGGCGGTGGTCGGAGTAGGCAGACGATGGTGACAGGCAAGGATGCTGAAGGAAACAGAGAGAAATCAGAACGAAAAGTTCCAAATAAGACGAATTTCCCCTTTTTATACAAAGGGGCACGTGCGAACACGCACTCGTAGGCCATGATGGCTATCCACTAGCCATCATTGCCTAGTAACTGCTACATGGAGCTCTAGGCACACGTGGCGTCCCAACGTTTCCAATTCTGTCTGACCATTAGTCTCCCCGAACACCGGGCAACAATGTCACGACCACGAATGTCACGGACACCAGGGGTCACAAGCGCATTGAGAAAATCCTCCTCGTCTTCAAACGACGACTCCATACTAGCTCCCCGGAGCAACGAACTGTCCTTAAGTCATCACTCCCATGCTCGGGAGCAACGACTTGGGGGGCTCCTGTTCTGGACTGGACCAATGGCTAGACATGGCCCAATCCGTTTCTGCTCTAGAGCGGCCCAAATTGCCTATGTCCAATCCACAGAGGGGCAAAAGTTACCTTTCTGTCCCTCCAACCGGGAAAGGAATGCAACATTCCTCCCCGGAATTACTGCCCGTTACGCACGGCTTCATTACTCCCCGAACAGCTGTGGGCAGGTGCCCGGAACCATGCCTATGCCCGACATAACGGCTAGTTTTGGGTACCCTGCCCGACATAACGGCTAGTTTGGGTAGTTACCTATTCTTTGGGGAAAACATTTATTTCGCCCCAAAAATAGGACCGTTGGCCACGCGCTGGGGGCTCTATATAAACCCTCTCGCTTGAGAGGGTCAGGTATCCAATATTCACCCTAAGAACTCATACTTTGTACTTGCCCCTTTTCTCTGACCCTTTCTTACTTGAGCATCGGAGTACCTTGCAGGTACACCCCCTCCTCTCCATACGACCAGCATCCCTGACGCACTTGGCGGCCCAATTCTACAGGATCTGATCCAGCCTTCACGATCAGTACCCTTTCAAGGTTATAGCCTAATAAAATGAAATTTGAATCACACACTTGATTATCATGCACATTTCCTTCCACTTGAATCAAATTTTTTCTAATGTGTGCGGTTTGAACACAATTAAATAAAAAATGAACATAATCTGTGTCATATCTTTATATTGGTCTGAGCTGTTTTCAAGGAATAACAACACTTTCTCTCAAGATGGCACTTAGGTCATATGCATCTAACTTGTTCAATATGAATGTTAACCTAAAATCCAAAAAAAGATTAAGTGAAATAACAGTTGTCGCGGTCGGCAAAAATATTCGAGTCGCCACCATATTTTTTAAAGGAAAATAATGATAAACCTAAATATCCTATCCTAAGGTAGAGATTCCTACGGTTCGGGAGTCGGTTAAGTAAAGGGAAGGTGTTAGACACCCCTTACTTCCATTGTACTCAATGGGATCCACCTTTGATTTTAGGGCATGTTTGTTTGTCTAAATGAAAAGAAAACCTAAGTTTTTTCCTAATTATACTCGCTAGGGTTGGTTTGCAACCCTATGCCTACGTACCCTCAAAATGAAGGATCAGAGTAACCGTAGTTCACCTCCCCTATTCCTACCCCCTAATCCTATTCCTAAATCCCAAATCCTATCCCTAAATCCCATCCACTATTTATACTCTTGGATAAAGAGTTTTATCCCTTAAATCTAGTATTTATACTCCTAGATGAGGAGTTCTATCCCTTAAATCCCTTTGTCCCTATCCATTATTTAGACTCTCGGAGGAAGAGTTTTATCCCAAAAATCCATATCTCATCCCTTATTTAGGCTCTCGGACCAAGAGCTTTATCCCTTAATCCTTTTATTTATACTCTCGGATATCAAGAGTTTAATTCCTCAATCCCAAATCCCATCCTTTATTTAGGCTCTCGGACCAAGAGCTTTATCCCCATGTGTAAATCCCTTAAAACTTTAAAAATCCTTTTTCCTTCTAAAACCAATTTTCTAATTTAAAAAAAAAAAAAGAAATTGAACCCCAAACGTCAAATAATTTAATATATCAAAAATACAAATTAATCCAAAATAAATCCATATTAATAATCTCCTAAAATATTTGTTCCAATTAATTTATTAATATTTTTTTTAATCCCTTTAAAATAATTTTCCTAAGAAAATAACTCCTTTTATTAAATCTACATAAAAACTTAATTTCCATATAATTAAATAATTTTTACTAAATGATAAAAAAAAGCAATAGAAACCAAATGAAAAACTTATTACAACTTGAATCAAGGAATTGATTCAATGGTAATAATTTTTAAATGAAATAAATGGAAATAAAAAACCACAAAAATCCCAAAATTAAAAAAAAACCAACCCTAAATTCTATTTTTATGTTAAAATCTCCTAATTAAAAAAAACCTAAATAAAATAATTAATTTATAATTTAATCAAATAATTTAATTAAATAAAAAAACAGGGGTGTAAAAACCTTTAGGAAAAGTAATTGGGCCATAGATGGGGGGTGCCAAAAGCATTGGGCGTAAAGCCCAATGGCTAAAACCACCTCAGAAAAAAACAAAAAAAGAAAATGATTTGATTCCAATTATTATAATAATAATTTCTAAATAAACAAACCAATTTTAAAAACCCAAAATTATTAAAAATAAATTTATTAAAACCCCAAGGGTTCAATATGAACCCTAACCCTAACTTTTCCAGAAAAAAACCCAATAAATTAATAGTAACAGCAATAAAAAAACCTAAGTTACCTCCCCTTGCCGTGACCAAATTAAGCTGCTTCCTTCATCCCTTCTTTTCTTTCCTGTTCCTTTGGCTTTTTCCCCTTCTTGTGCCTTTTCCCCCTTCTTGGTGGTGGTTTTTTGTATCTCTTCCTTTTTTTCTTTTCCCTGTGCCTTTTCCCTTGTGCCTTTTCCCCTTCTTTTGCCTTTTCCTCTTGGTGGTGGTTTTTTGTATCTCTTCCTTTTTCTCTTCTTTATCTTTTATCTTGTTTCTCCTTTGGTATGAGATTCCTTTTCCTTTCCTTTTCCCTTTCAGAGAGTTTAGGGTTGTTGAAGGTTTAGGGTTTAGGGTTTAGGGTTTAGGGTTTTGTTGTTGAGGGTTTAGGGTTTTATTGTTGTTGTTCTTCGATTTGTAAAGAACAACAACTTTTATTTATCGTATGGTTTTGTAAATTGCCCCCCAAAAGTGTGTAAAATGTGTCCTATTTATAGATGACAATTATGGTTTTAAAAAAAGAAAAAAATATATATAATCAAAAGCCCAAAAAAAGATTTTTATTTTGTGATTTTTTTATTAAAAATAAAAATAGAAAAAGTTAGTAGTAAAGAAAAAATAAATAAAACATTAAAAAGTGGGGAAGATGATTGGTCAACAACTTTGATCAAAATAAATAAATAATAAAATAAATAATAAAATAAATATAAAAAAACCAACAACTAGCCACTAATAAAAAACGGACAAAAATCACCTTAAGAAAATTTTAAACGAACAGAAAATAACTAAACAAATAATAATTATTTTAATAATAAAAATCCAATATCAATCAGCCTTAATTAACAAAAATAATCCTAGTTAATAACTAATAATAAAAAAAATCTTAATTATTAATAAAACAAAATTCCTAATTAATAGAAATAAATAAGAAGCCAATCAATAATAATGAAAATATTAAAAATAAAATCTGATTGTTATTAACAATCTAATTAATAAAATTATCTCTAATTGGATCCTAATGATATATATATTTAATTCTAAAACAAAATTTTTAATAAAAACTTAAAAATAACCTAATTATCCAATTTTAAATAAAAATAAATAAAATGATTAACAATTTCACAAGCAAATAACGGTAGTTCTAACATTCTCTAATTACTAATGAAAAAAATGAATAAATAAAACCTTAATTAAATTTAAACAAACTTGCTAAAAAAAACCCTTATACCAAACCAATTCCAAAATGGACCTAAAAGTACTAACAAACCCCTCAAAGCCCCAAATGACACTCCCTAGTAGTACCAAAAATTCTAAAAAAAACCGGTCAAAATTTAGGGTACTACAGTTGCCCCTATTTAGTCGTCTTCGAATCAGAAAGAGGATGTTGATGAGTCTTCCTCTTTTGTTGAGGAGACGATTAAATATAAGAAGGACCCTAATTTTGACCGCAGAGTCCGGTAGGTACTACGCTGATTATCCTAAGATCCCTAGTAATAAACCCTTAACGAAATACCCGATAGAACCCCTTGATGAATACCCCTTGTGATAAAACCTATTGACACGACAGTGACACCCCTAGGTAGAATTCTTTGATGACAAACCCAATAAATCCTCCCCCTTTTTTAATTCTAAACAAAAACCCTTTTTGGATGAAAATCCCTAGATGGAACCCCTTGAACAAAATCCAGTAGAACCCCTGATACAACTCCTCCACGAAATCCCTTGGACGAAAATCCTTTAATATAAATTTTTGTAAAACCCCTTGATGAAACTCTAATATAACCCCTTTTGGATGAAAATCCCTTAATATAACTCATAGGATAAATATCCCTTGATAAAACCCCTTTGATATAAATCAGGTAGAACCCCCTTGACAAAATTCCGATAGAACTCCTTTTGATGAAAATCCTTTGGTATAACCCCTTGATAAAATTCCAGTAGAACCCCTTTTGGATAAAAATCCATTGATAAAACCCCTTTGATAATTCCTTGGTAAAACGTTTTTTGATAAATTCCTTAATAAAACCCCTTTAATAAGATCCCTTGATGAATTCCTTTCGATAAGATCCTTCGATGAAACCCCTTAAAATTCTTTGACAACCCTTCATAAACCCTTGATAAAAAAAACCCTTAGATACTTGATGAAACTTATCCTTTGTGTGGGATAAGTTCATAATCTGGGCATGTGAGAGGTGAAGACCTGCTCACTGATGGATGATAATCCTGTAAAATCCTTTATCGAAGCAATGATTCAAAGATATTGCTGGGGGTTAAACCCCTAAGAGTGATTATGAACCCTATGCATGTATGCATTTTTGTGTATATGAGTGCATGTATGCATGTGATGCTATGTTATGATAGAGCGTAGCGAAATGATTAATGCATGATAATGATTTAGTTGTCTCTATGAATGCCCTTGTGGTGAGTAATGGAATGGTTAAGACCTTGAAAGGTTGCTTGTGTAACAAGGATACTTGTCCCAAAAAAGGGTTGTGGGTATTAAGCTAACATGGTCTCCTGATACTTGTTTTAAACTTGAAGATTGTAGATGTAGGATATAGCTCGTATGTGCAACCTCTGAAGTATCGATAGGGCTTGCCCCTGCAGTATCATGCCTTTTGCCCCAATCTGTTGTGTCTTCGAAGAGATTCGCCTTAATATGATTTTTGAAGAAGCTTGACTATACCATGCACTTAAGACAGCTTGCGATTATATTAGCCTTGGAGAGATTCGTCCTCCACTAACCAACCCTTGGAATGATATGCCCCAAATGAACAGTTTTCTTGAAGTGGTTTCTTTTGATCATGCTTTAAGTGGTCTGCCCCCGATTGAGCTTCTGAAAGGTATGCCTAAAAAGGAACTTGGATCCCACCATGTTGAGGTATGACTTTGATATGAACTGCCCCAGTATTTGAGTCTTGAAAAGTATGCCCCAGTTTTTTACTCTAAAAGGTATGCCCCTTAATTAATTGGGTATGGAGGAGTGGCTTGCAAAGGAGCTTGGATCTTACCATGCTATGCTATGACCTTAATATGAACTGCCCCAATATCATGTCTTTACCTCTGATTAGATGCCTCGTAGAGTGATTGACCTCAATGCACCCTTGAGTTGGTATGCCCCATCGTGAACGTCTTGAAAGGTCCACCGCTTATCATTAGAGTCATGGAGGTGATTCAACATCAGTGTGTCAAATCTTGGGATGCTTTGCCCCTAGTTAGTAGGATTTCCAGATAATATGCTCCTATGATCATTAGGATTTGCCCCTTGATTGCGAGGATCCTTAGGTGACTTGCCCCTAGTCCGAAATTCCTTGAAATGATATACCCCTGATTAGACCATTATTGATATTTCCTTGGTGCTAAGTGTTGATTTGTGAGTAAAATTATTCCCTTTGAAAATTAATTCTAACTCAATGCTCATGCAAGTTTTGAAATCAAGAAAGAAATTTTTTTTTTACGACGTATACAAATGATATTTGTTCATAAGGTTGGCACAAATGAAGATGTGAGAATATGGTTATCGATGTTCCAACAAACATTCGGATTCGGAGTCAGTTTAACAATGAATTTGCCGAGTATGCTTTTATAGTGCCCCTAGCTTCAATTAGGACTTTTACATGTTGTAACGTGGCTTGGTTCACGGTTTAAGAAAACAAAGATACAAGGCTCAAAATTTGAAATTTAACCCATCCCATTCTCCTTGATATTCTCCATTCCTAAATCCAATTAACCCAACAGACGCGTTCATCCTGTAAAAGAACCTTTTCAGTCACGGTGATTAAAAGGTATACTGGTTTAAGCACTTGATGAGCTCTTTTTTGAGGTGTAGTCACCGACTCCTGTTTATAAGATTGTTCCCTATTTTCCTTTTTCCTTTCTTTTAATCCCTTATTTTTGCATGGACCAATTCTTCTGAATTTAGTGGTCCATCGGGATACCCTTATTTTGCCTAAGTCAAAGTCCACTATTTTTCAGCTTTTTCCTTTTCTTCTTGACTTAGCGGGCTTTTTTTGGAACAATTCTTGAGTGATTTGCTTTTGACTTAGAAAGGGTGTGACTGGCATATTAGATATTATGAGTTATTATCCCTTTTGCTTCCTCAATGTTGAATGGTGTGAGGAAGAAGATGTGATTTAAACCTTTTTCCTTGTGATTAGGTGTACTGATTCCCTTGCATTAGGACGCATTGTTGAGTTAATTGAAATCTACCCTGCCCCTGGTTAAGATTAAGGTGTTTTTAAAATAGAAAGAACACCAACTTCTGGCTCGAGGGGGTTAACTACGGATTATCTCCTTATTTCTCCAGTGTTTAGGGAGTGAAACAATGCCTTACATCTTCAGCCAGGTTATACCATTAAAGCATACATCAACAAATTCGTTTGTTTATTTACATCCTTCTCCTCCTAAGTTTGTTAATAGGTGAGAAGTGAAAAGAAAAGGTGTGATTTATTTTATTTTGGTGGCATAAGAAAGAGTGAAACGAATGGATGAATTCCAAAAGCATGCATGCTCATCTTATTAAAATTATTTCCCAAAAAGTACATCTTTTAATTACAAACAACACTTAGCAAAAAGGAAAATACAACTGGGAATGATAAAGGCCTAGTGATCCTAGAAGTGAGCTCCCTTGTTGATCCAGCCAATTTTGGGAGACTTCTTGATGTCCCTCCACTTGTAAAAGTAAGGGGTGTCTTTTAATCCATGGAACTACTCCTTTGAAATTCGGTTGCAGGTCTTATGCTTTGAGCTCATAGCTTGTAGTGCCTGAATAAGGTCAAGTAACTGCAGCTTCACTAAGGCACCTCCCATTAAGTCATGAGACATTGGTGTAGGATCTTATTCTCTTCCAAACTTCCTTTGTTGAAACACATGAGGCTGCTACTGAAGTAGATACAATTGAGACTCTGTTGCAGAGGCATATATCATCCAAGGTTGTTATATTTGAGGCTCTAGGTGGGCCTCTAGTTGGTATGGTGAAGGGTTACCTTCCATCTTCAATGGTACTTTCCCCTTGTTGGGTTCCTCCAAAGCTTCTTGAGATATCTTTCATGTTCCTTTGTGAGTATCGGGAAATCTGCTAACTAGGCAGTTGGATAAAGGCGGAGGTGGAAAGGATATGCAAATGTATGTGTATGTATGCAAAGTGCATGAAAATGCATGGGGTATGCAAGAACATTTTCTTTTAAAATATATTTTCATGAAAATGATGAATGAATGTTTTAATTAAGTATTTTATTGGGTTAGGGTAAGGTAATGTGCAAGCATGCCCTAGTAAGGTGGGCTCCCTAGAACAGGCTGGATATAAGTTAAGACTACCCAATCCCCTCACATGTAGGTTATAAAAATTTGGACAGCATAACGACCCCAAAATGTTCAGACTATACCCTTGTTTTACCATGAGAAGGAGCAAGCCTTCCTACGGTAATCCTTCGGGATAAGTCTCATTTGGGGTAGAGCCTAGTAACAGCCCTTGAGGGTTGAATACATAGGGTCTCCATAGATTGGTGTGGGGTAGGTTAAAGGTTCTCAGAGTCACGGACCACATCCAAATCATTCCACTACGCCAGGGACTAGCCCTTTCGTGAGGACGACTTTGGAAGGATCTACTCTGAGTGTGGCATCAATGCATTGTTGGGGATGTCGCATCCCCCCCAAAAACATTTCCGTTCCACTTTATGTTCTAGGGTTATCCTCCAAGCTTTGGGCTTTAGCTTCACTCTTTTTTTTTTTGCCCCAATCCCTTGTATAATGAAAAAATAAAAACAAAATGGTTAAATAAATAAATATATGAAATAAATAAAAAAATAAATAACAATAAAATAAAACCAAAATAAAAAACATCCTAGACAAACAAATCCCTAAATCCTAAGGCTAGGATTGACTCTCTCTAGGAAGGAATCCCCAGCAGAGACGCCAGCTGTCGCGGCCGGCAAAAATATTCGAGTCGCCACCATATTTTTTAAAGGAAAATAATGATAAACCTAAATATCCTATCCTAAGGTAGAGATTCCTACGGTTCGGGAGTCGGTTAAGTAAAGGGAAGGTGTTAGGCACCCCTTACTTCCATTGTACTCAATGGGATCCACCTTTGAGTTTAGGGCATGTTTGTTTATCTAAATGAAAAGAAAACCTAAGTTTTTTCCTAATTATACTCGCTATGGTTGGTTTGCAACCCTGTGCCTATGTACCCTCCAAATGAAGGATCAGAGTAACCGTAGTTCACCTCCCCTATTCCTACCCCCTAATCCTATTCCTAAATCCCAAATCCTATCCCTAAATCCCATCCACTATTTATACTCTTGGATAAAGAGTTCTATCCCTTAAATCTAGTGTTTATACTCCTAGATGAGGAGTTCTATCCCTTAAATCCCTTTGTCCCTATCCATTATTTAGACTCTCGGAGGAAGAGTTTTATTCCAAAAATCCATATCCCATCCTTTATTTAGGCTCTCGGACCAAGAGCTTTATCCCTTAATCCTTTTATTTATACTCTCGGATATCAAGAGTTTAATTCCTCAATCCCAAATCCCATCCTTTATTTAGGCTCTCGGACCAAGAGCTTTATCCCCATGTGTAAATCCCTTAAAACTTTAAAAATCATTTTTCCTTCTAAAACCATTTTTCTAATTAAAAAAAAATAAAATTGAACCCCAAACGCCAAATAATTTAATATATCAAAAATACAAATTAATCCAAAATAAATCCATATTAATAATCTCCTAAAATATTTGTTCCAATTAATTTATTAGTATTTTTTTTAATCCCTTTAAAATAATTTTCCTAAGAAAATAACTCCTTTTATTAAATCTACATAAAAACTTAATTTCCATATAATTAAATAATTTTTACTAAATGATAACAAAAAGCAATAGAAACCAAATGAAAAACTTATTACAACTTTAATCAAGGAATTGATTGAATGGTAATAATTTTTAAATGAAATAAATGGAAATAAAAAACCACAAAAATCCCAAAATAAAAAAAACCAACCCTAAATTCTATTTTTATGTTAAAATCTCCTAATTAAAAAAACCTAAATAAAATAATTAATTTATAATTTAATCAAATAATTTAATTAAATAAAAAAACAAGGGTGTAAAAACCTTTAGGAAAAGTAATTGGGCCATAGATGGGGGGTGCCAAAAGCATTGGGCGTAAAGCCCAATGGCCAACACCACCTCAGAAAAAAACAAAAAAAGAAAATGATTTGATTCCAATTATTATAATAATAATTTCTAAATAAACAAACCAATTTTAAAAACCCAAAATTATTAAAAATAAATTTATTAAAACCCCAAGGGTTCAATATGAACCCTAACCCTAACTTTTCCAGAAAAAAACCCAATCAATTAATAGTAACAGCAATAAAAAAACCTAAGTTACCTCCCCTTGCCGTGACCAAATTAAGCTGCTTCCTTCATCCCTTCTTTTCTTTCCTGTTCCTTTGGCTTTTTTCCCTTCTTATGCCTTTTCCCCCTTCTTGGTGGTGGTTTTTTGTATCTCTTCCTTTTTTTCTTTTCCCTGTGCCTTTTCCCCTTCTTTTGCCTTTTCCTCTTGGTGGTGGTTTTTTGTATCTCTTCCTTTTTCCCTTCTTTTTCTTTTATCTTGTTTCTCCTTTGGTATGAAATTCCTTTTCCTTTCCTTTTCCCTTTCAGAGGGTTTAGGGTTGTTGAAGGTTTATGGTTTTGTTGTTGAGGGTTTAGGATTTTATTGTTAAGGGTTTAGGGTTTTATTGTTGTTGTTCTTCGATTTGTGAAGAACAACAACTTTTATTTATCGTATGGTTTTGTAAATTGCCCCCCAAAAGTGTGTAAAATGTGTCCTATTTATAGATGACAATTATGGTTTTAAAAAAAGAAAAAAATATATATAATCAAAAGCCCAAAAAAATATTTTTATTTTGTGATTTTTTTATTAAAAATAAAAATAGAAAAAGTTAGTAGTAAAGAAAAAATAAATAAAACATTAAAAAGTGGGGAAGATGATTGGTCAACAACTTTGATCAAAATAAATAAATAATAAAATAAATAATAAAATAAATAATAAAATAAAATATAAAAAAACCAACAACTAGCCACTAATAAAAAACGGACAAAAATCACCTTAAGAAAATTTTAAACGAACAGAAAATAACTAAACAAATAATAATTATTTTAATAATAAAAATCCAATATCAATCAGCCTTAATTAACAAAAATAATCCTAGTTAATAACTAATAATAAAAAAAATCTTAATTATTAATAAAACAAAATTCCTAATTAATAGAAATAAATAAGAAGCCAATCAATAATAATGAAAATATTAAAAATAAAATCTGATTGTTATTAACAATCTAATTAATAAAATTATCTCTAATTGGATCCTAATGATATATATATATATTTAATTCTAAAACAAAATTTTTAATAAAAACTTAAAAATAACCTAATTATCCAATTTTAAATAAAAATAAATAAAATGATTAACAATTTCACAAGCAAATAACGGTAGTTCTAACATTCCCTAATTACTAATGAAAAAAAATGAATAAATAAAACCTTAATTAAATTTAAACAAACTTGCTAAAAAAAACCCTTATACCAAACCAATTCCAAAATGAACCTAAAAGTACTAACAAACCCCTCAAAGCCCCAAATGACACTCCCTAGTAGTACCAAAATTTCTAAAAAACACCGGTCAAAATTTAGGGTACTACAACAGTTAATATGAATTGGAAATGGTCCAAATGGTGATATGCAGAATTTCTAACGTAATCGAAAATCAAATTTACTGTACAATATTCTTCATGTATTTTTTATTACATGCATGTTGTTCGTTTTTGGATTGATTGTTAAACTGATTCTCTTAAGCTACCT
Organism: Lathyrus tuberosus; assembly: GCA_022829125.1. NCBI lineage: Eukaryota > Viridiplantae > Streptophyta > Magnoliopsida > Fabales > Fabaceae > Lathyrus > Lathyrus tuberosus. The sequence continues at coordinate 806,343 of JALAZF010000914.1, read as the reverse complement.
TTAGATGCAATGGACATTTGGATTTGAGTCTTAAATGCAGTAAGGGATTATGTAATTATCTCATTATCATATCCACATTCATTAATCGTTACGATGTTTCTGAAATGAAAAATCACAAGGAGTATTTATCTTCTTGGTTTGTCAATGAATAAGTTATGGAGTTGGTTTTTGATTGGTTGTTGTTAGATTTATTTAGATTATGAAGGAAGGCGGTTACTGGCTAGAACCAAACCTGATAAGGCCTAAAGAAAGTAGAGACAAAATCATCAACTTCAAGTTCTTAGAGAAATATTTGGATCTCTGTGTTACTAGTTTCAAATATAATTATACAATGTTATTATTATTGTGTATATTATGAGAAACTTAGTTGGAAGAATGTTTATGAAAGTTAAAAGAAACTAGCAATCTAAAAGACTAGATACATACCTTATGTTGCTTGTTGTCATTGTTTTTATTTTGTTCCTTTTCTCCTTTAGTGTTGTCACGCTAACTTTTTTTTCTTTCATTTTCTAATGCAACAAGGTATCACTAAAGATGATTATGAGGATGACAACGTAATTGACGAATTTCAAAAGTACGGCTCAAGTGATGATTATGAAGGAATACAAAAATTTTCTAGAACCAAACCATGTAAGACCTAAAGAAAGTAGAGACAAAAGCATTAATTTCAAGTTCTTAGTGAAATATTTAGATCTTTAATTTAATAGTTACAAAGGTAATTATACAATGTTATTGTTATTGTGTATATTGTGGAAAACTTAGTTGGAAGAATGTTTATGAACCTTAAAAGAAGCTAGCAATTTAAAAGACTAAATAAGTACCTTATGTTACTTTTTGTCATTATTTTTATTTTGTTCCTTTTCTCATTTAGTGTTGTCACTAAAATTTTTTATTTTATTTTCTTATGCAGCAAGGTATCAATAAAGATGATTATGAGGACGACAACATAAGTGAAGAATTTCAAGAGGACGACTCAAGTGATGGGAATGAAGTAGTTGATGAACTTCAAGAGGATGACATATGTGATGAACTTCAAGAGGACGACATGGGTATTGAATAGGATGATAAAGGCGACGATGAGTTAGACAAACTTAAATAAGTTGGATGTTGTTAATCAAGTACTTAAGCATTAAACTTAAAGAAACTATGTATTTTGTCATTATAATATTAAGTAATGTTATACACTTTGTGTATATTGTGTATATGAGTTAATTTTTCAAGATTTTATTAACACAACTTTTGTGGTACATGTAATTTATGTTTGAAGATTTTATTTACCAAGTGTTCTCACTGTTTTACTTTTAGGGAACAATTTGTAGTTGTTGCTCGATATGAAAACATTTGAAAATCGTCCCCGTAGAGTGTTCTCACTCTACCACTTTTAGAACATTTTTTAGTTTTTACAATTTTTAACAAAATTTTAAAAATGTCGCCTAAGATGCCACGGAAAAACGTCCCATTTTCCTATAGTTTAGGCGACGTTTTACAAAAGTGAGCCCAAAAAGAGACAAAAAAATGTTGCCTTAAACAACAGGCAACGCTCTCACATAGGACGACTAGAAAACGTCCCCTATTCTTTTAGGGAACGTTTTTCCTCAGTTTTGACAACACTTTCCAGTTGTTGATAAGAGAAAAAATGCTGCAGTGGTTATTCTAAAAATACAATAATAACATCAACACCATTATGTTGGGATGGATTGCACGAGAAGAAAAAAATTTATTGCAATCCATCCCATAAAATGACGTGTACAAGTTTGGAGCGGCTATAGTTAGGTTTAGGGCAAAATTTGATTAACGAGTCCTTTTATAGTAAAATCTGATAATCTAACTCTCGATTATTAAATATAACTGACTAAATAGATCATAAATTTAAAATTAAAAAATAAAATAAAAAGAAAGACACAACTTTTAAAGAATTAAAAATCATAAACTGCTGTTGCTGGGATTCGAAGCATGTCATGAATAACTTTTCTCCTCGGTTATATTTAGAAACTGAGGGAATATTTGGTATGTATTAGAAACAAATAAAACATGGCGCGCCTTGACATTTTACCTCTATTTTTGATTGGGTGAGATGAAAGCTTTGTCATAAAATATATTATTTGTAGTAGTGTGTGTGTACACACACACACAGATATACACACACACACACACACGATATGTCACATCGGTTAAGTTGCATAATAAATGTAAAAACTAAAGGATATCCTTTCAACCAAAAATCTGACTGAGGTGAAAAGCAACGGATATCCCACCGATCACACACGTGATGAGATGAAAAGTTGGGATATTAATTGATTTTCCATTTGGTTACATTGCAGACCTGAGGTGAAATTTTTTTTCACCATAACCAATCATTTGGTTCTAAAAAAAAGCATACTTACCATAACACGTGGCACTACCACTGTGGCGCCAAGTCATCATTTATGTTAATTTATTTTAATTAAACTAGAATGGTTTTTTCAAAAAATACTCTTAATGCATTTAATGCACAAATTTATAATTTTTCATGGTAAAATGATCAGAAATCAAATGAACCTTTGAACTTTCTCTTCCATTTGTACGAACTCTAGTCCTCTTCTCCTTCAAACACATATTATTCACCATCTTTTACCATGAAACTGGCATATAAAAACAAATTGCATCTCCCAATCATTCAACATGCGTCATTTATTTTCTAGGTTTCGAAGTAAGCTAGCATTCGACCTTTTAAAGATAAGTAAAGCAAGTTCTCAATGGGATAGGAACCAAAAAGTCAAGTACTTTCACAGCAAGTGCTATGTGCAAAATATGTGTTATGATAGACATTATAAACATGTTGTTATGAAACATATGCAGACATTATGCACACCTTATGCATCATGTTTTGAAACTCTTTTATGAACATATTGCTATGAACCTTATGCAAACAAGTCCGTATGTAGACATTGTGCCCACCTTATGCATAATATTTTGACAGTATCACAACACTTATGCACACAATGTTGTTTTGATAGAATTGTTTTAATATTATGCAAAGCTTTACATAATTCCTTCTTTAAGCATAAATATAATTCTTTTGACACAATTCATTCCTTAAACATAAGAATAATTATTTTGACACAATTCATTCCTTAAATAGATAGAATTGATCAACCTATTTCATTCATTAGTCAAATCGTGACCTGAGTACTAGAAGAAAACTTTAAAATCTAAATAACTGAAAATATACCTTATACATCCCATAACCATAGAAACAGTGGTCTAGGTTTGCATCAATCCATTTGGTTATCAAAGGATTAGATTTGTTTCACTTGATGAAAACTGAGTGTTGTGATATCTTGATTGGCTTGAATATTTTATTCTTCATTCGTTTGCAAAATATAAATTTCTATAGTTCTTATGGCTTTGGAATAAAGAAGATAAGTGTGGGTGAATGAAGAAGATGAGAGAAGATGAGATGAAGATGAGATATTATGAGTTATGAAAAAAAAGAATACTTACAATATTCAATTAAACAATTGAATGTATTGAGAGTTTTATTTTAATAATATTCAAATTCATTTAAAAAATAAAAATACGTAAATGCTAACTTGTCAGCACAGTGGCAATGCCATATATCATATGAGGACACCACATGTGCAAAAGTGGACGGAGATAAAAAAAAAAATTTCAAAGGCAGTAAAGTTGAGGTACCAAATAGATGGGTTTTGAAATATGTGGGCCACAAAATTAGAAACACTTAAATAGGGGAATCAAAAGTGCATTTAAGCCAATTATTTATTTTAATTTTTTTTTCTATTTTCTCTGTGGATTAGACCTATCTCCTTTAACTTTGTATCTTTTTCCTTTTTTATTATACTATTTTATCTTTTTAAAAATATACATATAAAAAAATACTCAAATTTAAATTTAATTTAAAAATATTTATTATTAAAAAAGTAACATAACTTTAAATAAATGAAATTGGATACTATAATCAATAATACAATTGGTTATGAGTTGTCACTCTTATATAATTCAAGTCATATCTTTTTTATTGTCTATATAAACATAAGAATAAGAACAACATCATTGCATTTCTTATTTGCTCATTCTTATATTAAGTATTATTATCTTGATTAGAATGGAGCCAAAGAAAAAAACAAGAGGAAAACAAAAGTTAGTGATGAAGAAAATTGAGGATATAGACAATCTTTTCGCAACATTTACAAAAAGAAAATCAGGTATTCACAACAAGGCCTCAGAATTATCAACACTTTGTGGGGCTAAGGTTGATATTCTTATGATTTCTCCAAGTGGAAATCCATTTTGTTATGGAGAACCTTCTTCCAAATCTTTGGCAAGAACGAGTTTGAAGGAAGAGACTTCATCATTTGATGATATAGTGAAGAGACAAATGCTTGAAGATCTTAATATGAAAAATGATCAATTGGTGGATGAAATCTATGATGCAAAAGCTCAACGGGAAATATTGACGACATCAAATAGTTATGGTTGGTGGGGGGTGAAAGAAAAAGGTGAATATGATCATGAAAAGATTGAACGTATAAAAACTCTAACACATAAAATGATAAATGAAGTTATAAGCAAGGGAGGAGAGATTGATTCTCATGGTACGTATAAAACATAATGCATCTAATTATTTAAATGTTACATCTTAGATTATATTAGATATATTAAGGATGTAAAATGATTCCATTTTTGTTGTAGCAAATTATTTATTAGACAAATGGAATGGATTCAGTTCAAATTCTAATTGTCTCTTAGGGAGCAACAACAATGGTTATGAAAATGAAGCAAGTAAGAACACTTATCCGATCCATTTGATAACATTAAATATAAATATTCCATGTTATGTGATGAACCAAGCTAACATAAATTATTTTAATTTTATGTTCAATGAAGTTGATGGATCCAACCATTATGACCCACGCAGTAAAGGTAAATATGTTGCTTTTGGTGGCGCAAGTAGAAGTGGAAGTGGGAGTTAGGCGTGCGCTGTGGTGTGGTCATATCTGGTGGTATTTCAATTCTAAGTGGTCATAGCTCCACCAAGAATCCAACTATATTTTCATTTTCACTTACTTTTTTTATGGTCCTATTGTAAGGGGTTGTATTGTGTTTCAAATGTACTCTTAGATTTTATTTAGTCTTTTATGCTCTTTTTTAGTTGTTGTTCTATTGGGTACCTCGGTTGTAGTAGATTATTATGCTGCTTCTTAAATTTGGATATTGTTTGTTTTGGTTTTATGTATCTTGTTGCTTACTGTGAAAATTGGTAAACAACCGCTGGTCTCCAAATATTAGTTAATGTGCAAGATCAACCAGTGAATCCTAGGACATGTGCTTAGTGTTTTTAAATTAATGTTTGAGAAATAATGGATGCTTCGACAACATTCATGTTTTGAAAATAGTTTGCTTCTAGAGATAAAGAAAATTGTATAACAAAGGAAGTGCAGTAAAATGTGTTGAAACTAACTTATAAGAAATATGTTAGAATTCAACCACAACCTATGGGAATTCCTCTTCAATCTTGATCTCAAGATTGTTAACAAACCCACAAACACGCAATGACAATGAACGAGATTGAGAAAGAACAACAAGAAAGAAAGGAAAAAAAGAGAAATTTTTGGAGGAGAAAATTGTTACCCACAAACTGTGGAATTTCTCTTATTTCACTTGCTAACTGCAACTGTGAATTACAAAGTACTATGATTCTTCACTACTTGTTGTTGTTGTTGTTACAAGGGATTCTCCCTATTTATAGATTTAGGTTTACTTGTTCTCTAAGCAAAAGCCCAAAACTATAAAAGCTCAAAATATCTATTTTGGAACCAAATCAAATATAATCTAAATCATATCTAAATCAAATCTAAAACAAATATGTGTGAAACAACTGTTTCGACACACCCTTTGACACTTCGACACTTAGACACTTCGACACTAGGAATTACAATTTAACACACCACCTAATTCATTGTGTCTAAGCTGTCTACATTCATCATGGCTCTTAGTCTTCTCAAAGCTTCGACCTGCACTCCCTTCGTCATGATATCTGCAAGCTGATTCTCAGTTCTGCAGTGTTCCAAGTTCATCTTCCCTTCTGCTACCTGCTCTCGAAGATAATGGAACCTCATTTCGATGTGCTTGCTTCGACCGTGAGCTATTGGATTCTTCGCCAAGTTGATAGCTGACATGATGTCGATCTTCATGGTAATTGCTCCATGACTCTTCCCTGTAATCTCTTCGACCAAGTTCACCATCCAGGTTGCTTGACATGCACAAAGAGAAGCAGCTATATATTCTGCTTCGCATGATGACAATGCCACTACTGGCTCCTTTCTCGAACTCCAAGCAACTGGTGCACCACCTAACATAAACATATATCCAGCTGTGGATTTTCTATCCTCAACATCACTACACCAGCTGAAGTCGGTGTATCCCACTAACTTGCATTCTTTCCCTTCATCAGCTGTAGGAAACAAAATACCGTAGTCGAGAGTCCCTTTCAGATGCCTCAGTATCCTCTTCATCGCTGTTAGGTGTGATACCTTTGGCTTCTGCATGAATCTACTTACCCTACCTACACTGTATGCTAAGTCAGGCCTTGTGTGACAAAGGTATCTAAGTGACCCAATAAGTCTTCTGTATTGGGTTGGGTCAACATCATCTTCATCTGAATCCTTCGATAGTTGCAGTCAGGTCTCAGCTAGAGTCGAAGTTGGGTTGCAATCTTGCATCTCAAATCTCTTGAGTATTTCGCCTGCATATCTTCTTTGGTGCATCATCAAACCTCTACTAGTCTTGTAGAATTCGATGCCAAGGAAATATGAGAGATTTCCCATGTCTGACATTTCAAACTCCTCACTTAGGTCATGTTTGAAATCTTCGATCTCCTTCTTGAAACTCCCTGCTATCAACAAATCATCGACATAGAGGCATAGTATAAGTAATTCATTATTGCTTCTCCTTACATATATTCCATGCTCAGTCGTACATTTCACAAATTCCTTCTCCCTTAAGAAGCTGTCGATTTTCTTATTCCAAGCCCTTGGAGCTTGCTTAAGTCCATACATGGCTTTATGTAGCCTGTACACCTTTACTTCTTCGCCTCGTTTCACATACCCAGCTGGTTGTGAGACATAAACTTCTTCACCTAAGGGGCCATTAAGGAATTTCACGTCCATCTGACATGTGTGCCAATTGTTCATATTTGCTAGACCAACAACCAACCTAATTGTTTCGATCCTAGCAACAGGTGCGAACACTTCATCGAAGTCGATTCCTTTCTTCTGAAGAAATCCTTTCGCCACAAGTCTCGCCTTGTGTCGAGTTACTTCTCCTTTAGGATTCACCTTCACCTTGTAAACCCACTTTACATCAATTTTCTTCTTGCCTTGAGGTAATTCAACAAGTGACCAGGTGTTGTTGACTTCGATGGACTCTAACTCTTCATTCATTGCTTTCACCCACTTCGAATCTTTCAATGCCTCAGCTGCATTGACTGGTTCGACATCTGCGTAGAAAGTATAATGTACCATTTCACATTCTTGCAACCTTGCAGGCATGTGTCTTGTTCGTTGAGGTCTGCTTGGGTCGGCTTCATCTATGACTGGTTCCTGTCGAACTTCTCTTTCGATTTCCGTGGCTGGTTCTTCACAAGAGATTCTCACTGAATCCTTCTTGGCAATCTCAGTCCGGTCTCATTCTTTAATCTCATCTATGATCACTTCCCTGCTGATCACTACCTGCTTATTCACTTGGTCGAACAACTTGTAACCTCTAGTCGAATGATATCCTATCAAGATCATCTGATTCGACTTGTCATCAAGCTTCCTTCTCAACTGATCTGGCACATGTCTATGTGTTATAGATCCAAACACCTTCAGGTGGATGAGGCTAGGCTTGACACCAGACCAACATTCTTCTCGTGTGATTCCTTCAAGATTCTTCGTCGGACATCTGTTCAAAATATATGTTGCTGTCGAAACTGCTTCTCCCCATAATTCTTTGGGTAGATGCTTTCCATTCAACATACTTCTCACCATGTTCATGATGGTTCTGTTCTTTCGTTCTGCAACTCCATTTTGCTGTGGAGTATAGGGTGGCACCACCTCATACACAATCCCTTCTTTTTCACATAATTCATCGAACTCTTTCGACACATACTCTCCACAACCATCCGTCCTCATAATTTTCAGCTTTCGACCACTCTTTCTTTCGATCATAGATTTGAATCTGGCAAATAACTCGATCACATCACTTTTCTTCTTGATGAGGTAAGTCCACAACTTTCGACTGTAATCATCTATGAACGTGACGAAGTACCTGTTTCCACTAATCGAATCCACCTGGATTGGACCACATACATCAGAGTATATGACTTCGAGAATTGCCTTCGACTTCCTTCCTGCATCCTTGTTGAAGCTATTCTTGTGTTGTTTCGACTGAACACACTCTTCACAGACTTCACTTGGAATGTCAATTTATGGTAATCCTAAAACCATATTTCTTCTCTTTAGCTCTCTGATGTCATTGAAGTTGAGATGGCCTAGTCGAAAATGCCATAACCACTCATCTCTATTGGCTGCAGTTGCTAGACACTTGTGCTCCATCACCTTGAGTTAAATCTTGAAGGTCCTATTCTGAGACATTAGAGCCTTCAAGATTAGCCTACCACCTGCATCGAGAACTCTCATCATCTTGTCTTCGACAACTACCTTGTAGTTCTTTTCGACAAGCAACCCTATACTAAGCAAATTACTCTTCATGCCTGGTATGTACAACACATTGGAAATTGTTGACCTTTTTCTATCTTTCCTCATAATCAGAACATCACCAACACCTTTAGCTGCTAGAGTGTTGTCATTTGCAAATTTCACTGTGTTCTTCGATGAGGGCTTCATGTTGACAAACCAATCTTTCCTTCCAGTCATGTGTGATGAGCATCCTGAGTCCAAGTACCACTGATCTTGGAATCTTTCGTTATCTCTTGTTGTGACCATCAGCAACGTCTCTTCTTCTTCATGTTTCGCCAGCTTTGCATCATTTTCTTGATTTTTCTTCCTTTATGGACAATCACTAACATAGTGACCATACTTCTGACAATTGAAACATTGAATGTGACTTTTGTCCGGCTTTCGACCACCACCTCTTCCTTTACCTACAACACCACCTCTTTGGTTGCCTTGGTTCCAGGGTTTCTTCTAATTGTTGTAGCCTCCTCTGCCTTTGTTGCCATTCACGCTTTCTTTGCCTTTCCTTTCCTTTTCTGACTGCGCATGCAAAGCCATACCACTCTTCGACTTTCCTGTAGCTCTTTTAGCCATCCTTTGTTCATGAGACTCAAGCGTCCCTTGAAGCTCTTCCTTCGTTAATACTGACAAATCTTTCGACTCTTCTATAGCAACTACCACGTGGTCGAACTTTAGAGCCAACGACCTCTAGATCTTTGTAACAACTGATCTTGATGTCAACACCTCTCCACATACCTTGATTTGATTCACCAGATTTGTAACTCTGGTGAAGAAATCTGTTATACTTTCGTTGTCTTCCATCTGAAGCAACTCATAGGTTCTCTTGTGAGTTTGTAACGTCACCTCTTTCACCTTCTCTGCGCCTCCAAACGAATTTTCAAGAATCTCCCATGCTTCCTTCGCTGACTCTACATCGCTAACTTTTTCAAAGTTATCTGGATCAACACACTGATGGATTATAAAGAGAGCTTTATAATCTTTCTTCTTCAACTCTTTGTATGCAGCCTTTTCTTGATCCGTCGCGTTCTCCGCAAGCGGTGTTACTTCTTCCTTCACAAGATCCCAAAGATCTTGATAACAGAAAACCACCTTGATCTGCTTGCACTAGTTCTCATAATTGTCTTTCTTGAAAATCGAAAGACTCGCCGGAAAGTGGTCGTTCGGATAGTTCATCGCCATCACGATTTTCCTTCCTTGAATCGCAACCAGAGCTCTAGATACCAGATGTTGGAATTCAACCACAACCTATGAGAACTCCTCTTCAATCTTGATCTAAAGATTATTAACAAACCCACAAACACGCAATGACAATGAACGAAATTGAGAAAGAACAACAAGAAAGAAACGAAAAAAAGAGAAATCTTTGGAGGAGAAAATTGTTACCCACAAACTGTGGGATTTCTGTTATTTCACTTGCTAACTGCAACTGTGAATTACAAAGTAATGTGATTCTTCACTACTTGTTGTTGTTGTTACAAGGGATTCTCCCTATTTATAGATTTAGGTTTACTTGTTCTCAAAGCAAAAGCCCAAAACTATAAAAGCTCAAAATATCTATTTTGGAACCAAATCAAATCATATCTAAATCAAATCTAAAACAAATCTGTGTGAAACAACTGTTTCGACACACCCTTCGACACTTCGACACTTAGACACTTCGACACTAGGAATTACAATTTAACAAAATAAAGATAAATTGTTGGGAAAAAACATAAACTGGCTTTTATTAAAATGTAAGTACATAACTGGTGTTTATCAAACGTACATTTTCTCAACAAACTTGTTTCTCTACACACGGGTACTTTGAGTATTTTAGTGATTTTGTACTGTCATACCCCAAATTTGTCATACCTTTTTCAAAATTTCCTTTGTCTAATTTAATTTTCAGTTTGCATTGCCTGCATAGCATAATTTATTTTTCAGCAGAATAACATCTTAAAATGTCATCCAGAATAAATTCTCGGATATACAGACAGACCGGTGAATTTATTTCTCAAACTGTGCATAAAATCAGCGTACGAAAAGTTTTAGAATAAAGCTTGCAGAAGCCAGTATTCTTGATCTATGTTTCGCGTAGTTCAGCCTGGTGTGCTCATTTTAATTTTTCGACTATTTTTTGGTCGCATTTTTTATCACCTAAGCCTTTTTACCACTCCAAATTTATTTTCAAATCTGACAAAACGCTGTATTTTTCCGAGATGTTTATTCCGCGCTGATCATTTTGATACGCTCATTTTATTTTTCGGGAACTTTCGTGCCCGACTTTTTATTCATTTTTAATCATTTTATCTTTAATTTTTAGTCAAAATAATCATTTTATTCAACTAGATTAATTAGATAATTAATTTGAATTTATTTTAAATAATTGAATTTATTTTTTTTAATTTCTATTCCTTAAAATAATCATTGTGGTTAAGTAGTATTAATTAGATAATTAAATTAAATTTATTTTATTTTATTTAATTACTAGCAGTTAATTAACATTAAAACAAATGTGAAAAAATGAATTTTGGATCCTCTTATCTCCTTGTCACATATTGACAGCTAGCATTTCCACTCTCAGCCAATATAGGAATTAGGGGTGGACAAAACCCACTAGACCGAAAAAAACCGGCCAAACCGTGCGGGTTTGTATATTTTAGGCGAGTTTAAATGGGCTCACGGGTTATGCGGTCCACAAATACCGGGTTGTAAGGGTTATGGTGGGCGGGTCTGGTTTAATAAATGCAAACCGACGGTAACTTAACCCGCCCGGTATATACAACATTGTCATTTTGTATTTTTTAAGTGTTATTTATTATATCAAATTCTTTCATTCTCTCACTTAAAAAAACCTAGACGTAGAAAAATTTGTGTATCAACCGCCATGATTCCACCTTTCAGATGTTTGCTAAACAACCTAACTTACATTCTATGTCTATGTTTCTTTCTTTCAACTCACCTCGTCACTCAACCTCCTTGCATATCATTCATCTTCCAAATCTCATTTAACACTATTACCACTAAAGAAATTTTGGTCTTGAATTTATAAGATAGATCATCAATCCCCACTAAAGAAATTTTGGTCTTGAATTTATAAGATAGATCATCAATCCCCTCACTTAAAAGGTTATATTTTTCATTTCATTTTTGATCTTCTATGCTGAGTTTGATTTTGTTATTTATTTTTCATATATTTTCAGATCTTAGATCTGGAAGATGTTGATGTATTTTATTTATTTATTTTTATTTTTTATTATCTATGCATATTTTTCAGATCTGGAAGATGTAGATGTATAAATTTTTTATTTTGATTTTGTTAAATTTTTTATTTGATAAATTTTTTATTTTGATTTTGTTATTTCTTCTTTTTTATTTTGTTATGATGTTGAAATTTATTACCATATAAAATCAAATATGTTTATGCATGTTTTAGTTGCAGCAGTTTAGATTTATTTCATTTTGATCCTGTTTATTTTTTATTTTTATATTTAAGTGATTCTAAACATTTTTGTCATTGACCTCTTTTTAAAGGATTTTTACTCTCTCAAAGGTATGTTTTATTTTTAATTTATTGACTTTCAATTGTAGTTTTTTTTATAATGTTTTTTTAATTTAGTTTCTTTTGCTATTTTTTATTAATAATTTATATCATTAAAAACTGCAATTTTTGTTACTAACTTTGTTGTTAAAATTTTAGGTATGTTGCTGCCAATTATATGTTGCTGCAGATGGTTCATTGAAGTAGTGATTAAGATTGGTTTGTGAATAAGTTGATATAACTGTAATTATTTTGAGGTTTGGTATGTGATGTATTAAAGTAAAAAATTTCTTATTTTTTGTTAGGAATATTTTAATTTGAAAGTAATTATTTTTATATTTGGTATGTTTCTCTCAATAAAAAAATTGTTTTATTTTTAACGTGAAATTAAACAGTTTAAAATGTTACACTGGCCTAAAATGCCATTAGACTGATGCCAATTTAAATAAAAAATGGAAAAAAAGTGTTATTGGGCCTCCAAATTAGATCAACCCAATAATCCGAAATACCCGCCTACAATTACCCGAAACCCGTTTAAACCCAACCCAATAAAACCGTTATTAAATTTGAGCAAAATTGGGCCTATACTCTTCATCCGCGATTTGAGACGGGTTGTCTGTTTAAGTCCGAACCTACACAACCCGGCCCGATGTCCACCCCTAATAGGAATCACGTCCTCCCCTCTTTTGGCATCAAATTGCAATAACAACTCTCTCTCAAGAAGTTAGTAACAAACCAATAAAATTTCAATATCCTCCGTCTTTCCACTAACTTAAAAGAAAAATAAAATAGAAAGGATGGCTCCCTCCCTCATTCATTTACTGCCTCCATCACTGCATCTTCTTCACCTTTAACAATTTGTTTTCCTCTCCTCCTTCCCCAAAAATCAGATCTACAAAAATCCACCATCAAACAACCACTGTGTGAATATCACTGTAACACTCAGCACATTAACTCGACACTTCCAACCGACACAGTCCTTCACCCACCGCATATCGTCGTAGAGCACCACCATTTTTTTAGCTTACACACCAAACAACTCCCTCATTCAGTCAAACACTTCCAACCGACACAGTCCTTCACCCACCGCATATGGACAGTGTTGGTGACTACTACACTTAGTCAAACAAGCACAGTGACAATGTCATCTACTCTAGAATTGACCATGGCATGGCTAACACTAAGTGGTATCAAAAGTACATGAATATGTCTCTTAGTATCTTGGCCCCCTAGCATCTCTGATCATGCCTTGTTGCACCTGAAGAACCCTGATAGTACTTGGCAAAGAACTTACCAATTCAAGTTCCTTAATAGTGTTGTTGATGTGAATGGCTTCCATGAGGCAATTGCCAGAAATTGGAATGCCCCTCTTAGGGGTAGCCCTATGTTTGTGATGTGGAGAAAATTAATTAGAGCCCAAAGTGTTGTGAAAACTCTCAGTAAACCCCTGTTTGGAGCTTCTCATTCCCTAAAGCTTGCTATACTGAGCTTGTTGGAAGTACAACAGCAGCTTAAGGATGATTTGGACAATACTGATTTAATCAAGCTTGCCAAGGAAGCGACTGAAGAAGTTTTCAAGTGGAGTGAGATAGAGGAACAAATTCTGAGGCAGAGGTCCAAGATTAGCAGCTTAGGCTGGGTGATGGGAATAACAGTTATTTCCATGCTCAACTGAAAACTAGGCAAAACCATAGTGATATGTCTTCCTTGTATAAGACTGATGGCACTCTGTTGAACAATTCTGATGTAATACCCCGTATTTTATAACCGCTCTGGATAATATTAGTTGAGACCAGTTGAGATTCAGTGTGCTCTGAGTATTTATCTGATAAGATAATTAGAGCCACTGATGAACTCAGAGCTGATCAGATTAATATTATCTAACTCTAAGGTTTTATTAATTGGTGCATTTGAGCTAATTTGGACCTTTAGTAGTGTTACTAACTTGTGAGTATTTTTATATATCAATTCTTTTCTCATTTCCAAAGTTAGAAAACATTTGGAGAAAGAGAAAGTAAAGAGAAGGAAGAGAAAAGGAAGGAAAAGAAGAGAAAATCTCCAAAGAGCTCAAGAACAAGAATCATCATCTCATTTTCATCAATTCATCTCATCTTCTTCATCATCATCTTCTAATCCAGGTGGGTTCTAGATAGAAGCTTTAGTTATAGAATTCTTGAGTTTTCTAGAGTTAGGTTAGATTTTGAGAAAAATAAACAATTTTGCAAATCGATGAAATCTAACAGTTGAAATGTGATGTTAATTGCGTAGTATAGTCGAACCATGTATATGATCAATTGTTGATACTTGTTTTGAGGTTTGGAACTGTTTTGGTATGGTAAGGGTGAAGTTTGGGACCCTTGGAACCATGGAAAACGCAGGAAAAGAATTCTGGTTCTGGTGCGATTCGCCAGGCGAATCAGAACTCGCAAAGCGAATCAGGTCTCGCCACTGTCTCGTCAGGCGAAGTACTGACGAAGGGGGATTCGCCAGGCGAAATCCTAAGTCGCCAGGCGAAAATCATGAGATAGAACATGTTTTGGCTACTGGAACTTTTGGGTTTTCTAGATTTTGGTGTTGCCACTATCTTGTAACACCCCATTTCTACCCAGCGGATAAGTAATAAAATCAGAGTTTTCATTTTAAAAATTCTTCAACATAAACAGGATGTCACATTTTCAACAGAAAACAACTTCATATTAATCACAAATAATTCAGATACATAACACTGATTCGGATGAACTGATAACAACCTGAATTATCCTTTTGAAAACAACACAACTTTTATTAATAAGCGGCTTCACATAATTCAACTTATAAGGACATAACCTCATGTCCAACTCAAAACAACTTTGAAACGACAATTCTTTAATAACAACAATTTAAGATTCAACTACTAAGACAATAACAACAAATAAACAACAATCGTTCATCCCCCCGAGTGCTACGTATCAGAGCAAGACCAACTCGAGCTAACAGCATCTAAGACTTCACATTATACCTCAACTTCTGCAACTATTCTTGAGTACCTGCTCAGTTACCCATAATAGGTAACATCATTACAGAAGGGGTGAGATATCGAATATTATAAACAAAATATGATAATTAATATGCTAGATTAGAATCATATAAATTCCACCGCTTCATACGACAGTCATGCAACAACCAGAAATAAGCAACTTAATAGCAACCCCAACTTGTATTGACAGCAAATCACAACCTATAACAACAACTTATATAAAAGCTGCAAATTATAGTAAGAACAACATATATAACAACAGCATCACGACATTAGTAATTTATTTCAAGCAACAAGTTCACAACAACGGCAACTTCACAACAACAACGAATCAAGAACCACAGCAACTTCACAACGACTCAAAATGTGACACAACTATGCACATGCATGTGGTACCATCGGAGTAAAACTCCCAACTTAATCATATGCCAGGTTATCGAGGCATTTCAACAAGGTATAAGCCTTCAACGTGGTGCCATCTTGGCCAACTTAATCAATGCCATCAAGGCCAACGTGGTGTGAGCATACAGCCCCGACTCATGAATGCAATGTATGCGACAATTATCAAAGGCATACAATCAACTACATCATCAACAAGAACAACCAGAACAACAACAACGAACAACAACTCAAACATGCATCAATAGCATCAACTTAATCCAACGTTGGTCGTTCGACCTACAACTTAATCAACATAAACAACTCAACAACTTCCACAACATAGTCAACTTAAACAACATAGCAACTTTTCCGACGTAAACAACTTATGTCAACGTTGGCTTATCAAACCTACAACTTATAATTTGTCCGTGTATCGGAACGAAACAACAAAGTCAGCTGTACCTGAGATTCCACTCTTTCAACATAATTTCAACAAAACAATTCAACAAAAGTCCCCTACTAATTTACCCGACTTACCCCAACAATTTCCGTTAAATTCCGGACAACTAAGTTTCTCGCCTAAACCGGCTAAACCGACTGAAACTACACTGTGTTTAACTTCTGCTACTACCACCAGTTTATTGTTACTGTTCGGCTAAAATTGGCTTACTGATATAATTATCTCCTGCTACTCAATTTTACTGTCATCAAATTCCAACCAAACTACTAGAGATCAGTTTCTGTCAAAATATGATTTCCTACTGGCTTCTACATAAAATCCTGCTATGTTCTTATTTCTGCAATTTCCTACTAGCAATACCCCTATTAATATCATTAGTGGATTATTTCTATCATGCTATCTAATCCTACTGCTCCATTATTTTGCTGCTACTTAACATGCCCCTTCTGCTAAAACTACCAAACTGCTATATATATTAATTCTGCCACTTATATAAGTATATCAATTGTATACTAGACCTCTGCAACTTAATCATCGAACCTGCTATTTGCTACTACAAAATAACCACACATACTGCTAATTGATTCTGCTACTGCTAAATACCCCTACTGAAATTAATTACCTGTTTTATCTCTAGTAATCGTATGCTGCTACTAATTACTCTGTTAGATACAAATACCAACAACTCTGTTACTAAATTATCCATTAACCATTATTACTATCATAATTAATATTAGTTCCTATGCTACTGATATATATGTAACTTCCAAGTAATACTAATATAAATATCTCACTTTATTAATTAATGGTCCCATCTATAATCTCTAAGTGATGTTACAGTATGCCACACACAAAACAAAATCCAAAGAACAAAAAGGGCTTTGGAGGCGCCCACCTCAACTCTTGGAGGCCCTCGCCTCCTTTCCCCTACTGAGAACAATTAAAAAAAAACCTGCATGGAGGCGCCCGCCTCAAAACTTGGAGGCCCTCGCCTCCATCCTTTAATTAAATGGGGGTGCTCACCTCCATTGCTCTGAGGCCCCCGCCTCCAACTTTTTCTTCTTCTTTCTTCAATTTCCTTCAGTAATTCCATGATTTCTCCATCGATTTTACACCAACCCAATATATATAACGCAACAACTTATTTTCTTCGATCAATTATTTCGGCCAACAACGTGGAAGCAACAACATGACAATTATCTCAACACAAGTAATTTCCAGCAACGTATCCATAGATATCAGATAAATTTCAGAGACAGCCACGACAGATCAACACAAACACAACGATCAATTTTTCTTTTTATGAAAACAAAATATCACCGAAACCACAAACAATTCCATGGCATCAATTTATATAACCTAACCCCACATAGAAATTATCATAATCCCGTTTATAAGATTCGAACCCACCCTTACCTGGATTTTAACGGCAGTTCGAATTCTCCGGTTCCGGCTGCGCACTTCTCGTAATTCCTCTTCTCCAATCGTGTGCCTCCAACCCTCGTTCCCTTTTTCCCGTTTTCCTTCGTAACTGCCTATCTCTTTCTCCACACAAACCCTCGTTCTGCATTTCTTTTTTTTTTCACCTTACTACTACTTCTTTTCTTTTATTTTCCAAATAATCTAATAATAACTAATAATACTATTATTTGATTTAATGGGCCAACTAATCCACACCTCCACATTGCCACATACCACACCACAACTAACCCAAATAAATAATAATATTATTACTAATATTACTCCTTCAGCATAATCAACTTATTAATTTTTTTCGATTAACCGACTATTAATCCGACTTTAACTTAATAATTCCGATCGACATATCAAACCAATTAGCCTCTTAAAATAATACCGATAACACTCAATTACTCGATTAATTCTCAAACTTCGCCTAAATCCAATAATAAAACCCTTCACTAATTTAATTAACTAATTAATTAAATTCGGGGCGTTACATATCTCGCCAGGCGAAGTACTGGCGAAGGGGGATTCGCCAGGCGAAATCCTAAGTCGCCAGGTGAATCTGGCTGTTTCTCAATAATTTTCTTTTCTTCGAAAATCCGTAACTTTTGACTCGGTTATCTATTTTAGACGTTCTTGATATCGGTGTGAAACTATGAATGTGTTCTAGGCTATGGAAAGTGAAAATATTGATTATGAGATAAATTTATTTTCGATTATGTTAAAATATCGGGATTTCGTGATTTATGTAAAACAGAACTTTTGAAAAATTAAAAGCTTCAAGTTGTGAGCTGGTGAGGAAAACATTAGTACAATAGAATGACTAGGGAATTGTGCGGCAATGCTTACATCGATACTAGAAGAGTATCTTTGTTAAGTGGTTGTTAGTGGGGGGACCGTATTTCCTCCGGTTTGTACGTATCCCTTAATAAATATTAGTGACCCGTGTTTAATCTCTTTGAGCGGGATGGCCAGGGAAAATATTTATTAGGTTTGTGTCCCTTAATAAATATTAGTGACCCGAGTTTAATCCTTTGGTGTGGGATGACCGGGGAAAGTATTTATTAAGCAGGTAACCGTGACCTGTGTTTAACCTCCTTGTGCGGGATGGCCGGGGAAAGTTACTAAGTAGTTGGTACCGTGACTCGTGTTTAATCTCCTTGTGCGGGATGGCCAGGGAAAGTTATCTACGTTAAGGATTCGTGACCTGTGTTTAATCTCTTTGAGCGGGATAGCTGGGGAAAGATTCCTTAACTAGTTGTCGTGTTGTGTATTGTGCGATTGTATCTCTAGTCAGAAATGTTTGAACTCGAGGTCTAGTTCCTTTTCCCCCGACTTGAGTTAGGTTTTGGTTAGAACCTTGTAGAGCCGAGATAATCCATAAGATAGATAACTCACTGAGATTTGATGTATCTCACCCCACTATTTGTTGAATATTTTTCAGATACTTCAGGTTCCGCAAAGGGTAAGGATAAGGCCGTGTGATTATCCTTACTTGTCTGATGGCGTAGCTTCCGTTGTGGAGTTTTTTTGAGATCGTTGTCGATCTAGTTCTTAGTATTTATCTTTGGAACATCTTGCATATATATTTATGCCATAATTGTTTTGGTATTAGGCTTTTTGGGCATGTAGATGTATAATGTGTTTACTAGGGACTTATTGGTATTTCAGTACCAAACGTGGAATTCATGTATAATATATGCTTTGATGTATGTATTTATATATGGGCGTTATAGTTGGTATCAAAGCAGGTCGTATCCTCGACCTAGCCATGAAATAGTATAAGTATTTTTCTTCCGTTTCATATGCGTTGTGCCGCCATTGGTCTTAAGAGTTATATTTATGGTATTGAGCTTGATCAACTTAGTCCTGTCTGTATGACCTTTAGGAACATGACTGACGGACGCAGAAGCAATCATGGTAGACCCGACACTACTCCAGCTGGGACGAATCCACCAGGTGGCGATGGGAATGCTCATTTGTATCAGTTTATGCAACAGATGCAGCAGCAATAGAATCAGTTTATGCAGCAAATGGTACAACAAATGAATAAAGGTCTACATCCTCAGGTGGTTGTTCCAGAAGCTGTAGGTGGAACTTTCCGGGATTTTTTCCGCATGAATCCTCCGGAATTTCATGGCAGATTAGACCCTGTAAAGGCTCACGAATAGATAACGGGTATGGAAAGAATTTTCTTGATAATGCACTGTAGTTAGGAGAATAAGGTGGTATTCGCTCTGCATTCATTGAAGGGTCCTGCCATGAGGTGGTGGGAGAGTGCTTCGGCTCTTATGACTATTCAGGGTGTTCCCAAGGTCTAGGAACAATTCAAGGCAATTTTCATGGAGAAATATTTTCCTAGTTCCTTGAGGACTCAGAAAGAGTTTGAATTCCAACAGTTAAGACAGGGTAGTATGAATGTGGCCGGTTATGCTGAAAAGTTTAAGGACATGGCTGCTTATTTTAGGCAGGCTATGTATGCTCCGGATGAACGGTGGAAAATAGATCAGTTTCTGTTTGGACTAAAAGCTGAAATTTCTCATAGTGTATCTCAGAGGGAGTTCACTACTTATGCAGAAGCTCTAAGGCAATGCTATGTGGCGGAGCATAGTTTGAAGAAAGTCCAACCTGAAGGTGTTGCAAGTAGGGTGAATCAGGGTGATCGTGGGAGAGCAAGTCAACAGTTTGGGGCAAGATCACAAGCTTTCAAAGGGTTGCAAGTGCAGGTTTCTAGACCTAATGCTATTCCTCTGTGTAGATTGTGCAATCAACGTCATTTTGGGAAGTGTGCCGATGGGTGTCTTCGGTGTTATATTTGTAATGGATTGGGTCATGTGGCTTGAAATTGTACTCAGAATAGAAACCAAGTGCAAGGAAGGAATACCGGAAGGGTTTATACCTTGGATGCAAGGAAGACGAAAAGTGACAACTCTTTAATTGTGGGTACATGTTTCGTAAATGGACATCCTTGTTTAGTTTTATTTGATTGTGGGGGCAACATATTCGTTTGTGTCAATGCGATGTGTGAAAAGACTTGGGTTGTAATCTATTCCTTTGTCTCCTTCTATGGTGGTCACTACCGCCATGGATGAAATGGTTGAGACACCGTTGATGTGTGAGAACTGTGTTTTGTCTGTGAATGGTAGAGTTTTTCAGATTGACCTTATCTGTTTACCGCTTAAGAAAGTGGATGTCGTTTTGGGGATGGATTGGCTTTCTGCTAATTCGGTGTTTATTGGGTGTGAGGAAAAGCTAATCATCATTCCATCTGCCGAGGCTACCCCAAAGGATGTGTTAACAACTATTTTAGAAGGTACGGTGGGAATGATAAATTTCTTGTTTGAGAAGGAGAAATCTGTTTTACTGGTTCTTACTAAGGAGGGGAGTAGTGACCAGCAAGTGCTGAGTATTCCTATAGTCTGTGAGTTTTCCGAAGTTTTTCCTGAGGACGTTACTTCTTTTCCTTTGGAGAGAGAAGTTGAGTTCTCTATTGACCTGGTACCGGGAATGACTCCTATATTCGTTTCTCCTTATCGGATGGCACCGCTTGAATTAAGAGAATTAAAGGACCAATTGGAGGACTTGATGGCTAAGCATTTTGTTAGACCTAGCGTTTCACCGTGGGGAGCTCCAATTTTGTTGGTAAAGAAGAAAGATGGTGGAATGCAGTTGTGTATTGATTATCGTAAGTTGAACAAAGTCACCATTAAGAACAAGTACCCCTTACCCAAGATATACGACCTGTTAGATCAATTCAAAGGAGCTTGTGTGTTCTCGAAGATTGATTTACGGTCGGGTTATCATCAGATCCGAGTGAAGAGTTCCGATGTGCCTAAGACTGCATTTAGAACCCGTTACGGACATTACGAATTCTTAGTGATGCCTTTCGGTGTGACTAATGCTCCAGCTGTTTTTATGGATTACATGAATCGTATATTTCAAGCTTACTTGGACCAATTCGTCGTGATCTTTATTGACGACATTCTTATTTATTCTCGTACTCCACAAGAGCACGGGGAACATCTGAGAATTGTCTTATCGGTATTGCAGGAGAAGCAACTTTTTGCTAAGTTAAGCAAGTGTGAGTTTTGGATGTCGGAAGTCAATTTTCTTGGTCATGTTATATCTCAAGGTGGTGTGGCAGTGGATCCGTCGAAGGTAGAAGCAGTGATTAATTGGGAGAGACCAAGGAATGCTTCGGAAGTTCGAAGTTTCTTGGGATTGGCAGGTTACTATAGAAGGTTTATCAATGGTTTTTCTCAGTTAGCCTTACCAATGACAAAACTTACTCGAAAAGATTGTGCTTATGAGTGGGATTCAGGTTGTGAACAAAGTTTTATGAAATGGAAGGAAAGTTTGACGATGGCTCCTGTGTTAATCATTCCTGATCCTAACAACTCTTACGAAGTATTTTGCGATGCTTCTAAGATGGGATTAGGAGGTGTCCTGATGCAAGGCGGTCAAGTGGTAGCTTATGCTTCTCGACAATTAAAAGTTCATGAGAAGAATTATCCAACCCATGATTTGGAACTAGCAGCGGTTGTGTTTGCACTGAAGGTGTGGCGCCATTATCTGTATGGTGTGCGTTTTGAAATGTTCAGTGATCCTAAAAGTTTGAAGTATTTATTTGACCAAAAGGAGTTGAATATGCGGCAAAGAAGGTGGATGGAGTACTTAAAGCATTATGACTTAGAATTAAAATATCATCCAGAAAAAGCAAATAAAGTAGCAGATGCATTGAGTCGAAAAATGGTTCATAGTGCCGAATTGATGATTTTGGAGTATGCTTTGTTGGAAAAGTTTAGAGATCTTAATCTCCAGTTTGTGTGGACTCCGAATGGTGTTATTATGGGAAATTTAAATGTCAGTTCTATTCTAAGAGATGAGATTCAACAAGAACAAGTTTTAGAGGAGAAGTTTCAAGAGATGTTACTCCAACCGGCTTTTACACGAGCAGCTGATGGGATTGTCCTGTTTAACCAAAGGATTTGTGTTCTGGATGACACGGTATTAAAACGAAAGATTTTAGATGAAGCTCATAAAGGTACTTTTACGATACATCATGGTTCTTCAAAGATGTATTAGCACTTAAAGAAGGATTATTGGTGGCCCGGAATGAAAAAGGATATTGCGGTGTATGTGTCAGAATGTGCGGTGTGCCAACAGGTGAAGATTGAACACCAAAGACCGGGCGGGTTATTACAACCTTTAGAGATTCCAGTTTGGAAATGAGATAGTATTTCTATGGATTTTGCAGTAGGTTTACCCCGTACGCAAGGTGGTTATGATTCTGTTTGGGTGAAAGTGGATCGACTAACGAAATCTGCGCATTTCTTAGTCGTGAAGACTACTTACAAGGCAAGTCATCTTGCGAAGGTGTTTATTTCTGAAATTGTGAGATTGCATGGTGTTCCCTTTAATATTGTGTCCGATAGAGATCCAAAGTTTACTTCGAGGTTTTGGAAGGCTTTTCAACAAGCTATGGGTACGAGGTTGCGTTTGAGCACGTCAAATCATCCTCAGACGGATGGTCAGACTGAGCGAACAATACAAACGATGGAAGATATGTTTAGAGCTTGTGTGCTAGAGAGTAGAGGGAATTGGAAAGAACTTCTACCGTTGATTGAGTTTTCTTATAACAATAGTTACCATGCGAGCATCGGCATGGCCCCTTATGAAGCATTGTATGGGAGGAATTGTAGAACACCTTTGTGTTGGGCGAAAGTTGGTGAAGATAGAATTTTGGGATCTGAAATTATTCAAGAGACTACGGAAAAGATTCGGATGATCCGCGAGAAAGTTAATCAAGCACAAGATCGCCAAAAGAATTATGCGGACAATCGTAGGAGACCTTTAGAATTTGAGGAAGGTGACCATGTGTTCTTGAAAGTTACTCCGAGATTGAGATTGAAAGGACCGTTTAAGTCACGCAAGTTAAGTCCGAGATACGTGGGACCGTATCAGATCTTACGAAGGATTGGTGAAGTCGCTTATAGATTAGCCTTACCACCCTCTCTATCAGAGATGCATGATGTCTTTCATGTATCTCAGCTCCGAAAGTTTATTCCTGATCCTCTTCAGCCAGTGTTACCGGAATCAGTGGAAATAGAAGCAGACTTAACGTTTGAACCTCAACTGAGTCGTATTGTGGGAAGAGAAACAAAGGTATTAAGGAACAAAGACATTCCTCTTGTTAAGGTGCAATGGGATGTGACGTATCTGGGTGATGCTACTTGGGAACTAGAATCCGAAATGCAGGATGCTTACCCTCATCTATTCAGGTAATCTTTTAAATTCGAGGGCGAATTTCTATTTAAGGAGGGGAGGGTGTAATACCCCGTATTTTATAACCGCTCTGGATAATATTAGTTGAGATCCAGTGTGCTCTGAGTATTTATCTGATAAGATAATTAGAGCCACTGATGAACTCAGAGCTGATCAGATTAATATTATCTAACTCTAAAGTTTTATTAATTGGTGTATTTGAGCTAATTTGGACCTTTAGTAGTGTTACTAACTTATGAGTATTTTCCTATATCATTTCTTTTCTCATTTCCAAAGTTAGAAACATTTAGAGAAAGAGAAAGTAGAGAGAAGGAAGAGAAAAGGAAGGAAAAGATGAGAAAATCTCCAAAGAGCTCAAGAACAAGAATCATCATCTCATCTTCATCAATTCATCTCATCTTCTTCATCATCATCTTCTAATCCAGGTGAGTTCTAGATAGAAGCTTTAGTTGTAGAATTCTTGAGTTTTCTAGAGTTAGGTTAGATTTTGAGAAAAATGAACAATTTTGCAAATCGATGAAATCTAACGGTCAAAATGTGATGTTAATTGCGTAGTATAGTCGAGCCATGTATATATGATCAATTGTTGATACTTGTTTTGAGGTTTGGAACTGTTTTGGTATGGTAAGGGTGAAGTTTGGGACCCTTGGAACCATGGAAAAAGCAGGAAAAGAATTCTGGTTCTGGTGCGATTCGCCAGGCGAATCAGAACTCGCCAAGCGAATCAGGTCTCGCCACTGTCTCGCCAGGCGAAGTACTGGTGAAGGGGGATTCGCCAGGCGAAATCCTAAGTCGCCAGGTGAAAATCATGAGACAGAACATGTTTTGGCTACTGGAACTTTTGGGTTTTTAGATTTTGGTTTCGCCACTGCCTCGCCAGGCGAAGTACTGGCGAAGGGGGATTCGCCAGGCGAAATCCTAAGTCGCCAGGCGAATCTGGCTGTTTCTCAATAATTTTCTTTTCTTCGAAAATTCGTAACTTTTGACTCGGTTATCCGTTTTAGACGTTCTTTATATCGATGTGAAGCTATGAATGTGTTCTAGGCTATGGAAAGTGAAAATATTGATTATGAGCTGAATTTATTTTCGATTATGTTAAAATATCGGGATTTCGTGATTTATGTAAAACGAAACTTTTGAAAAATTAAAAGCTTCAAGTTGTGAGCTAGTGAGGAAAACATTAGTACAATAGAATGACTAGAGAATTGTGCGGCAATGCTTACATCGATACTAGAAGAGTATCTTTGTTAAGTGGTTGTTAGTGGGGGGGGGGGGGGCGTATTTCCTCCGGTTTGTACGTATCCCTTAATAAATATTAGTGACCCGTGTTTAATCTCTTTGAGCGGGATGGTCGGGGAAAGTATTTATTAGGTTTGTGTCCCTTAATAAATATTAGTGACCCGAGTTTAATCCTTTGGTGTGGGATGGCTGGGGAAAGTATTTATTAAGTAGGTAACCGTGACCCGTGTTTAATCTCCTTGTGCAGGATGGCCGGGGAAAGTTACTAAGTAGTTGGTACCGTGACCCGTGTTTAATCTTCTTGTGCAGGATAGCCGGGGAAAGTTATCTACGTTAAGAATCCGTGACCCGTGTTTAATCTCTTTGAGCGGGATGGCCGGGGAAAGATTCCTTAACTAGTTGTCGTGTTGTGTATTGTGCGATTGTATCTCTAGTCATAAATGTTTGAACTCAAGATCTAGTTCCTTTTTCCCCGACTTGAGTTAGGTTTTGGTTAGAACCTTGTAGAGCCGAGAGAATCCATAAGATAGAGAACTCACTGAGATTTGATGTATCTCACCCCACTATTTGTTGAATATTTTTCAGGTACTTCAGGTTCCGCAAAGGGTAAGGATAAGGCCGTGTGATTATCCTTACTTGTCTGATGGCGTAGCTTCCGTTGTGGAGTTTTTTTGAGATCGTTGTCGATCTAGTTCTTAGTATTTATCTTTGGAACATCTTGTATATATATTTATGCCATAGTTGTTTTGGTATTAGGCTTTTTGGGCATGTATATGTATAATGTGTTTACTAGGGACTTATTGGTATTTCAGTACCATATGTGGAATTCATGTATAATATATGCTTTGATGTATGTATTTATATATGGGTGTTACATTTGATGACATTGAGAATGAGGTGTTAAAATTTTACGGGAGCCTCATGGGATGTGCATGTAAGTTATATGTGAGCCTAAGAAGGGGTGAATTAGGTTCTTAGAGATTTATCCCGATTTTTAAATGAACTTGAGTTTTACTTTCCTAAAATTTCTAAGTGTTGAAATACGGTAAATGCAGAAAGTAAATGAACACCGAGACGTATAGTGGTTCCCCTCACAGCCCGAGAGTACTCCACTCCCCTTTCAACATGAAAGAGAATTTACTATAGTTTTGGACAAGACAAGACTCTTCCTAGTCTTTCTATACAAGTCACTAACTATCAACCACCAAGAACACCCTCTTGGATTTTACAAGTTTAAAGTCCAACCAAGAACAAATCTTATAATGGACCTCTTGTATCCACAATCCGGATCATAAGGATTCTAACAAACCCTATAAGAGAAACAATCCTTCCCTTATAGTCAACACCTAAAACCAAACACTTGTTGGACCATTAGGATTTTACAATAGTTCATAATTTTGAGTAAGTAGATGAAACTTTGATTCTTCAATATATCAATCCAAAGATTGATCTTCTCCCTTTTGTAACAATCACTCTTAATGATATTATACAAGTGTTCAACACAATTGAAATGAAACAAATGCAGTATGTGTGAATATTTTATGCAAATGTTTCACTCTTAGAAAGTTTGTTAAGAACACTTTGATAAAATGAAAGTTTTGGTAAAAGAATGATTGTTTGAAATTTTTAGCAAGGAGGTGTTTCTAAATCTGAAAAAATGATGTTTATATAATGCACAAAACACCTCTACAAAAGGGTATGAAATATGATATAATGCAATGCTTCAATTGGAAAAGGTTTGAATGAGATATACTGAAAAAATGCAATTTTTCGCCTCTGCACACAGTAGTAATCGATTAACAACAAATGTGTTAATCGGTTATGCTCCTTCAACGTTTAAAAATATTCAAAATTAAAACACGCTGTAAATTG
This sequence comes from Lathyrus tuberosus, assembly GCA_022829125.1. NCBI lineage: Eukaryota > Viridiplantae > Streptophyta > Magnoliopsida > Fabales > Fabaceae > Lathyrus > Lathyrus tuberosus. The sequence continues at coordinate 779,368 of JALAZF010000914.1, read as the reverse complement.
TGGCGGTTATTTTGGTTAGTTACGTCGGTTCAAAACGCCGTAATTAACCAAAAACTGAATGTTTAAATAAATTGAAAAATTAAAAATTTGTCTAAATATTTGAACCAATATTATGCAACGTCTATTGATTTATCCAAGTCAATAGATTATATTTGAATGTGATTTAACATGGTTTAAATATGAAAATAAATAAATAAATAAATAAAGTAAATAAAGTTTCAAATGTATGATAAAAAATGATATATTTTCAACCACATGAACCATGTATGCAAGTGAATTTTGAAGATTATTTTGAGAACTATTTTATCAATATATATTGCATGCTTGAGACACTTTTGAACACTTGTATGCAACCATATTGATAAGTGAGAGTTATACCTTGATTATACTTGAGAATTCTTCAAGACTTGTAAAAATTAAAAACTTTGTGCTAGCTTCAATGTCTTGATCCATTCTTTTTGAGCAAGCATAACATCTTGAATGAATAATGTTGTCTTCATCAAAATCATTGAGAAGCTTGCCTTCACATTCTCCCCCTTTTTGATGATGACAACCCAATTTTGAAAATTTGCTTTAATCTTGTTTCTCTAACACAAAAGGCTCCCCCTTGATCAATGCTCCCCCTAAATTCATGATTTAGAGTGTCTTTGCTAGCTGCATTTTGTTAGAGAAAAACAAACACAAACACATACATCTTCTCCCCCTTTGTCATTAGCAAAAAGGATGGGAAAAGACTTGAAATTTTTTAAAGAAATCTTGAAAAATGAAAAAATAATTTTTACCTATGAGTTTTACCTCATGAAAGACTTCATCAAACATTTATCCTTGCCGAAACATTATTTTGAAGTCTTTGTCACAAAGTTGATTTATACTAGGAAGATTATGCTTTAGTTTGTCAACTTAAAGTACATCTTCAATGGATGTGAAAGTTAGTACTTCAACTTTGCCAATGCCAAGAATTCTTTCTTTAAGGGAATCCTCATATGTGAAATAACCCTTGGACTTTGGAACTAGATTTGAAAGTTAGTTTATTCCTCCCATCAAAAGCTTAGAGCCACCACTTATCAAAACAACATAGATTTAAAGTGGTCCTCAAGCAAACCTACAAAACAAATTAAGTTTGATTTGGTACCCAATGTGCTTTGGGTCCATCATAGTTAGTTCCTTTCTTAATCCACAAATAATGTCCACTTGCAACACTAAAGTTTCTTACATAGCAAGCATTAGGTGTATGGCCAACAATACCACAATAAAAACAAGTAGGTTCAAAGTTGCTCTTATATCTTGAAACATAAGATTTCTTTTTAGGAAATATTTTCTTTTTAGGATTAGGATGCACATTCCTAGGTTTGTTCACTTTCTCTTTGGAAGTTTGATCCTTAGCCTTAACAAATATAGTTTTACTTGAACTTGGTTTAGAAAACTTTGAATAGCCAAGTCCACTTTTATCATTTGAATATCTTTGTTGACTAAGGACTTCTTCCAATCCAATTTGTCCTTTCTCATACCTTTCAAGTACTCTTTTTAATTGGACAATTTGAAAAGAGAGAGATTCACAATTTTTACATACAAAATTCTGTTTTTCACTAATCATCTTTTGTTTCTCATTTTCGATCTCCTTTTCTAATGAAACATTTTTTTCTTCTAAAGTTGAAATTTGTTTCTTTTGAGATGATATAGTTTTATACAGAATTTTGCATTCATTTAACAATTCATTTATGGCACCTTGTGCATCACTATCAAAAGAATTATTACTAACCTCATCTTCTTCATCATCGGAGTGGTGTGATGCTATCAATGCAAGATTTACACATTCTTCATCTGAAGATGAACTTGTTTCGTTGTCTACATATGTTTTCCTTTCCTTTTTATGATTCTTTTTCTTGAATTTATTTTTCTTTTGAAGTGTAGGACATTCACTTTTAACATGTCCTCTTTCTCCACATTCAAAGCATTTAATATTTCTCGTTGGTGCTTCCCCTTTAGTGATCTCCTTTTTCTTTTCTTTTCTTAGAAAATTTTCAAACTTCTTGATAAGATCATCATTTTCATCACTATTGGATTCATCCTCTTGATCGCTATCATAATTTTTTACTTTTGTCTTTAAGGTAACGTCTTTTGAATCTTTTACTTGTATTTCATGCTTTTCCAATCTTTTAAGTTCTAACTCATGCTCTTGAAGTTTACTAAATAGAGATGCGGAAGTCATCGTAGAGAGGCTTTTCTTTTCCGATATTGCCGTTACTTTTGGTTGCCATTCTCTAGTCAATGATCTTAGAATTTTGAGATTTAATTCATCATTTGAGAATGTTTTACCAAGTGCCATTAAGTGGTTAGTCAAATGAACAAATCTCTTCTGTAATGCAACAATGGATTCTCTGGGCTGCATTCAGAACATTTCATATTCTTGACTTAAAGTGTTTAGTATGGATCTTTTTACTTCAGCCGTACCTTCATGTGTTTCTACCAATGTATCCCATATTTCTTTAGCCGATTTACATTGACAAACACGAAAGAATTCGTCCATACTTAATGCACTCTGAAGAATATTAATAGCTTTCTTTTCATCAAGCACTTTCTTTCTATCATCTTCATTATAAGCCGTTTTAATTTTTGGAGTTGCAACATTGTTTCCAACACTCATTGGTTGGTGTGGACCATTTTCAACAGTTTCCGATATACATTCTCCTTGTGCTTCAAGATGTGCTCTCATACAAATCTTCCAAAAATCAAAATACTCTCCAGAGAAAAGTGGGAGCTTGTTACTACTTCCACCGTCTTTGAAAACCGGGTTCGTGCTTGCGGAAGCCATGCTGGATCTTGTCGGAACAGGTTACCTAACCTGCTCTGATGCCAATTGTAAGTGTAAATGCGCCTAAGAGAGGGGGGGGGGGGGGGGTGAATTAGGTTCTTAGAGATTTATCCCGATTTTTAAATGAACTTGAGTTTTACTTTCCTAAAATTTCTAAGTGTTGAAATACGGTAAATGCAGAAAGTAAATGAACACCGAGACGTATAGTGGTTCCCCTCACAGCCCGAGAGTACTCCACTCCCCTTTCAACATGAAAGAGAATTTACTATAGTTTTGGACAAGACAAGACTCTTCCTAGTCTTTCTATACAAGTCACTAACTATCAACCACCAAGAACACCCTCTTGGATTTTACAAGTTTAAAGTCCAACCAAGAACAAATCTTACAATGGACCTCTTGTATCCACAATCCGGATCACAAGGATTCTAACAAACCCTATAAGAGAAACAATCCTTCCCTTATAGTCAACACCTAAAACCCAACACTTGTTGGACCATTAGGATTTTACAATAGTTCAGAATTTTGAGTAAGTAGATGAAACTTTGATTCTTCAATATATCAATCCAAAGATTGATCTTGTCCCTTTTGTAACAATCACTCTTAATGATATTATACAAGTGTTCAACACAATTGAAATGAAACAAATGCAGTATGTGTGAATATTTTATGCAAATGTTTCACTCTTAGAAAGTTTGTTAAGAACACTTTGATAAAATGAAAGTTTTGGTAAAAGAATGATTGTTTGAAATTTTTAGCAAGGAGGTGTTTCTAAATATGAAAAAATGATGTTTATATAATGCACAAAACACCTCTACAAAAGGGTATGAAATATGATACAATGCAATGCTTCAATTGGAAAAGGTTTGAATGAGATATACTGAAAAAATGCAATTTTTCGCCTCTGCACACAGTAGTAATCGATTAACAACAAATGTGTTAATCGGTTATGCTCCTTCAACGTTTAAAAATATTCAAAATTAAAACACGCTGTAAATTGTGGCGGTTATTTTGGTTAGTTACGTCGGTTCAAAACGCCGTAATTAACCAAAAACTGAATGTTTAAATAAATTGAAAAATTAAAAATTTGTCTAAATATTTGAACCAATATTATGCAACGTCTATTGATTTATCCAAGTCAATAGATTATATTTGAATGTGATTTAACATGGTTCAAATATGAAAAAAATAAATAAATAAATAAAGTAAATAAAGTTTCAAATGTATGATAAAAAATGATATATTTTCAACCACATGAACCATGTATGCAAGTGAATTTTGAAGATTATTTTGAGAACTATTTTATCAATATATATTGCATGCTTGAGACACTTTTGAACACTTGTATGCAACCATATTGATAAGTGAGAGTTATACCTTGATTATACTTGATAATTCTTCAAGACTTGTAAAAATTAAAAACTTTGTGCTAGCTTCAATGTCTTGATCCATTCTTTTTGAGCAAGCATAACATCTTGAATGAATAATGTTGTCTTCATCAAAATCATTGAGAAGCTTGCCTTCACAGTGCAAGTAGTGATCTTGAGGGAATTGATATTGTAGCCATGAAAGATGAGCCTCAACTTTTTGCTGAGCAAAGAAGCGTGCTGAAGAGACCTATCACTGAAACTGAGATTAATCATGCCCTAAAAGATATTGAAGACTTGAAAGCACCTGGTGTTGATGGGTTTGGGGCAAAAAAAATTCAAGGCTTCCTGGTCCATAATCAAGGAGGATACCATTACTGCAGTTATGGAATTCTTCAATCAAATTAAAATGTATCTTGTTGTTAATTGTACTCTGGTTTCCCTTGTCCCTAAAGGTAATGCCGGAATGTTTGTGAAAGATTTTAGACCTATTTCATGTTGTACCACTGTGTATAAAATCATTTCTAAAATCTTGACTAGAAGATTAAGTTTGGTCCTCACTAGCATTGTCAACCAGAGCCAGACAGCTTTCATTCCTGGTCAGAGCATCCATGATCATATTTTATTGGCTTATGAGCTTATACGTGGTTATAATAGGAAGGGATGCACACCAAGATGTATGTTGCAATTAGACATCCAAAAGGCTTATGATACTATATACTGGTATGCCATGGAGTGTATCCTAAAAGAGCTTGGGTTCCCTCAAAAGGTCATCAAGTGGATTATGTTGGTTGTTTCAACAGTGTCTTACAAATTTAATGTTGGTGGTTAGGTTACTAGAAGTATAAAGGCTAAGAGGGGCCTTAGATAAGGTGACCCCATTTTTCCTCTTATTTTTGTGCTTGTCATAGAGTACTTTCACAGGTTGGTGCACAAGTTGACTAAAGTCCCAAATTTCAATTTTCACGCTAAATGTGAAAAGTACCAAATCATCAATATCAGCTTTGCTGATGATGTGCTCTTGTTTGCTCATGGTGACTACAAGTCTATTGAATTACTTATGGCTCAGATTAATGCTTTCTCCAAGTCTACGGTCTTAGTTGTCAACCCTTTGGAGTGTAAAGCTTATCTTGGTGGAGTGGAAAATGGTGTAAAAATTGATATCTTTGCTATCACTTCTTTTGTGGAGGGGGAGTTAAATTTTAGGTACCTTGGAGTTCCACTTACTAGCAAAAGGTTATTAACACACCACTACATGAGCTTGGTGGACATAATTGTGAGTCGTATTAGGCATTGGAGGTCAAAGATGCTTAGCTATGCTGGAGGACTTCCGTTGATCAATAGTATTATTGCTTCTATGTCTGCTTACTGGATGAATTGCCTTCCCTTTCCTAAGAAGGTAATTTAGGCCATCGATGTTGCCTATAGGTCCTTCCTTTGGACTGGCTGTGACATGAAATCTAACAAGTCTCTAATTGTGTGGAAGAAGGTGAGCACTACTAGGCACCATGGTGGCCTCAATATCATTGCTTTGACTGAATGGAACATGGCAAACATAGTAAAACTCTTATGGAACCTTTGTAATAAAAAAGATTCTTTGTGGGTGAAATGGGTCCATACATTTTATTTCAAAGGTATTGTTATTCATCAGGTGCAGATCAGACAAGGGATGTCTTGAATTATGAAAGTTATGCTTAAGAAGCGTGATATTATGCAAAGTATTCCTGGCTGGAACTCCATGAATGCGAGATATTCCACTAGTAAAGTGTATGAGCACATTAAAGAGGAGGAACCTAAAGTTGTCTCGAAAAGTCTTTTCTATAACACCATTGCAAGGCCAAGGGCACTGTTCATCCTTTGGATGGCATGCCATAGCATACTGGCTACCAAAGACCGTTTAAAGAAGTTTGGCTTTATCAATGATGATGTTTGCAATTTATATATATAGGTTGAGTCCAATGAAAATTTGTTGTTCAGTTGTCCCCCTTTCAAAATTTGCTGGCAGAAGATTCTATTGTGGCTTGATATAAATCATACTCCTTGTGGATGGCAAGATGAACTAAAATGGATGACTAAGGCTAGTAAAGGCAAAGGCTGGAGGCTGGAGGGCTTGCCTTAACCGTAGTGCTATGGCAGAGACGATTTACGAGATATGGAGGCATAAGAATAAGAAATTTTTTGGAGACAATGTGAATAGCATAGAGATATAAGGCATAGTTATTAACACTTTTACAAATAGAAGTTGGTGCAATCCTATGATTAGGAAGAACATAGCATATCTCCTTATGGATTAGTTTTGGGTTTTTTTGGTTTTGTTGGTTGGGTGTGCCTTGGGCCTCCTTGTACTTCATCTCTATTTTGGTTTAAATAAAGTATTCTTTATTTCCAAAAAAAATGCATTGCTTTAGATATTATGAGTCATTGCTTTAGTAGAAATATCAGTTATTGTTTAAGTTAATGATTTTAATGAGGATAATAATAATTGTGAATTTTAATTATAATATTTTGGTTAATATTTGTCCCTCTTTCTAATTTTTTAGGCAAGATCCGTGTGTGTGTGTGTTAAAATTTTTTAAATCGGACAATATAAATCTCTAATATAGTAATAAGATTTCATAATATTGGATTTTTTCCTTATTTTAAACCTGAAAATACAATGCGGTTTATATATTGTAATCTTCTTGACCTTGAACAGTGAAGACATGTTTCTTTGCAAGGAGAAGCAAAGATGAAACTGCCTCAATTTCATTTTGGATATCTTTCAATGAAGCCTTCACTTTGAAGTTCCTCCAAACTAAGATCAATAGGGGACAATATGGACTTTACCTTGGTCAATTTTTTCCATCTTTTTTTCTCCATCGTTATCTCTTTTTTCAAAACCCTGAGTTCTTGGTTAAGGTTGTCGATCTCTCCATTTTCAAAAGGCTCAACGTCTCTTTCATGAAGATACTCATCAATCACAGTTTGAAAGGATGGAGAACCAAAAGCAAATGGATTACCAGGACTGAATCCAAGCAATCCGACTCTAGCACCACAAAGAACTGATAATTCACTTTCTTTCTTATAGAGACCTTGTCTTCTTTTAGAAAATGCGACATTCCTGACATCTTTGTTCTTCACCAATTTTATCTCTATATTTTTACGACCCATAAGTTCTTGGACTCTATCTTTGCCAATTCAAAAAATTATTTCTTGGTAGAAAATATGAAAGAGATAAGATCATATTTAAAGATGAGGGTTATGCTTTACCTTTAAATAGGGAAATTCTAATGTACGCCTTGAATGCCTATCGTAAAGAAACTCAATATAAAAATAATATTTAAAAAATAATGTTTTTAAACATTTTAAAATATTAAAAATTGTTTTTTTATATACTTTTTACATTTAAATTCTAAAAAAAACTCTTCAGTCTTTATTATAAGAAAAAATTCTAAAAAAATTAAATATTAAAAACAATTATTAATTATTGTAACTTTTTGACTATTTTAATAAGTGGGGCCTCATGGAAATTTGTGAAATTGTAAAACACTCAAATTTTGTTTGTATGTTTGGAAGGGGGAGAGAACAGACAAATATAAATAAAAAAATGGAGAAAATATAGTTTTTGAAGTTGAATGTATAAGAGATTTATTTTTATTCATAACACAAAATCTTTTTAAGACGATAGAAATTAAAAATTATGTTGAATCATAATTTTAAAGTGTTTAAATAAAAAATAGAAAATTAATTCAATCTATAATATAAGAAAATTTGTTGTTTTGGAAAACTCTCTATTGCCCTTTCTTATAAATCAGCCACCTCACCAAAATAAGGGCAAAATTGGTCCAAATATTACTTTTTGCAACTAATGGTGTCATATTTTTCTATTCCAAGTACATATTTATTGCATTATGCTTTTGATAGTTAGACATGAATCAATTGATGATGTCATATAGTCCTATTACAATTCTTTGATTTCCAAAATTTTACTTTATGTCTACTGACTTTTCTCTTTCTTCTGTCCCTCTTCTTTCTTTCTCTCTTTATCCGTCTCTCATCTTTCGACACTCTCTCCTCCGTCCTTTCTCTCTTTCTTCCTTCTTCTTCTTCCATCTTCCTCTTCTTCTTCCTCTTTTTCAAATCGTAATGTTGATCTTCCAAAAAATAAATTCAGATCTGTTTTCAATAGTATCGCTTTCGAAGCCCTAACCAAAGTGGTTGCAGTATTTTTGATTTTGAATAGATTATTATTGATTGTGGGAAATCTTCGTTGAACAAAAACAGATCTTATATATAAATCCATATATGTTTTCAACAGTATCGCTTTTGAAGCCCTAACCGAAGTGGTTGCAGTTGTTTTGATTTTGTATAGATTTATATTCATTTTCCTTTAACCTTTACATTTTTAAATTTTTTCTACCTTCTTGTGTTTCTTTCTGCTCAGATCTGCACTGATTTGTTGTTGTTGGTTCTTGCTCAGATCTTGAATTCGTCCTCACGTTGGAACTTTTTGTGTTGCTTAATGCATATTTGATAACTTCGTCCAAGGAGACTTTAGAATCTATATTGGAACTGCAAAAGGTATGTGCTGTGTTAGAAATAGTAATGTTGAGTTTGTTATTATCTTTTGTCCGTCATTGTATGTCGGTATAATACTTGTGTTCAACCTGGTTTGTCATATATTTAAATTTTCTATTACTTTCCATTGTGATATATTTAAAATTTCCATTAATTTATAAGGGTGGCACAACTCAGGTGAGATTTCAACCTGGTTTGAGAAAGCTTCTTGCAGCACCAGTAAATAATCTAATACTCATTCTTGACGCAAAAAATATCGAGTTGCAGAATTAAATTGCAGGTAAGTTGTGAATTTAGTGTTTGTGTACGTCTGTTTGTGAACATGCTTTTGAACTAAAAGGGAAGTAATGACACTGATAGAAGAAATGGACTCTCACAAGCTTGCTATTCTTTATCCTTAATCAAGAGAATCTCTTTTCATTTTTATAATGTTTCTAATATCAAGATGGAGTATGCAACTGACTTGAAATTGGAATGATGCCGTTTTTTATTGTCATTGTGATAGTGATGGAGTATGCAGCTGGAGGTGAAGTCTTTGAGAGGATATGCAATGCTGCGATTAATAAAAAAAATCTTGAGGGATCAGGGAAGTAAAATAATGTTCATGTTTTTTAAAATCGTCTTGAATCTTGTGATAAAAGCATTATTTTTTTAATGATAGTTGTAAGTTGTAACAATCTATATGATAATTATCTTTTTAGGGATTACTTCCATTGAAGTTGCGGTTGTGGCATTACGAGCATTGTGGTAGCGATATGGGGGAAATTCTCTGATCCTATAACTACAGCGCTGACATGGGTGAAATTCAACAACAATGCCAGCTATTCAACCATTCAGCCCCTTCCTAGACTTCATATCACCTTCTGTTCACATCCGTTCAAAACTAGAAGGTCTCATTATATGTTTTCTTCACTCTCTGTTATTATTGTAACACCCAAATTCCCATCGCGAATAAATAATACATAATTAAATCAGAGTAAGTAAAAATTTATTTTTTCGACAGAAACAAGGATGCCACATCAATAGAAAGAAAACACAATCCCTGCTCATAAATTTTGATACATAACACAAAATGGAATAACTTCAAAGGGAAACTTTTTCCATAAAAAAGGAAAGTTCAATTATGGAATAAAGCGGAAAGATCCATAACTGACTAGTTTTACAAAATAAATCATTTTATAACATCAAAATATTCATACAAAGGTAATACAAAATAGATCCTACAATTGTATACATATATAACAAAAGTGTTCCCCGACTCCCGTGTTACATATCAGAGCAGACAGACTGACAAACGGATGGAGAACTAATCTTCACAAAAGCCTCCAAGACACTAATCTGCAATTGCCTCATAGAGCAACAAAACACAGCAGAAGGGTGAGAAATAACAACTAAATCAAGATTGCATAATAATATGCAACACATATAAATTCACATGCATAATTATTCTCACCACAAGCATCACATACTAATACACATAGCATATATCAATTACACCAACATAATCACATATTCACACATAGGGCACACCAAAGTCATAACATATGGAAACACCCCACCACATCACATAGCATATGTCTATGCATAAAAAATATTATCCACAACCAATGCATTTATCACATATGCACATCAATTCACCAATTCAAACATAAATCTCAACACATACTCAATCAATTCATGATTTTCCACACATAATCAATCCATTCATGACTTTCCACACATAATCAATCCATTCATGATTTTCCACACATAATCAATCCATTCATGATTTTCCACACATAATCAATCCATTCATGATTTATGCAAATGCAAAGAGACCGACACAACGACTCTATGAAAATACGGTACCATCCATCCATCATTCTCATCATTAGTTCACTTAGGAACTATTGGAATCATCGCTTGTTACTTAGTGTAACTCCCCGTCGGGAAAACGATGTTCCCCGTCGCTTTAGGTCCTCTTTGTATAAGGCACACGACGTTTATGGATCGCTTTAGGTCCTCTTTGTATAAGGCACACTATCCGATCGCTTTAGGTCCTCTTTGTATAAGGCACACGATCGTCTATAATCATCGCTTTAGGTCCTCTTTGTATAAGGCACACAATGTTATAGCGGATTCCCTCTGGAACCGATTCGTTGCTCACACCCACTAGGGCACACGACATCACAAGATGCATATCATAATGCTTGGCATACAAGGACTCATGACAATCAAATGCATCTTCACAAATTAACAATATGAATTATATCATCATCATTATTCATGCATTGGAAATCAATTCAAACAATGCATTTCATCATAATCCACAAACCACAACAATTAGCATTTTAGCATATACACTCATATCAATTCACATCAAGAATTAATCACCATCAACCACAACAATCCTGCAATCATGCAATGATACTCACAACACTATGATTCACGCCACAAAGGCTACCCACAACAACATACATTAATACCATACATTTGTATTTAATTCAACAAGGTATTTTGCCATAAGGCCACAACAATTACTACAACTTATCACATGCTTCACATCATATAACAACACACAAGCCATACGTTATATATCAAAACCATATCACATGATAACACATCAATTGCACACAATTACGATGGTAAAAGTCGACAAAACGACACATTTCCAAATTCCCGACATAATTAAATCGGCCAACAATCTTAAAACCATTTTTATAAGAAAGAACATCTCAATAGCTTTCTAACGGTACCAAGAATGCCTCGATCCGAGTTACGGATCAAAAGTTACGGCATCAGACACAAAATCGGGAACCATTCTACACCCTCTCTGGTCATACGCGTATTGCCTTAGGCCATACGCGTACTGCCCAGCTTGCTCGCCCATTCCATACGCGTAATGTCCAAAGTGCTACGCGTATGGGCAAAGACTAATTTCTCCCAAAAATTCCACTAAAACTCCATACGCGTAATGCCTCACTTGATACGCGTAATGCCTTGCCGAGTACGCATATCATTACGCAAATCAGCAGAGGGTCGTGAAAAATGTGTTCCATACGCGTATTGCCCTCATTTACCCCTTGCCATACGCGTATTGCCCAAACCAATACGCGTAATACCAAGCCTGATACGCGTATGGGCAGCGAAACCCAGAATTTTTCCTGCATAATTCCTGTTACGAATTTCACCCCAAAACCTCTCCAAATCTCATCTAAACACTTCCAAATCACAATATATCAACCCAAACATGTCTCAATCATATCAACAAGTATTCTACGCAGTTTATATTGTGTTTCAACCGCGAAAACATCGATTTCTATCAATTATTCATCAATTTATCAATGAGAAAAAGTTGTGCAACAACCAAAACAATTACAACAAATAACACATATACATACACAAGCAAGATATAATCGAAACTTCTCACCCTTACCCGATTAATCGTGCTTGAACGGACAATTCCTTCTATCCCAAGTTTTCCTCTCCTTTTCCCTTCTCTTCCTTTCTCTCTTCTCTTTTTCCCTCTTTCTATTTTCTCTCTTTCTAATCTCTATGTTTCAATTTTATGAAAAATAACCAAGCAAAAGACCAAAATACCCCTCAGCTCAAATATCTCGCAAACGCTCTCAAAACGCGATAAAACATAATAACAATGAAAAATAATATATTGTCAAATAAAAGTCAAGAATAAAAAATAATATACAAACAAAAATAATTAAATCGACTCGATTAAATAAATCGGACAAAACGGGGCGTTACAATTCTCCCCCACTTAGAGATTTTCGACCTTGAAAATATAACCGATACGAACAACTCCGGATACGACTCTCGCATCCGACCAACAAACTATCATGCCAATAAAAGGCACACCACGATTAACACAAGCTGACAAACCACCTTGCCAACAGCAGCTACAACAACGACACGACAACAACGACACTACAACAAATACCCAAGTTACGAACACACACAGGAATTAGCTACTCGCACTCGGACCATCACGATGGAAACGAGGCAACAACACAAACAAGAACCTAAAGTTCCACGACACAACATCGCTTCAACAACCTCTACGTAACCACAATACCAATATCCTTGTCACACAACAATATTACAACAATGCTACGATTTACCAATCGAACATACAACCAAAACGTCCATCTACATAGTAGCCCATGAATAATATTTAAACCTTTCACTTAACACTTCCATCCTGAAACATCCAATAGTCTCACCATTCCTACATGTTCCCAATGTTCGACCTATGAACTCTTACAAGTCCCACCCGTATATACAAAATATGCCGCATCACGCTTCCGCTGCGCACTCTGATTACCCGTAACCATCAAACTACCAATCTCACGTCCAAAGTCTAACTCTTCCTCATATTCACCAAAAAACATTGTTCACTTTTAATATTCCCAACCTCACACTCTCCTGTGTTATCTCACACACCAGACACAAGTTTCTGAACTGCTCAAATAATTTTAATTCTCTGACCATCAAAACAACCATATGCAAGGACTATCGAGTTAACTCATCACGCACGACATTAGCTCTTCCCGAAGGATAATCCAAGCCAAACTCATAACTCGTCACGAATTCTAACCATCCTCGTTGTCTCATACTCTTTCCCTTAAGACCAAACAAGTACTCAATATTCTTGTGATTACTAAACACTTCGAACCTAGAACCATAAAGATAATACCTCCAAATATTCCAACACCATACAACCGCAACCAATTCCAAATACAAAGTAGTATAGATCCTTCTATGAATCCTCAATTGTCGTAAAGCATGAGCCACGACTTTATCCTCTTCCATTAACACACAGACTAAACTCATCAAAGACACATCACCATACCTCACAAACGGTTTATTAGGATCACACAGAATCAAAACTGGAGCCATAGACAACTTCTACTTTAGCTCTCTGAAACTTTCCTTACAACGAACATCCAAAACAAATGACTTACCTTTTGCAAGTCAATCGAAGTAACGAAAACGCTAACTTGGAAAAGCCTTCCATAACCTCCGGTAAGAACCAACTAAAGTCCAAAAAGTTTCTAATCTCCTTAACCAACTTCGGAACCTCTCATTGTAGAACTGCATCTACTCCCGATGGATCCATTAACCAGTCACATTAAATCGATCAAAGCCTCAACTCACACAATTCACCACTCTTATCAAACGTTCCAAACAATTGTGATTTCACTCAAACTCAACCAAACCAATTCCAGTTATCTATTCATGAAAGTGGACACTTATTCTCAACCGTTACCTTATTCAACTGTTAGTAATCCATACACAATTTCTTCTCTTAACAGTCCAAATTCCATAAATCCCAACATTTAGCAACAACCAACCCAAAGGAACTTTTAATACCAATATTACGTCTACACATAAGGGTTTTCTCAAGATTTCCATTAATGCTCTAAAACTCCAAAGACTCCAAACCTCACCAGAACTCTAAGTTTGGCTTCCCATAGTCTCAATACCATTATACACCTCATGCTTGTTATTCCATTCAGTCATCCATCCTTTTTGTTACTAACAACACTGGAGCTTTCCTAAACGACACACTTGATCTCATAAATCCCATTTCCAGTAAATCTTCCAACCGCTCTTTCAATCTGAGTAATTCTAACGCTAACATCCAGTATTCCATCCGAAAACACATCTGGAATCACGCACAACTGGCAGCCTATCACTGTGGCCCTTCTGCCAATTCCAGAACACTATTATCACAAACATAACAAACATCTAAGTCTCATCCCCTGAGAGTTTCCTACTCACTTAGCAGATATAAACCTCAATTCCTCACCTTCGTCTAATTTTGAGTTCAGTCTCTACTCTCTGAAAAGCAGCCATTAATAATACCCAATCGTTCTCTCTCAACGACTTCCCAACTGAACCAACATACCAAAACCTTTAATCCGTCTCATCTTCCGATATTAGAATCTTCATCGACTCATCAAAACAATCCGTAACCATTTTCTTAAATTCCAAACAATTCATTCCACACACTATCAAAGCCGGACAGACACGTCTATTCCATCCAACATAATTCCCGTCTATTATCAACAAGAGATTAAGGGTGATCAGTTCCTTAATTTGTCAATAGATAGCCGACAATCATGATGGGGCATAAACCATCTTTACCAAACTATAATAGCATTCCTTACATCCTGTGCACAAAACTACCTAAGGCACAAATCCTTAGTTGACACAAACCTTACCTCCGCATTCCCTCTAGAATTGGGAACAAAGCTGTCCAAACAACACTTACAATCTTGCAATCTACAACACACTGAGCCAACGCTCCATACCTGAAGCAACATGGAGAAGCACAAGCTTCTCCCCCACTTATCTCATTCTCAAACCTGAAGACAAAAGATTAGAAAACCAAAAAGTACTGACAGTGTTTCACACACATATCACGTACTAAGGGACAAACAACGTCGACAGTATTCAACTGTCACACCAACTGACTCAACAACTTGGCCGGACGGACCGACCTGCTCTGATACCACTAATGTAACACCCCAATTCCCATCGCGAATAAATAATAAATAATTAAATCAGAGTAAGTAAAAATTTATTTTTCTGACAGAAACAAGGATATCACATCAATAGAAAGAAAACACAATCCCTGCTCATAAATTTTGATACATAACACAAAATGGAATAACCTCAAAGGGAAACTTTTTCCATAAAAAAGGAAAGTTCAATTATGGAATAAAGCGGAAAGATCCATAACTGACTTGTTTTACAAAATAAATCATTTTATAACATCAAAATATCCATACAAAGGTAATACAAAATAGATCCTACAATTGTATACATATATAACAAAAGCGTTCCCCGACTCCCGTGTTACGCATCAGAGCAGACAGACTGACAAACAGATGGAGAACTAATCTTCACAAAAGCCTCCAAGACACTAATCTGCAATTGCCTCATAGAGCAACAAACCACAGCAAAAGGGTGAGAAATAACAACTAAATCAAGATTGCATAATAATATGCAACACATATAAATTCACATGCATAATTATTCTCACCACAAGCATCACATACTAATACACATAGCATATATCAATTACACCAACATAATCACATACTCACACATAGGGCACACCAAAGTCATAACATATGGAAACACCCCACCACATCACATAGTATATGTCTATGCATAAAACATATTATCCACAACCAATGCATTTATCACATATGCACATAAATTCACCAATTCAAACATAAATCTCAACACATACTCAATCAATTCATGATTTTCCACACATAATCAATCAATTCATGATTTTCCACACATAATCAATCCATTCATGATTTTCCACACATAATCAACCCATTCATAATTTTCCACACATAATTAATCCATTCGTGATTTATGCAAATACAAAGAGACCGACACAACGACTCTATGCAAATGCGGTACCATCCATCCATCATTCTCATCATTAGTTCACTCAGGAACTATTGGAATCATCGCTTGTTACTTAGTGTAACTCCCCGTCGGACAAACGATGTTCCCCGTCGCTTTAGGTCCTCTTTGTATAAGGCACACGAATTTTATGGATCGCTTTAGGTCCTCTTTGTATAAGGCACACAATCCGATCGCTTTAGGTCCTCTTTGTATAAGGCACACGATCGTCTATAATCATCGCTTTAGGTCCTCTTTGTATAAGGCATACGATGTTATAGCGGATTCCCTCTGGAACTGTTTCTTCGCTCACTCCCACTAGGGCACATGACATCACAAGATGCATATCATGATGCTTGGCATACAAGGACTCATGACAATCAAATGCATCTTCACAAATCAACAATATGAATTATCTCATCATCATTATTCATGCATTGGAAATCAATTCAAACAATGTAATTCATCATAATCCATAAACCACAACAATTAGCATTTTAACATATACACTCATATCAATTCACATCAAGAATTACTCACCATCAACCACAACAATCCTGCAATCATGCAATGATACTCACAACACTATGATTCACGCCACAAAGGCTACCCACAACAACATACATTAATACCATACATTTGTATTCAATTCAACAAGGTATTTTTCCATAAGGCCATAACAATTACTACAACTTATCACATGCTTCACATCATATAACAGCACACAAGCCATACGTTATATATCAAAACCATATCACATGATAACACATCAATTGCACACAATTACGACAGTAAAAGTCGACAAAACGACACATTTCCAAATTCCCGACATAATTAAATCGGCCAACAATCTCAAAACCATTTATAAGAAAGAACATCTCAATAGCTTTCTAACTGTACCAAGAATGCCTCGATCCGAGTTACGGATCAAAAGTTACGGCATCGGACGCAAAATAGGGAACCATTCTACAGCCTCTCTGGTCATACGCGTATTGCCTTAGGCCATACGCGTACTGCCCAGCTCGCTCGCCCATTCCATACGCGTAATGCCCAAAGTGCTACGCGTATGGGCAGAGACTAATTTCTCCCCAAAATTCCACTAAAACTCCATACGCGTAATGCCTCACTTGATACACGTAATGCCTTGCCGAGTACGCGTACCATTACGCAAATCAGCAGAGGGCCGTGAAAAATGTGTTCCATACGCGTATTGCCCTCATTTCCCCTTTGCCATACGCGTATTGCCCAAACCAATACGCGTAATACCAAGCCTTATACGCGTATGGGCAGCGAAACCCAGAATTTTTCCTGCATAATTCCTGTTACGAATTTCACCCCAAAACCTCTCCAAATCTCATCAAAACACTTCCAAATCACAATATATCAACCCAAACATGTCCCAATCATATCAACAAGTATTCTGCGCGGTTTATATCGAGTTTCAACCGCGAAAATATCGATTTCTATGAATTATTCATCAATTTATCAATGAGAAAAAGTTGTGCAACAACCAAAACAATTACAACAAATAACACATATACATACACAAGCAAGATATAATCGAAACTTCTCACCCTTACCCGATTGATCGTAATTGAACGGACAATTCCTTCTATCCCAAGTTTTCCTCTCCTTTTCCCTTCTCTCCCTTTCTCTCTTCTCTTTTTCCCTCTTTCTATTTTCTCTCTTTCTAATCTCTATGTTTCTATTTTATGAAAAATAACAAGCAAAAGACCAAAATACCCCTCAGCTCAAATATCTCGCGAACGCTCTCAAAACGCGATAAAACATAATAACAATGAAAAATAATATATTGTCAAATAAAAGTCAAGAATAAAATAATATAAAAACAAAAATAATTAAATCGACTCGATTAAATAAATCGGACAAAACGGGGCGTTACAATTATACTCAAGGCCATGATGTTCTTGGTATGTTAGAATGAAGACGCAATCTCAAGATGCAATCTCATTTCCTCCTAGGTATTTTATTCAGGTTTAAGCTTAGTTTATCACATTGTTTTTGTTGTTGTCACATTTTCCTTAATATTCTTATTTACAATTATTGGTTTTTCAATTTTTCAACAACTACAATCTCCCAATTGTTGCGGCCATTGTTGTTTCTGGAATGCATGTAGACGACCTCGATAATGCTGAAGATGTCATTTACAATGGTCAAGGTGGACACAACCAGCTGACTGTTAATAAGCGACAAATGGGAGATAAGAAAATGGAGCGGGTTAATTTAGCACTCAAGGTATGCTTTCTAATTATTGTAGCAAACATTATTCTATCTGCAGAATGCTTCCAACAATTCACCCAAAAGCATAATCACCAGCCAATGAACCTTACTTTTGTATTCTTTCATGCACGCATCTAATTTTTAGCATGACATGTTTCTATAATCCATTGCACTCTATTTGATGTTCTAAGGCACATCTAACATGCTATTAATTTAGATCTCTAAATCATGCTTAGGAGTTTTGCCTTTGGGACGTGCACCTGTAATATCTACAGGCCTATTAATCATTTGAGACAATGTCATCTATAACAAATGATATTGTTATAGCTGTCGTAAAACTGAACGGTAACTCCTTTTCTTCTACTGTTCAATAGATGGATATTTATTTTCAGATATTCCTTAGAAATTCTGTCATTATCAATTTTTAATCTCGTGATACTAATGTTGTGATACAAGGCTCTGAATGTAAAACTTAAAGGTAATCCTTTCTAAACATGTATTGTATGATAGTTTAAATAGACTATTGGTGGACCAAAACTCAGAAGTGTTCACCTTAACAGTGGAACAAATTTGTGGGGAAAAAATGGACCTGAGAAAAGAGGTCTATGAGTTGGAGACTTAGTTGAACAAGTTAGGGCAATGTGGCACTTTGGCGATAGTATCCTTACTTTGATAAATCTGTATACAAATTGTTGTTTCGATTTCAAGCAAACAAAAATATGGAGGTCTGTTTTTGGGTTGTGGATTCGATTTCAAGCGAAAAAGGATGGGGATCTGCTTTTGGATTTGTGGATTCTATTTCAATTTCTGTGTTTTTCTCTCTTTATATTTCTCTTTACCAAACCCTAATTTTTTTCTCTTTTTCTGTCTATCCCCTTTAACAACTTTTCGTCGAATCATTTGGAGACATTTTTAACGGTATGGAACTTTTTCATCTGTTTATTTATTCGTATTTTATTTAGATGTATTGTTTTATGTATATGATGCTTTGATTTCAGCAGTAGATATTTATTTTTGATGATTTTGTTGATTTTATTTATGTTCCCATTATATTTGAACTGTTAGTTCAATCATAGATACTTTGTTTTGAGTTTTTACTTTGCTGAAGAAATTCAACTGATTGAAATAATTTGTTGCATAATGTGAACAATAGTTTATTCAATTCACCAGCCTTGCAAAAATCAACTACAAGAGTTATCTCCAACCTTAGATAAATGTGAGGCTTCAAATTGGTGCAGTCAAATGCAAAGCTTCACATTTGAAAACTGGTTATTTGTTTGATTTTGCTTGGATCTCCATTTGATGGGATTTTGTACATCAAATGAGTAATGTATCAAAACTGCAAGTTGTTCACTTGTGTTCTATTTGATACTTGTCTTGCTTTCATCGATAGTAATGTATCAGAACTTTGACGATGTTCAAGTTCAACTGAACTGAAAATCTTGGATGAATTATGCTATGATGCTACCCTAGAATTGATATCACTCCCTCTTGCATATTTTTGGTATTGACATTATATAGTATACAGGTATAAGCTTATCAAAATGATTCATTTTTGGGGATTGTCACTTGGTATTGTTCAGATGTTCTCTTAGCAGGTATGTCAGTTTTGTGTGGCCACACTCTTTAGTCCTTTTTTGTTGGTTTTGATATCTTATCTCACCATAATCTATTTTTTTTAAACTTTTGTTTTAGGATGTTATGTGGACTGGCTCTATTAAAAAATGTTGGCATTATTCATTGTGATACGAAGTTATGTTGGTATGTGTATGCATGTTATTGAAGAAGTTATGATCGTTCAGGCGACTCAGTTAGAAAAACTCTTACTCATATGTACTCTAATGTAGGTTTCTGTCTGATGCACAAGTATTTGTTAATTTATAGGTGATTCAGATTCATCATAATTATGGAGTTTATTATTAGTTGATTCTATCCTTTCTTGTAGAAATTTTTTCTTGGGAAGGTTTATATTTGGAACATATGTGAGATTGTTGGCACTGACGGTTTTACTTATTGTTACTCTTGCCTCCTTTTTCAGGTGTATTTTGAATCAGGGGCTTATTGTTACTCTTCCGCCAGATCGAGGCATTTGGTCATCTGAATTAGGAAAGAGGTCCCAGTACACAGTTCAAAGAGGAGATTCTCATGAATCATGTAAGTTAGTTGCCTAGGAAGATACAACATGTTCATGTTATCAAAAAAATTGTGTGGGGGTGTGGGGGGAGGGGTTCTAGAAAGATTCCTTAATTGTGATCGGTTGAACTAATAGCTGTAGAATCAAGTTGCATTTCTCTTCACATCATCTGTATTGACTTTTATTTTAAACTTCTTGCTTTGGGAAGAAAGACAATTCTAATGAATTATTTTTTGAATTTGATCCAATTTAATATCGGTAGAGTGCATGCATGTCTAAGTACAATCTTGATAGACTTGGTGATTTTTAATGCATGTTGTTCTATTTGCTTTATCTTTTTGGCTCTGAATGTTTATGCCGCTAGCTTGTCCGAAATCACAAGGAGGATGTACAACTCCACAAGTGGTGATGCTGAGGATGTCGCTAAAGGTGACAGGGCCTTGCTCTCTAGATCAGAAATCCCTCAAGATGAGAATCCTTTGAGTCTTGGGAAGACCAGCGTATGGAATTGGTTCTTCCAGGTATTGTACAAAAGAATCTATCTGTTTTTATTAGGTATTTGAATATTTCTATATGAAGTTTCTGATCACACATGAACTATCAACTATGTTGTATATAAAATCGCCGAATGACACATCAGTCCATGATACTTATCACATGTTACTTAAATTGGTGACAAGTTAACAGCTGACCAGTGACAACTCAAAATTGTTTTATGTGAAATTGAAATTTCCTCTATCTAAAGAATGGATTACTAGAACACAATTGTTATATCAATAATGTTAATTATTTTTTTTCTACTCCGTCTTTGATCATTTTTCTATAATCTTGTTTGACGCAGACACCTTTGCAAATTTCTTACAACAAATTTTGCTGATAATCTTGCTACGTGCTAATTGTTATTTTTTAATGCTGATTATATCACGACTAAAAAAATTTGATGATACTTATGTACTATAATACTCTGATAAAGTAAATGATCCTCTTTGCATTTTGTAGGATACAGAAATCATAGATCAGATTGACCGAGATGTAAAGCGCACTCATCCTGATTTCCACTTTTACTCCGGTGATCCAAAATTTGAAAAATATAATCAGGTTGTTCCTTTATTTTTATAGAAATTGGTATAATCTCCATAATTCATGTCTTTTCCGGCACCATGTGCAATATAAAAATTGTTATTTTACTTCAACTTGTCCAACCCTGCAGCTTCAAGAATTAGGCCAAAGCTATATAGTCCCTGGTGGTTTCTCTTTGACTTCAAGTAACATAGTTTCACATCTACCGATTTGTGCCATAAAATCTTCATGATAGAAGGTGGTGGTGGTGGTAGTCCATACTCATAAGGTGGTGCTCTCTATGCCCTTAGTCTGATTCACACCAACCATAGAGAGGGCATCAAACAATTCCTTCGCGATAGCCTGCGCAGTACTACCATTGAGGTGCTCATAAATATTGATCATCTTCTGTTAAAAAAAAGATTATTGCTATATCTAATGTGTTGTTTATGGCCAGGTTATTCAACATGGTGCATGCTTGGGTCTTAGATTAGCATCCCTAGGAACTGCTGATGAGGATATTTATGAAGAAATAAAAAATGTTCTCTACACTGATAGTGTTGTTGCTGGCGAAGCTGTTGGAATTAGTATGGGCTTACTCATGGTTGGAACAGGCAGTGATAGGGCAAATGAAATGCTCACTTATGCACATGATACACAACATAAAAAAATTATAAGGTAAGGGTGTTTCACTAGGCAAGCTATTACGGTTTTTAAATATTTCAGGAAGTGATAACGCAAGTGAAGTGCTCACTTCTTTTGCTCTGATGATTTATAGTTTTTAAATATTTCAGAGGGTTAGCGATGGGAAGTGCCCTTACGGTTTACAGAAGAGAAGAAGAAGCTGACACTTTAATTGAGCGGATGACTCGGAATCAAGATCCAATTTTACGTTATGGTGGCATGTATGCACTGGCTTTAGCCTATATTGGAACAACAAACAACAAGGTCATTCCTCAATTACTGCACTTTGTTGTGTCTGATGTGGGTGATGATGTTAGTAGTGGACACTAAGTGGCATGTATGCATTGATTTAACTCAAATCACATTGTGACACTTTAATCTTACTGACGTCGATGATGTTATGGAGTGGACAACTGATGAAAAAGTGGCCAATTTATGCTCTTGGGAGCCTTACACCAGCAATGATCAAGGTATCAGCTTTATTGAAGATACAAATAGCAAGTTTCTATGTTGCCAAGCGATATGTCTTGATGATCGTGCTATTGGGTGTATTATGATGTTCTCACCTGATGAGAAATGTAGAAAGAAACCTGCAGAACTTGGATATCATCTAGGCTTTAAATACTGGGGTAAAGGGATTGGTACATGTGATGTGAAACAAATTGTTAATCTTGCATTCACTGAATTATCATACTTGGAAAGGCTTAAAGCTCTGGTTGATGTGGAAAATGTTGGGTCTCAAAAAGTGTTGCAAAATGGAGGGAGTTCTCAGAAAGTATTTGTTCATGAAAGGAAAAAGCAAAGATATGATCATGTTTAGTGTTCTTTCAATTGATCTATAACTATGATTAGTTTGTTAGGAGGATAATATTAGAGTTGGTGTCTTCTCCATTTCTATGACAGTTATTTTTAGGTTTGTTGAGTTTCAATTTACCAATAAAATATTGTATTCACACATACAAAAAGTTTCATCTCATTCCTAATTTAATTTTAAATTGAAGTCTTAATTGCCTTTTCAAATGTTTTAAAAATTGTTCAAACTAAGGTATAAAAACATAGCCTCAAGTTGGAACCAATTCTAATGTGTCATTGTTTTGTGATATTTGCTCTTTGTAAAATTAAAAGATGATATTGAAACTCATGCTGTTTTTTTATAAATGGAGAATAATAAATGTTTGCTGTTATGTTGGAAGCCAAAATTAATTTCAATAACATGATGATTAGAAATTAATTTTGGGTGCAATACCAACTATAATCACAAAGAAAATTTGATACATCAACTAAGTAACTCTATCGATTCAGTCATAACCAATTGTAATCACGAAGAGAATTTATTATATCAACTAAGTACAGAATATTATTCTATTTTTATATTAAACAGAATAGGCCACTAAAAAATTTACGATAATGGGATGCAAAATTAATATAAATCTCTTCATAATGTTTTTTGACTTTCCTATGAAATCATATCTTCTTATTTTTTAATATTTCTAAATATTATGATTATTATTGATGATATTATGCTTCTATATTTTAAGTAGTAAAAATTATAATGATCACTATAAAATATCTATAATGATCATACAATTTAACGCACTTATAATATATTGTAAATATTGCATTAGCCATCACACTGAATCAACATATATTATACAATATTACAAATAAAAAATATATAATTTAATTAATAATTTGATTGATAAACATAAATAATATCAATATATCTATATGATTTATATAATGTAAAATTTTATGAGATCTGTTTTTAGATTTTAGTAGGTCTAAATTATAATATCTAATTTACAAAATATTATTATGGTTATTTTTTTTTATATAAACTGAATATTTAACACACTTACATATCTTAAGTTCTAAATTATACGAAAAAAATACTATTGTTATAAACGGGCACAATTTTAATTTTGATTTAAATTTTTTTATATACGAAAAAAATATTATTGTTATAAACGGACACAACTTTAATTTTGATAAAAAAAATTTATATAAAAATATATTATTGTTATAAACTGGGAAACTTTAATTTTGATTAAATTTTGTTATATAACAAAAAATACTATTGTTATAAATGAGAACAACTTTAATTTTGATTCAAATGTTTTTATATACGAAAAATTATTATTGTTATAAATGGACACAACTTTAATTTTGATTCAATTTTTTTTATATACGAAAAAAACACTATTGTTATAAACGAGCACAAGTTTGATTTTGATTCAAATTTTTTTATATACGAAAAAATTATATTATTATAAACAGGCACAACTTTAATCTTGATTCAAATTATTTTATATATGAAACAAATACTATTGTTATAAACGAACACAACTTTAATTTTGATTCAATTTTTTTATATACGAAAAAAAATACTATTGTTATAAACGGGCACAACTTTAATTTTGATTTAAATTTTTTTATATACGAAAAAAATACATATGCTATAAAAGGACACAATTTTAATTTTGATTCAAATTTTTTTATATACGAATAAAATACTATTGTTATAAACAGGCCCAACTTTAATCTTGATTCAAATTATTTTATATACGAAACAAATATTATTGTTATAAACAGGCATAACTTTACATTTGATTCAAATTTTTGTATATATGGAAAAACTTTACTGTTCATTTAATTTTTTTGTATAAATTGTGTCAAAACAAAACTAATATTTATATACGGAAAAAAATACATTGTTGATTAAAATATTTTTATATACGGAAACAAGTACTATTATTATAACCGGGAACAAGTTTACTACTGATTCAAATATTGAATAATACAAATTTATCGACAATTTCTTATACTTACCAATACAAATTTTTAATTTCAATCATATCTATTTTTATAATTTTACCATTTCTTTTTTCAATTTGATTAACAATTACGCGTCCATAACATAAAATCCTCGAACAGACATGCCCGTGCGAATGTACGAGTTAGTTACTAGTTCGTGTTTAAAATATTTTAGAAAATTAATTTATATTAATCATCAACATTCATTTATCAATCTCACTAAAACTATCTTAATTTTTTTCCTTACTCTATTTTCCCTACCCCTTCATTCATTTCTCCTCCAAATTGACAAATAGATGATAAATACATTCAATAAATTTATATTTATATTTAAATGTAGGACAGGCTATTGTAAATCACAGAATAAATAAAAAACACTTGAGAATCTTATAATATTAAAAACACAGAATAAATAATTTTTATTAAAAAAATTTGAGACATTTTTTAATATAACCTAAAAATTTTTCAAACATTTTCTTATGATAAATTTATGAGGTATTTTTTAAAATGAATTTTCATACATTCATTCAATTAAATCACATTAAATAAATATTTGATGATATAATTTAAGAACTAGCCTAAAAAATGAAATCACAATATAATTTGGTTGGATGCAAAAATATAAAATTTAAGATCATCAAAAATGAATTCACAATATAATTTGGTTAGATGCTAAAATATAAAATTTAAAAGCATCAAAAATTGAATCCTTGAATGTTTAAAGTATTGATTTTTGTTATATCTTTTCAATATTACATAGTAACATATATAATGTTATTTATTTTTTTGAAAATTAATAATTGCTTCTTAGTTGTCATTTTTGTTTTTGAAAATATTTCATTCATAAATGTAACATCCCTAAATATTGTCTTTATATTTCTCTAAATTTTTTGTTTTCATGTATTAATAAATTTATAATGAAAACATTGATTTTAGTCAATCAAATGAGTAATTAACGTGTTATATAATTTATTGCTCTGTTTGAAAAATGAGTATTGTTTAAAATTCTAAAGTCATGTTGTCTTGTTAATAGTGTTTGTTGGTAGTTATGTAGGAACATCAAATGCAATGATATGAGTTCGAACTTGCAAAATCTCACTTATTTAACTTTAAAGTTTGAAATCCAGCCACTAGATTGCTTGTCAAAATAATTACAGTAATATTAAAAAATAAGCTAATAAATTAACAATATGGAGAGTTGCTTTGACTTTAAATTAACGTCCGCTAGCAGACAGTGAGATTGATCCATTTGAATTAGTCGGTCTTAATGTCGGATACCAAATTAAAAAAAATATTGTTCTGTTGTAGAACCAGAATTGATGTTGATTGATAATGTAGGACTCTGGAATCGGCGATACTGATCTTCGGTAAAGTCACATAGGGTGAACATTTATAGTTAGCACTCCAATGCCCAAATCAGTTTAGAGTCCAAGATAAGTATAATGAAAAGTGGAGATTAGAAAATGTACCTTGAATTTTTTGTGTGCTGACTATATATGTTGGAAAATCCTGATTGAGCTGAGACATGTTTGGACTTTTGCGTTGGCCATTTGGCCGACCCACAATTGTTTCCCCAAGGCTTCTCAGGTGTACATTGGTCGAGAACTCTTTTAGAGTTGAGGTCAGCCCTTTACGATGATATCCGACCATGGGAAGTGGTGATACCTGACTTGTGGTTTTGTAGGTTCCCTGTTAAAGACTCAAATATAGTTCAAAATTGCATACTTGAAACTTAAGTTTGCAATGGACAGTAGTCTTTTGTTGGGCCAATTTTCATACACTCCATCGGAAATTTCTTGTGCAATAACCTTCATGGGAGGTATATTATCAACAATTATAAGTTTGTTTCTATCAAGATATTCACTGATTATAGCTGGATAGAGGCCAATACAACATCCACGAACACGCACCTTCATATAATCTTTACTTCCAACCTTGTTAAATTCTTTTGGAATGTTAACAATAAACTTTTTCACCAGTTGAGGTTAAAACAGATTCAGACCAGTCATAATCTTCATAACCCTTATGTCTTCAACTAGTCAAATCCTTTTCTGGGGAAATCCTTCTATGATACTAGGGATGTAAATGGCTATCCATGGGGACAGATACTATGATATCCGTATCCGCCCCGTTAGATAAATATAATATTCATATCTGCCCCATATCCATGCGGGTATCCTTTAAGCGGGTAATTCGCAGGTTTTACTGTATCCACAGATATTTACAGATATCCATGGATAATATTTTTTATAAAAAAATATTTTTTGAAAAAAAATATTTTTAACTTTTTTTAAAGACATAAAAAGTTATTATCACATAACATCTATACAATTCGTTCTTAATTTAACAATAAAATTTCATCACATTAATTTTCTTCTTATTTACCAAAATATAATTAGATCCAAACATAATATCCATACATTTCATTTTTAACCAAACAAATAAAAGATATTGTGATTGTGAGTTATGATGGAAGAGCGAACGACAGAGGGGTAGACAGGGAGACACTAGTTTGTTAGAGGAATAACGACACTAGTTGGTTGGACTGTGAAATTATTGAAGTAAGGTAAGAAGTATTGAAGAGTTTAAATATGAAATAGCTAATAGAATTTGAATGAAATGTGAAAGGTTTTTTTCAAAGAAAATTATATATATATATATATATATATATATATATATATATATATATATATAAGAAGACTATTTTTTTAGAAGATGAAAAGATAAGCTATAATAAACTAATGATATTTAAATGATTTTTATAATTTATTAATTGTAAAGCCCACATATATATACATACATCAAAGCATATATCAAACATGAAAAATACGTTTGGTACTGAAATACATAAGTTCCTAGTAACACATAAAAATGCCCCAAAGCAACCTAAAACAATACACTGGCATGTTATATGTACAAAATGTTCAAAAGATAAAACTAAGAACTAGATCCCTAAGGATCTCAAAAGACTCCACAACGGAAGCAAAACCAACAGCTAAGCAAGGATAGTCACATAGCCTTATCCTTACCCTTCGCGGAACCTGCAGAACCTGTGATGTAAACAACAACAGTGGGGTGAGATACATCAAATCTCAGTGAGTTCCCTATCTTAAAGTCCTCTCGGATCTACAAGGTGCTAGCAAACCTAACTCAAGTCAAAAGGGAAGGGAAGTGACTTTGAGTACACACACAATAAAAGTATCCACATTGGTGAGCCTGTTAACTCACACTAGTACCAGACTACGTCCTGAGCCTGTTAGCTCAAGAATCTCACAAATCATTAACCATACCAAGGCATCCCCTTTTCCCGTCAGCTTCTGCGTCTAGAAGACGACCCGAGTCATGGATCCTCGAAGTTACTTGGCATACGAAATGGATTCGGGAACAATGGCCTGTTTGCCGTGAACCGTCACTTCTCATGGCCTGTTAACCATCACAAGTCTCTACCCTTAGGTTCCATTCGTACTGTACGCGGGAATCAAACCTGCCAAGTAATTGTGCATACGTTTCAGAGGAGGTGCTCGAGTCTCATGAAACTACACCGCAAAAGAATCTAGTTATGATTACTAGACACACGCCTCGCCCTTTCATGCACGCGCGTTGTCACTATTTCATTACATACACAACATTGTTTATGGTAAGTCCTCACTCTACCTAATTCATATTTTAACATGCATATATATTCGAACCTGTTTAATGATCAGAGTATAGGCAATTAGGCATCGATCACACAATAGAAAACACATAATTCAATATATTACACGTTACACCCATTCACGGTTCCTTCCGATTTATTTAATCGGGCAATAATCAGATATTTCTCACTACCATTAGCTAGAGGATACTCATAGCTTCACAACGATACCAAGAATACTCACATAGGATAAACGAGTCAAAAGTTATGGACATAACACGAAATGGTATCGCGAAAAGACACAATTCTGCACCCTCCTGGCCGTACGCGTACTGCCCTAAGCCATACGCGTATTGCCCAAGGCCATACGCGTATGGGCAGAGACTATTTTCCTTCAAAATTCCTTTTAAAATTTCCAATACGCGTACTACCATGACTCATACGCGTAGTGCCCAAAATCGTACGCGTATCATACGCAAATGGACAGATGGCCGAGAAAAATGGGACCCCATACGCGTATTGCGCACATTCCTGCGCAGCCATACGCGTATTGCCTTGACCAATACGCTTATTGCCTTGGGTGATACGCATATGGGCAGCGTGAAACCCAAAAAATTCCTGCAAAAAAGTTCTGCTACGGGTTGATCAAAAACAACCCCAAAATCCCATTTTTTTCCAATCAAAATACACCAAAACATGCTATAATCATAACAACCAGTATAACATATAATCAATTATCGAATTTCAGCAGTTAAACGATGATTCTAGTGTAAAATTCCACATTTTCTAACAATATCAAACTAACTCTAAATTCAATAAAACCTTAATCTAAAGAGTCTAACTAGAACCCACCTGGATTACAAGATGAGGAGGTTGAAGCTGAGATGAAAAGATGAAGATTAGCTGATGATTCTTGCTCTTGAGCTCTTGGAGAATTTCTCTTCTTTTCCTTCCTTTTCCTTTCTCTTTTCCTTTCTCTTCCAATTCCTTCTCAATGTTTCTAACTTTTCCTAATAAGGCAAGGGAAAAGAAAAGATACATAGAAAAATATTAATTGGCAATACTACTAATTATCCAAATTATCTCAAATACACCAATTAATAAAACTTCAAGTTAAATAATATTAAATCTAATCAATCCGAGTTCGTCAATTTACTCTAATTACTTTATCCAATAATTGCTCAGAGTACCCCGAAACCTAGTTGATCATAATAATATTATTCAAAATGATTCACAGAAATTATGGGGTATTACATCCCCCCCCCCCTAAATAGAAATTCGCCCACGAAATTAAAACAATTACCTGAAAAGATGAGGATACACCTCCCGCATTTCCGATTCCAATTCCCAAGTTGCATTGCCCGGATGCGTCTCGTCCCACTGGACCTTAACCAGAGGAATCTCCTTGTTCCTTAACACTTTAGTTTCTCTTCCTGTAATACGACTCGGCTGAGGCTCAAATGTCAAATCAGCTTTTATCTCAATTGTATCCGGTAAAACTGGCTGAAGAAGATCTGGAACAAATTTCCGAAGCTGAGACACATGAAAAACGTCGTGCATTTCTGACAGAGAAGGCGGTAAGGCTAATCTGTAAGCTACTTCTCCAATTCTTTCTAGGATTTGATACGGTCCCACGTATCTTGGACTTAATTTCCGCGATTTAAATGGTCCTTTTAATCTCAATCTCGGAGTAACCTTCAAAAATACATGATCACCCTCATCAAACTCCAACGGTCTCCTACGGTTATCCGCATAGCTTTTCTGACGGTCTTGGGCTTGTTTGATCTTTTCTCGAATCATTCTAATCTTTTCCGTCGTCTCGTGAATAATATCGGGTCCCAAAATTCTATCTTCGCCAACCTCCGTCCAACACAATGGCGTTCTACACTTCCTACCATACAACGCCTCATAAGGTGCCATACATATACTTGCATGATAACTGTTATTATAAGAGAATTCGATCAACGACAAAAATTCTCTCCAATTTTCCCCACTTTCAAGCACACAAGCTCTTAACATGTCCTCCATGGTTTGTATTGTCCGTTCCGTCTGACCGTCCGTTTGTGGATGGTTCGACGTACTCAAACACAACCTCGTTCCCATGGCTTGTTGAAAAGCTCTCCAAAATCTGGAAGTAAATTTTGGATCTCTATCCGAAACAATACCAGTAGGAATACCATGCAATCTTACTATCTCTGAAATAAACAACCTTGCGAGATGACTCGCCTTGTTGGTGGTCTTCACAGCTAAGAAATGCTCAGATTTCGTTAACCAATCCACAATCACCCAAATTGAATCGTAGCCACCCTGCGTACGGGGTAATCCCACTGCGAAGTCCATTGAAATACTATCCCATTTCCACATTGGAATTTCTAAAGGTTGCAACAAGCCACCCGGCCTTTGGTGCTCAATCTTTACTTGTTGACACACCGCACATTCCGATACATACACCGCAATATCTCTTTTCATCCCGGACCACCAATAGTCCCTCTTTAAATCTTGATACATCTTCGAAGTACCAGGATGTATAGTAAAAGTACCCTTATGCGCTTCCTCCAAAATCCTTCGTTTTAACTCCGTGTTATCCGGAACACAAATCCTTTGGTTAAATGAAATGACTCCGTCGGTAGTTCGCACAAAACCCGGTTGAGTCAACAATTCTTGTAACTTTTCATCTAACCCTTACTCTCGTTGGATTTCTTCCCTAAGAGTAGAGATGATATTTAAATTTCCGATAACCACACAATCAGGAGTCCAATTAAATTGAAGATTTAGATCTCTAAACTTTTCCATTAATGCATACTCTAACATCATCAACTCGGCACTATGCAACTCCTTCCTGCTTAAAGCATCCGCCACCTTATTCGCTTTACCCGGATGGTACTTCAGTTCCAAATCATAATCCTTCAAATATTCCATCCACCTCCTTTGACGCATATTCAATTCTTTCTGATCAAACAAGTACTTTAAGCTCTTGTGGTCACTAAACATCTCAAAACGTACACCATACAAATAGTAACACCACACTTTCAAGGTAAAAACAACTGCCGCCAATTCTAAATCATGCGTCGGGTAATTCTCTCCATGGACTTTCAACTGTCGTGAAGCGTAAGCCACTACATGTCCATCTTGCATTAACACTCTGCCTAAACCCTTCTTCGATGCATCACAATATACCTCATATGACTTGCTAGGATAAGGAATAACCAAAATAGGAGCGGTAGTCAATCTCTCCTTCAAACTCCTAAAACTTCTTTCACAAGCCGAATCCCACTCATACGAATAATCCTTCCTAGTAAGTCTTGTCAATGGTAAAGCCAATTGCGAAAATCCCTTGATAAACCGTCTATAGTAACCTGCTAATCCCAAGAAACTCCTAACTTCAGAACATTCTTCGGTCTCTCCCAATTAATTACTGCTTCCACTTTTGATGGATCGACCGCCACACCTCCCTGGGATATGACATGACCAAGGAAAGTAACCTCAGACATCCAAAACTCACACTTACTTAACTTAGAAAAAAGTTGCTTCTCTTGCAAGATAGATAAAATGATTCTTAGGTGTTCACCGTGCTCTTGAGGATCACGAGAATAAATAAGGATGTCATCAATGAAGATCACCACAAATTGGTCCAAGTGAGGTTGAAATATCCGATTCATATAATCCATGAAAACTGCCGGAGCATTTGTCACACCGAAAGGCATTACCAAGAATTTGTAATGACCATAACGGGTCCTAAACGCGGTCTTTGGTACATCTGAACTCTTCACACGAATCTGATGATAACCCGACCGTAAATCAATCTTCGAGAACACACAGGTTCCTTTCAATTGATCTAACAGGTCATCTATCCTTGGTAATGGGTATTTGTTCTTGATGGTGACCTTATTTAGTTGACGCTAATCAATACACAATCGCATTCCACCATCCTTTTTCTTTACCAATAACACAGGTGCTCCCCAGGGCGAAACACTGGGTCGAACAAAATGTTTAGCTAACAATTCTTCCAATTGATCCTTTAGTTCCCTTAATTGAAGTGGTGCCATCCGATACGGAGAAACGGATATTGGAGTCGTTCCCGGTATCAGGTCATTAGAGAATTCCACTTCCCGCTCCGGAGGAAGAGAAGTGATATCCTCGGGGAAAACTTCAGGAAAGTCGCAAACTACCGGAATACTCAGAACTGGAATGCTACTACTCTCCTCCTTAGTAAGAATCATAAAAACAGACTTTTCTTCCTCAAATAAGAAATTAATCATTCCAACCGTACCTTCTAAAATAGTAGTTAACACATCCTTCGGAGTGGCCTCGGTAGATGGGATAATAATCAACTTTTCCTCACACCCAATAAACACCAAATTAGCGGAAAGCCAATCCATTCCCAGAACAACATCCACTTTCTTAAGCGGTAAACAGATAAGATCAATCTAGAAAACTCTTTCATTCACTGATAATACACAATTTTCACACATCAACGGTGTCTCTACAATCTCATCCATGGGAGTAATAACCACCATAGGAGGAGATAAAGGAACAGCTTGCAACCCAAGTTGCTTCACACAACGCGTGGACACAAAAGAATGAGTTGCCCCACAATCAAATAAAACAAAACAAGGATGTCCATTTACGAAACACGTACCCGCAATCAAGGAGTTATCATTCTTTGCTTTTCTCGCATCCAAGGTATACACTCGGCCGGTATTCCTCCCTTGTGCCTGATTTCTACCCTGAGGACAATCCTTCGCCATGTGACCCACCTTATTACACTGATAACACCTCATTCCCTCCAAACTGCACCTACCATAATGATTCTGTGCACAAATACGACATACCAGAGGCACACTAGTTCTAGAACTCTGAGCTTGCTTCCCTTTAAATGATTGTTGCCTTGGTCTAATCTGTTGATTCGGTCTCCCTCGATCACTTTGATTCATCCTATTCAAATCTCCTTCCATTTGTACCTTCTTCAAACTATGCTCCGCCACATAACATTGTCTTAACATTTCAGCATAAGTAGTAAATTCCCGTTGAGACACACTATGTGAAATTTCAGCCCTTAAACCAAACAGAAACTGATCAATCTTCCACCTCTCATCAGGAGCATGCATGGCTTGTCTAGAATAAGCGGCCATAGTTTCAAATTTCTCAGCATAAGAAGCCACAGTCAAGTTACCTTGTCTCAATTGTTGAAACTCGAATTCCTTCTGAGACCTCAAGGAACTTGGAAAATATTTCTCCCTAAAAATTACCTTAAACTGTTCCCACACCTTCGGTACCTCTTGAATTGTCATTAAGGTTGAAGCACTTTCCCACCACCTCATGGCAGGACCCTTCAACAAGTGGGAAGCAAATACCACCTTGTTTTCCTCACTACACTGAACTATTTGGAATACCTGTTCATACCTGATATCCATTCATGAGCCTTTACTGGGTCTAACCCTCCCTGAAATTCCGGAGGATTCAACCGAATGAAATCCCTAAAGTTTCCTCCTGCAACCTCAGGAACAACCACTGGAGGATGTAGACCACCTGCCATTTGCTGAACCATTTGTTGCATAAACTGATTTTGTTGTTGTTGCATCTGCTGCATGAATTGATACAACGGAGCATTCCCTTCGTCAACCGGTAGATTAGTCCCTGCTGGAGTGTTTCTCGGTCTACCACGGTTGTTTCTGCTCCCATCAGCCATGTTCCTGAATGTCATACAGATATGATCAAGTTGATCAGGCTGAATACCATAAATATAACACGTAAGACCAATGGCGACACAACACATATGAAACGGAAAGAGAATACTCATACTATTTCATGGCTAGGTCGAGGATACGACCTGCTCTGATACCAACTGTAAAGCCCACATATATATACATACATCAAAGCCTATATCATACATGAAAAATACGTTTGGTACTGAAATACATAAGTTCCTAGTAACACTATATACATAAAAATGCCCCAAAGCAACCTAAAACAATACACTGGCATGTTATATGTACAAAATGTTCAAAAGATAAAACTAAGAACTAGATCCCTAAGGATCTCAAAAGTCTCCACAACGGAAGCAAAACCAACAGCTAAGCAAGGATAGTCACATAACCTTATCCTTACCCTTCGCGGAACCTGCAGAACCTGTGATGTAAACAACAACAGTGGGGTGAGATACATCAAATCTCAGTGAGTTCCCTATCTTAAAGTCCTCTCGGCTCTACAAGCTGCTAGAAAACCTAACTCAAGTCAAAAGGGAAGGGAAGTGACTTTGAGTACACACACTATAAAAGTATCCACATCGGTGAGCCTGTTAACTCACACTAGTACCAGAGTAAGTCCTGAGCCTGTTAGCTCAAGAATCTCACAAATAAATAACCATACCAAGGCATCCCCTTTTCCCGTCTGCTTCTATGTCTAGAAGACGACCCGAGTCATGGATACTCGAAGTTACTTGGCATACGAAATGGATTCGGGAACAACGGCCTGTTAGCCGTGAACCGTCACTTCTCATGGCCTGTTAACCATCACAAGTCTCTACCCTTAAGTTCCATTCGTACTGTACGCGGGAATCAAACCTGCCAAGTAATTGTGCATACGTTTCAGAGGAGGTGCTCGAGTCTCATGAAACTACACCGCAAAAGAAATTGGTTATGATTACAAGACACGCGCCTCGACCTTTCATGCACGAGCGTTGTCACTATTTCATTACACACACAACATTGTTTATGGTAAGTCCTCACTCTACCTAATTCATATTTTAAAATGCATATATAGTAGAACCTGTTTAATAATCAGAGTATAGGCAATTAGGCATTGTTCACACAATAGAAAACACATAATTCAACATATTACACGTTACACCGATTCACGATTCCTTCCGATTTATTTAATCGGGAAATAATCAGATATTTCTCACTACCATTAGCTAGAGGATACTCATAGCTTCACAACGATACCAATAATACTCACATAGGATAAACGAGTCAAAAGTTATGGACATAACACGAAACGGTATCGCGAAAAGACACAATTCTGCACCCTCCTGGCCGTACGCGTACTGCCCTAAGCCATACGCGTATTGCCAAGCTGGCTCGCCCAGCCATACGCGTATTGCCCAAGGCCATACGCGTATGGGCAGAGACTATTTTCCTTTAAAATTTCTTTTAAAATTTCCAATACGCGTACTACCATGACTCATACGCGTAGTGCCCAAAACCGTACGCGTATCATACGCAAATGGGCAGATGGCCGAGAAAAATGGGACCCCATACGCGTATTGCCCACATTCCTGCGCAGCCATACGCGTATTACCTTGACCAATACGCTTATTGCCTTGGGTGATACGCGTATGGGCAGCGTGAAACCCAGAAAATTCCTGCAGAAAAGTTCTGCTACGGGTTGATAAAAAACAACCCCAAAATCCCATTTTTTTCCAATCAAAATACACCAAAACATGCTATAATCATAACAACCAGTATAACATACAATCAATTATCGAATTTCAGCAGTTAAACGATGATTCTAGTGTAAAATTCCACATTTTCTAACAATATCAAACTAACTCTAAACTCAATAAAACCTTAATCTAAAGAGTCTAACTAGAACCCACCTGGATTACAAGATGAGGAGGTTGAAGCTGAGATGAAAAGATGAAAATTAGCTGATGATTCTTGCTCTTGAGCTCTTGGAGAATTTCTCTTCTTTTCCTTCCTTTTTCTTTTTCTTTTCCTTTCTCTTCCAATTCCTTCTCAATGTTTCTAACTTTTCCAAATAAGGCAAGGGAAAAGAAAAGATACATAGAAAAATATTAATTGGCAATACTACTAATTATCCAAATTATCTCAAATACACCAATTAATAAAACTTCAAGTTAAATAATATTAAATCTAATCAATCCGAGTTCGTCAGTTTACTCTAATTACTTTATCCAATAATTGCTCAGAGTACCCCGGAACCCAGTTGATCATAATAATATTATTCAAAATGATTCACAGAAATTATGGGGTATTACATCCTCCCCCCCTTAAATAGAAATTCGCCCACGAATTTAAAACAATTACCTGAAAAGATGAGGATACACCTCCCGCATTTCCGATTCCAATTCCCAAGTTGCATTGCCCGGATGTGTCTCGTCCCACTGGACCTTAACCAGAGGAATCTCCTTGTTCCTTAACACTTTAGTTTCTCTTCCTGTAATACGACTCGACTGAGGCTCAAATGTCAAATCAGCTTCTATCTCAATTGTATCCGGTAAAACTGGATGAAGAGGATCTGGAACAAATTTCCGAAGCTGAGACACATGAAAAACGTCGTGCATTTCTGACAGAGAAGGTGGTAAGACTAATCTGTAAGCTACTTCTCCAATTCTTTCTAGGATTTGATACGGTCCCACGTATCTTGGACTTAATTTCCGCGATTTAAATGGTCCTTTTAATCTCAATCTCGGAGTAACCTTCAAAAATACATGATCACCCTCATCAAACTCCAACGGTCTCCTACGGTTATCCGCATAGCTTTTCTGACGGTCTTGGGCTTGTTTGATCTTTTCTCGAATCATTCTAATCTTTTCCGTGGTCTCGTGAATAATCTCGGGTCCCAAAATTCTATCATCGCCAACCTCCGTCCAACACAATGGCGTTCTACACTTCCTACCATAAAACGCCTCATAAGGTGCCATACATATACTTGCATGATAACTGTTATTATAAGAGAATTCGATCAACGGCAAAAGTTCTCTACAATTTTCCCCACTTTCGAGCACACATGCTCTTAACATGTCCTCCATGGTTTGTATTGTCCGTTCCGTCTGACCGTCCGTTTGCGGATGGTTCGACGTACTCAAACACAACCTCGTTCCCATGGCTTGTTGAAAAGCTCTCTGAAATCTGGAAGTAAATTTTGGATCTCTATCCGAAACAATACCAGTAGGAATACCATGCAATCTTACTATCTCTAAAATAAACAACCTTGCGAGATGACTCGCCTTGTAGGCGGTCTTCACAGCTAAGAAATGCGCAGATTTCGTTAACTGGTCCACAATCACCCAAATTGAATCGTAGCCACCCTGCGTACGGGGTAATCCCACTGCGAAGTCCATTGAAATTCTATCCCATTTCCACATCGGAATTTCTAAAGGTTGCAACAAGCCACCCGGCCTTTGGTGCTCAATCTTCACTTGTTGACACACTGCACATTCCGATACATACACCGCAATATCTCTTTTCATCCCGGACCACCAATAGTCCCTCTTTAAATCTTGATACATCTTCGAAGCACCAGGATGTATAGTAAAAGTACCCTTATGCGCTTCCTCCAAAATCCTTCGTTTTAACTCCGTGTTATCCGGAACATAAATCCTTTGGTTAAATGAAATGACTCCGTCGGTAGTTCGCACAAAACC
Organism: Lathyrus tuberosus; assembly: GCA_022829125.1. NCBI lineage: Eukaryota > Viridiplantae > Streptophyta > Magnoliopsida > Fabales > Fabaceae > Lathyrus > Lathyrus tuberosus. Next base: position 741,256 of record JALAZF010000914.1, on the reverse strand, counting down.
CGGTTGAGTCAACAATTCTTGTAACTTTTCATCTAACCCTTGCTCTCGTTGGATTTCTTCCCTAAGAGTAGAGGTGATATTTAAATTTTCCATAACCACACAATCAGGAGTCCAATTAAATTGAAGATTTAGATCTCTAAACTTTTCCATTAATGCATACTCTAACATCATCAACTTGGCACTATGCAACTCCTTCCCGCTTAAAGCATCCGCCACCTTATTCGCTTTACCCGGATGGTACTTCAGTTCTAAATCATAATCCTTCAAATATTCCATCCACCTCATTTGACGCATATTCAACTCTTTCTGATCAAACAAGTACTTTAAGCTCTTGTGGTCACTAAACATCTCAAAACGTACACCATACAAATAGTGACGCCACACTTTCAAGGTAAAAACAACTGCCGCCAATTCTAAATCATGCGTCGGGTAATTCTCTTCATGGACTTTCAACTGTCGTGAAGCGTAAGCCACTACATGTCCATCTTGCATTAACACTCCGCCTAAACCCTTCTTCGAGGCATCACAATATACCTCATATGACTTGCTAGGATCAGGAATAACCAAAACAGGAGCGGTAGTCAATCTCCCCTTCAAACTCCTAAAACTTCTTTCACAAGCCGAATCCCACTCATACGAATAATCCTTCCTAGTAAGTCTTGTCAATGGTAAAGCCAATTGAGAAAATCCCTTGATAAACCGTCTGTAGTAACCTGCTAATCCCAAGAAACTCCTAACTTCAGAACATTCTTCGGTCTCTAATTAATTACTGCTTCCACTGTTGATGGATCGACCGCCACACCTCCCTGGGATATGACATGACCAAGGAAAGTAACCTCAGACATCCAAAACTCACACTTACTTAAATTAGCAGAAAGTTGCTTCTCTTGCAAGATAAATAAAACGATTCTTAGGTGTTCACCGTGCTCTTGAGGATCACGAGAATAAATAAGGATGTCATCAATGAAGATCACCACAAATTGGTCCAAGTAAGGTTGAAATATCCGATTCATATAATCCATGAAAACTGCCGGAGCATTTGTCACACCGAAAGGCATCACCAAGAATTCGTAATGACCATAACGGGTCCTAAACGCGGTCTTTGGTACATCTGAACTCTTCACACGAATCTGATGATAACCCGACCGTAAATCAATCTTCGAGAACACACAGGCTCCTTTCAATTGATCTAACAGGTCATCTATCCTTGGTAATGGGTATTTGTTCTTGATGGTGACCTTATTTAGTTGACGCTAATCAATACACAATCGCATTCCACCATCCTTTTTCTTTACCAATAACACAGGTGCTCCCCAGGGCGAAACACTGGGTCGAACAAAATGTTTAGCTAACAATTCTTCCAATTGATCCTTAAGTTCCCTTAATTGAAGTGGTGCCATCCGATACAGAGAAACAGATATTGGAGCCGTTCACGGTATCAGGTCAATAGAGAATTCCACTTCCCGCTCCGGAGGAAGAGAAGTGATATCCTCGGGGAAAACTTCAGGAAAGTCGCAAACTACCAGATTACTCAGAACTGGAATGCTACTACTCTCCTCCTTAGTAAGAATCATAAGAACAGACTTTTCTTCCTCAAACAAGAAATTAATCATTCCAACCGTACCTTCTAAAATAGTAGTTAACACATCCTTCGGAGTGGCCTCGGTAGATGGGATAATAATCAACTTTTCCTCACACCCAATAAACACCGAATTAGCGGAAAGCCAATCCATTCCCAGAACAACATCCACTTTCTTAAGCGGTAAACAGATAAGATCAATCTGGAAAACTCTTTCATTCACTGATAATACACAATTTTCACACATCAACGGTGTCTCTACAATCTCATCCATGGCAGTAGTAACCACCATAGGAGGAGATAAAGGAACAGCTTGCAACCCAAGTCGCTTCACACAACGCGTGGACACAAAAGAATGAGTTGCCCCACAATCAAATAAAATAAAACAAGGATGTCCATTTGCGAAACACGTACCCGCAATCAAGGAGTTATCATTCTTTGCTTTTCTCGCATCCAAGGTATACACTCGGCCGATATTCTCTCTTGTGCTTAATTTCTACCCTGAGGACAATCCTTCGCCATGTGGCCCACCATATTACACTGATAACACCTCATTCCCTCCAAACTGCACCTACCATAATGATTCCGTCCACAAATACGACATACCGGAGGCACACTAGTTCTAGAATTCTGAACTTGCTTCCCTTTAAATGATTGTTGCCTTGGTCTAACCTGTTGATTCGATCTCCCTCGATCACTTTGATTCATCCTATTCAAATCTCCTTCCATTTGCACCTTCTTCAAACTATGCTCCGCCACATAACATTGTCTTAACATTTCAGCATAAGTAGTAAATTCCCGTTGAGACACACTATGTGAAATTTCAGACCTTAAACCAAACAGAAACTGATCAATCTTCCACCTCTCATCAGGAGCATACATGGCTTGTCTAGAATAAGCGGCCATAGTTTCAAATTTCTCAGCATAAGAAGCCACAGTCAAGTTACCTTGTCTCAATTGTTGAAACTCGAATTCCTTCTGAGACCTCAAGGAACTTGGAAAATATTTCTCCATAAAAATTACCTTAAACTGTTCCCACACCTTTGGTACCTCTTGAATTGTCATTAAGGCTGAAGCATTTTCCCACCACCTCATGGTAGGACCCTTCAACAAGTGGGAAGCAAAGACCACCTTGTTTTCCTCACTACACTGAACTATTTGGAAGACCTGTTCCATACCTGATATCCATTCATGAGCCTTTACTGGGTCTAACCCTCCCTGAAATTCCGGAGGATTCAATCGAATGAAATCCCTAAAGTTTCCTCCTGCAACATCAGGAACAACCACTGGAGGATGTAGACCACCTGCCATCTGCTGAACCATTTGTTGCATAAACTGATTTTGTTGTTGTTGCATTTGCTGCATGAATTGATACAACGGAGCATTCCCTTCGTCAACCGGCGGATTAGTCCCTGCTGGAGTGTTTCTCGGTCTACCGCGGTTGTTTCTGCGCCCGTCAGCCATGTTCCAGAATGTCATACAGATAGGATCAAGTTGATCAGGCTCAATACCATAAATATAACACGTAAGACCAATGGCGACACAACACATATGAAACGGAAAGAGAATACTCATACTATTTCATGGGTAGGTCGAGGATACGACCTGCTCTGATACCAACTGTAAAGCCCACATATATATACATACATCAAAGCATATATCATACATGAAAATACGTTTGGTACTGAAATACATAAGTTCCTAGTAACACTGTATACATAAAAATGCCCCAAAGCAACCTAAAACAATACACTGGCATGTTATATGTACAAAATGTTCAAAAGATAAAACTAAGAACAAGATCCCTAAGGATCTCAAAAGACTCCACAACGGAAGCAAAACCAACAGCTAAGCAAGGATAGTCACACAACCTTATCCTTACCCTTCGCGAAACCTGCAGAACCTGTGATGTAAACAACAACAGTGGGGTGAGACACATCAAATCTCAGTGAGTTCCCTATCTTAAAGTCCTCTCGACTCTACAAGCTGCTAGAAAACCTAACTCAAGTCAAAAGGGAAGGGAAGTGACTTTGAGTACACACACTATAAAAGTATCCTCATCGGTGAGCCTGTTAACTCACACTAGTACCAGAGTACGTCCTGAGCCTGTTAGCTCAAGAATCTCACAAATCAATAAACATACCAAGGCATCCTCTTTTCCCGTCCGCTTCTACGTCTATAAGACGACCCGAGTCATGGATCCTCGAAGTTACTTGGCATACGAAATGGATTCGGGAACAACGGCCTGTTAGCCGTGAACCGTCACTTCTCATGGCCTGTTAACCATCACAAGTCTCTACCCTTAGGTTCCATTCATACTGTACGTGGGAATCAAACCTGCCAAGTAATTGTGCATACGTTTTAGAGGAGGTGCTCGAGTCTCATGAAACTACACCGTAAAAGAAACTGGTTATGATTACTAGACACACGCCTCGGCCTTTCATGCACGAGCGTTGTCACTATTTCATTACACACATAACATTGTTTATGGTAAGCCCTCACTCTACCTAATTCATATTTTAACATGCATATATAGTCGAACCTGTTTAATAATCAGAGTATAGGCAATTAGGCATCGATCACACAATAGAAAACACATAATTCAACATATTACACGTTACACCCATTCACGGTTCCTTCCGATTTATTTAATCGGGTAATAATCAGATATTTCTCACTACCATTAGCTAGAGGATACTCATAGCTTCACAACGATACCAAGAATACTCACATAGGATAAACGAGTCAAAAGTTATGGACATAACACGAAATGGTATCGCGAAAAGACACAATTCTGCACCCTCCTGGCCGTACGCGTACTACCCTAAGCCATACGCGTATTGCCAAGCTGGCTCGCCCAGCCATACGCGTATTACCCAAGGCCATAGGCGTATGGGCAGAGACTATTTTCCTTCAAAATTCCTTTTAAAATTTCCAATACGCGTACTACCATGACTCATACGCGTAGTGCCCAAAACCGTACGCGTATCATACGCAAATGAGCAGATGGCCGAGAAAAATGGGACCCCATACGCGTATTGCCCACATTCCTGCACAGCCATACGTGTATTGCCTTGACCAATACGTGTATTGCCTTGGGTGATACGCGTATGGGCAGCGTGAAACCCCTAAAATTCCTGCTGAAAAGTTCTGCTATGGGTTGATAAAAAACAACCCCAAAATTCCATTTTTTTTCCAATCAAAATACACCAAAACATGCTATAATCATAACAACCAGTATAACATACAATCAATTATCGAATTTCAGCAGTTAAACGATGATTCTAGTGTAAAATTCCACATTTTCTAACAATATCAAACTAACTCTAAACTCAATAAAACCTTAATCTAAAGAGTCTAACTAGAACCCACCTGGATTATAAGATGAGGAGGTTGAAGCTGAGATGAAAAGATGAAGATTAGCTGATGATTCTTGCTCTTGAGCTCTTGGAGAATTTCTCTTCTTTTCCTTCCTTTTCCTTTCTCTTTTCCTTTCTCTTCCAATTCCTTCTCAATGTTTCTAACTTTTCCAAATAAGGCAAGGGAAAAGAAAAGATACATAGAAAAATATTAATTGGCAATACTACTAATTATCCAAATTATCTCAAATACACCAATTAATAAAACTTCAAGTTAAATAATATTAAATCTAATCAATCCAAGTTCGTCAGTTTACTCTAATTACTTTATCCAATAATTGCTCAGAGTACCCCGGAACCCAGTTGATCATAATAATATTATTCAAAATGATTCACAGAAATTATGGGGTATTACATTAATGGATATGGATATCCGAGGGCATGAATATCATTAAACTCGTATCCATATCCATTAACAAACGGGTATTTAAATACCCATTTATTTTATCCATGGATATCCATTAAGCTACCCACCCTATATCAGTGACGGATTTTATCCGCGGGTATGGATTTTTTTACCATCCCTATATGGTACACATACTTCCACTTTAATACACCTTCTTTTGAATTGAAGGAAACTTTTTCCAGAGGAGCAACAGGAATGTTAGACGGAATCTTATTCCCTCCAATAATCTTCTTATTCTTCTTCACGTGACTAACTACAATGTTTTCCAAAATGTCATCCACATCATCTTCAACAATCCCCACAATAGAAGCAACCTTTCTTTTTGAGGTGGATTTCTTATTTACATTAAACTTTTTAGTAACTGCAACACCCTTATTCTTGTTTCATGATATATGTTTCTTCTTAGCCGTTTTATAGCCTTAGTTGGAGTGGATACCCTTTTGGTGGGGTCTATTTAGGTTTGAGAGTAGCTTTCTTCCTATCTTACTTCCTTTTGCATTTCCTTACAGACTTCTTCTTCTTAGTATTAATAGGTTCAACAGAGGCCTCATCACTATGAGTCTTAATATCTTTATTCCCATGGCCATTCATTATCACTTGCAGAATTATCAGTATTGGCTTCAGAATTGGTGGTAACAATGTTCTCATCATCTTGTTCAACATTGTTCTCAGAGGTTATATCATCATTCTCCTTCTGAGTTGGAGACTTTGTCTCCTACATCCCAGACTCGTTATCTGACACATTTTTATCAGCATCGAGAATTCCAAAGTAGTTTTTTGGGGTTCATTATCAATAGACTTTTGGGCTTCGTCCTTAACTGGAACCTGATTTTCATTCTCGGTCTCTTCCCCTATATTCTCTCCTTCTTCATCAGCTTCTTCATTACTGTAATACCCCGTAAGTTATTTTGCTCTGGATAATATTAAGTATGGTCAACCGGGTTCCGGTGTACTTTGAGAATTTATTGGATAAGGTAATTAGAGTAACTGATGAGCTCAGAGCAGATCAAATTAATATTATCTGACCCTGATATTTTATCAAGTGATATTTTAGAGACAATTGGACATTTAAGTTAGAGTTACTAACTAGATGATATCTCTACATATCATTTCTTTTCCTTTCCTCCTCATATGTCACAAAAATAGAAAGAATAGAGAGAGGAAGTAGAAAGAAGGAAGAGAAAGGAAAGAAAGAGGAGATGCTTGGAAGAGAAGAAAAAGAGCTTGGATCATCATCTCTTCTTCATCAAATCATCTCAACATCTTCATCATCATCTTGTATTGAAGTGGGTTCTAGTTAGAAACTCTAAGTTCTAGAATTTCATGTTTTGAACTTAGGTTAGAATGTTGTGAGAAAATGATAAAAATTGATAAATCGATGTTTCTAACGGTTAAAATGTAGAAATAGTCGAGTAATATAGTCGGGTTATGATTGGGGTTGATAGAAATATGAATTGGAAGTGGTTTGGAGAAGAAATGAGAGTTTTGGCCCCAAATGACCTGTTTTAACGCTGCTGAAAATTCTGGGATTCGCGGGTTCGCTTAGCGAACCAAGGCGAAGGGGATGGCGAATGCTCGCCTGGAGTTCGCTTTGCAAACTTTGTGTCCTTTTCATTCTGTTCTGTTCGCCAAGAGCTCGCAAGGCGAAGGGGAAGGCGAATGTTCTCCTGGAGATTCGCCTAGCGAACATGACAAATTTTCCCATTTTGTTTCCTTCATAACTTTTGATCCGTAACTCGGATTGAGGCATGGTTGGAAGCGTTGGAAAGCTAATTCAATGCTCTATATGATGATGAGGTAGAAACATGGTTATATGTCATGGATTGATAGGATAGAGATTAATATTGTAAAGAATGTGAATGGTATGAGACCTTATTCCTACCATAAATTATTAATCGAGAACCCGAACGAGATGGGATTTGAAGCCTTGGAAAGAGAATCCAGTGTGCTATTATATCGTAATGTCAGACCATGATTTAACCAAGGACGCTTGGTAGAGGATAATAGTAACTTGTATGCCTTAAAATGTGTATGAACTACTATGTGGATTGTGTTTGACATGTTATGCTATTAAACATGCTATGTCTTTCTATGTGATTGAATCATCATATGTGATTCTATTATACAATTGTAATATGCTTTTGTATAACTTATGATGGAATTATTATATGTAATTCAAAATGTGCAATTGTAATATGTTTTTCCTAATATTAATGTTGACCATGATTAAGAATAAATTCACGTTAAAATATGGAATAGGTAGAGTGAGGAAACCTTACTATGAACTATGTTAGAACCTAGTAATAAGCTAGGAAATTGATGAATAACTTAATGACGACGCTCGCACAGAAGAGGCCGAGGCGTGCGTCCAATAACGAATGATATAGAAAGAATAAGAAACTAGTATGGAACACGTGTAATTATTATGTTTATTTGAGAAAGGAAAAAGAGGCCTAAAGGCTAATGTGGCCTAGAAATGTTGAATACAATTATGGTTGTATATGAAATCATGAAATCACAACCATTCCCCATTATTGTGCCGTCTATAGAGTAACAAGCTCCTCTGGAATGAATGCACAATTACTTGGTAGGTTTGATTCCCAATGTTATAGTACGAATCGAGCCTACGGGTAAAGAGACTTGTGACGGTGTACGGGCCGTGTGAAGTGACGAATTAAGGTGATAATATGTCCCTTAGTTCTGAATCCATCTAGTATGCCAAGTAATCTACAAGGATCCATGACTCGTTCCGACTTCTAGACGTAGAAGAGCACGGGAAGAAGGGATGCCTTGATAGGGTTGACGATAGTGCTAACTTTTGAGTTAACGGACTCAATAACGTGTTTCCATATAGTGTGAGAGTGAGTTCTCAAGGTAATTTCCCTTCCCTTTTGACTTGGGTTAGGATGATAGAACCTTGTAAAGCCGAGAGAATCTATAAGATAGGGAACTCACTAAGATTTGATATCTCACCCCATGTTGTTGATTATATTACAGGTGCTTCAGGTTCCGCGAAGGGTAAGGATAAGGTCGTATGATTATCCTTGCTTATCTTGGCTTTTTGGGATGGCGAGACTTCCGTTGTGAAGATTATTTTGAGATCATTGTTTTGATCTAGTTCTTAGTGTCTTGGAACATCTTGTATACATTATGCCATAGTTTTTTTTGTATTAAGTATTTTGGGCATGTAATGTATATAATGTGTTAACTAGGAACTTGTGGTATTTCAGTACCAATCCTTGGATTCATGTATAATATTTATGCTATGATGTATGATATTATATGTGGGTGTTACAGTTGGTATCAGAGCAGGTCGTATCCTCGACCTAGCCATGAAATAGTATAAGTATTTCTTTCCGTTTCATATGCGTGGTGTCGCCATTGGTCGTAAGTGTTATATTTTTGGTATTGAGCCTGATCAACTTAATCCTATCTGTATGGCATTTAGGAACATGGCTGACGGAGGCAGAAGCAATCGTGGTAGACCCAGAACTACTCCTGTAGGGACGAATCCGCCGGGCGGCGATGAGTATGTCCCATGGCCTCAGTTTTTGCAGCAGATGCAACAGCAGCAGAACCAATTCCAGCAGCAGATGGTACAACTGATGAATGGAGGTCTTCATCCTCCAGTGGTTGTCCCAGATGCTGTAGGTGGGAGTTTTTGGGATTTCATCCGCATGAATCCTCCAGAATTTCATGGCGGATTAGATCCCGTGAAAGCTCATGAATGGATAGCTGGCATGGAGAGAATTTTCTTGATAGTCCATTGTAGTGAGGAGAATAAAATGGTATTCGCTTCTTATTCATTGAAGGGTCCTGCCATGAGATGGTGGGAGAGTGCCTCAGCCCTGATGACTATCCAAGAGGTACCTAGGGTCTAGGAGAAATTTAAGATTAATTTTATGGAGAACTATTTCCCTAGTTCGTTGAGGACCCAGAAGGAATTTGATTTTCAATAGTTGAGACAAGGTACTTTGACTGTGGTTGATTATGCAGAGATATTTGAGATGATGGTTGCTTATTCTAGGCAGGCCATGTATGCTCCGGACGAGAGGTGGAAAATTTACCAGTTTCTTTTTGGTCTGAAGGCTGAAATTTCTCATAGTGTGTCTCAGAGAGAGTTCACTAGTTATGCTGAATTGCTAAGACAATGTTATGTGGCGGAGAACAGTTTGAAGAAAGTTCAGGCAGAAGGAGTTTTGCGTAGGTCGAGTCAGAATGATTGTGGGAGATCGAACCAACAATTTAGGCCTAGGAAACAAGCCTTCAAGGGAAAACAAGTTCAAAGTCCTAGATCAAGTGCGCCTCTTGCATGTCGTACTTGTGGAAAGATGCATATTGGTAGATGTCACTTCGAAGGAGTGGAGTGTCATCGGTGTCATAGAATGGGTCATATGGCGAGGGATTGTCTCCAGAATAGGAATCAAATGCAAGAAAGGACTGTCGGCCGAGTTAATACTTTGGATGCGAAAAAAGCAAAGGGCGATAACTCTTTGATTGCTAGTACGTGTTTCATTAATGGTAATCCTTGTTTTGTATTATTTGATTGTGGAGCAACACACTCTTTTGTGTCGTTGCAATGTGTGAAGCGACTTGGGTTGCAAGCTATTCCGTTGTCTCCACCCATGGTGGTTACTACTGTTATGGATGAGATGGTTGAAACACCTTTAATGTGTGAAAATTGTGTTTTATCTATGGATGGGAGAGCTTTTCAGATTGATCTTATTTGTTTGCCGCTTAAAGAAAATGGATGTTGTTTTGGGAATGGATTGGCTTTCAGCTAATTCGGTATTTATTGGTTGTAAAGAAAAGCTAATCATCATTCCATCCGTTGAGGCTACTCCGAAAGATGTGTTGACTACTATTTAGGAAGGTACGGTTAGAATGATAAATTTCTTATTTGAGAAGGAAAAATTTGTTCTTTTGGTTCTCACTAAGGAGGAGAGTAGAAACCTCCAAGCTCTGAGTATTCCTGTAGTCTGTGAATTTTCTGAAGTTTTCCCCGAGAATATCACTTCTCTTCTTCCGGAAAGGGAAGTGGAATTCTCTATTGACTTGATACCAGGAACGGCTCCTATATCCGTTTCTCCATATCGGATGGCACCACTTGTGTTAAGAGAATTGAAGGATCAATTGGAAGAGTTAATGGCTAAGCATTTTGTTAGACCTAGTGTTTTGCCCTGGGGAGCTCCAGTGTTATTGGTAAAGAAGAAGGATGGTGGAATGCGGTTATGCATTGATTACTGACAGTTGAATAAAGTCACCGTCAAGAACAAATACCCATTGCCAAGGATAGACGACCTGTTAGATCAATTGAAAGGAGCTTATGTATTCTCGAAGATTGATTTATGATCGGGTTATCACCAGATTCGTGTGAAAAGTTCAGATGTATCAAAGACCGCGTTTAGAACCCGTTATGGCCATTATGAATTCTTAGTAATGCCTTTCGGTGTGACGAATGCTCCGGCAGTTTTTATGGACTATATGAATCGGATATTTCAAGCTTATTTGGACCAATTTGTAGTGATCTTTATTGATGACATTCTTATTTATTCTCGTACTTCTCAAGAGCACTAAGAGCATTTAAGAATCGTTTTATCGATCCTACAAGAAAGACAACTTTTTGCTAAGCTAATCAAGTGTGAGTTTTGGATGTCGGAGGTTAGCTTTCTTGGTCATGTCATATCTCAGGGAGGTGTGGCGGTAGATCCATCAAAATTTGAAGCGGTAGTTAATTGGGAGAGACCGAAGAATGTTTCCAAAGTCAGAAGTTTCTTAGGACTGGCAGATTATTACAGAAGGTTTATTAAGAGCTTTTCTCAATTGGCATTACCAATGACTAAACTTACTCGAAAGGATTGTCCTTATGAGTGGGATTCAGCTTGTGAACAAAGTTTTATGAGTTTGAAGGAAAGATTGACGACTGCTCATGTTTTGATTATTCCTGATCCTAGCAAGTCGTATGAGGTATTTTGTGATGCATCAAAGATGGGATTAGGAGGTTTAATGCAAGATAGTCATATCGTGGCTTATGCCTCTTGACAGTTAAAAGATCATGAAGGGAATTACCCAACACATGATTTGGAATTGGCGGCAATTGTGTTTACACTGAAAGTGTGGCGTCATTATTTGTATGGGGTACATTTTGAGATGTTCAACGACCACAAAAGTTTGAAGTATTTATTTGACCAAAAGGAGTTGAATACACGTCAAAGGAGATGGATGGAGTATTTGAAGGATTATGACTTGGAACTAAGGTACCATCCGGGTAAAGCAAATAAAGTAGCAGATGCATTAAGCCGAAAAGTGTTGCATAATGCTGAGTTGATGATATTAGAGTATACCTTATTGGAAAAGTTCCGAGATCTTAATCTCCAGTTTGTTTGGACTCCTAATGGTGTGATTATGGGAAATTTGAATGTTAATTCTACTCTTAGGAAGAAAATTCAACAAGGACAAGTGTTGGATGAGAAGTTACAAGAATTGTTAATTCAACCGGGTTTCGTGCGAGCTAACGATGGAGTTATTCTGTTTAACCAAAGGATTTGTATTCCGGATGATGCATTGTAAAAGAGAAGGATTTTGGAGGAAGCGCATAAGAGTGATTTTACTATACATCCTGGTTCTTCAAAGATGTATCAAGACTTAAAGAGGGACTATTGGTGGTCTGGTATGAAAAGAGACATTACGGTGTTTGTATCGGAGTATACGGTGTGCCAACAAGTGAAGATTAAACACCAAAGACAGGGTGGCCTTTTACAACCGTTAGAAGTTCCGGTATGGAAGTGGGATAATATTTCTATGGACTTCGCAGTTGGATTACCCCGTACTCAAGGTGGTTATGATTCTATTTGGGTAATTGTGGATCGGTTGACGAAATCTACACATTTCTTAGCCATAAAGACTACTTACAAGGCAAGTCATCTTGTAAGATTGTTTATTTCGGAAATTGTGAGATTGCATGGTATTCCCTCTAGTATTGTGTTCGATAGAGACCCAAAGTTTACTTCAAGATTTTGGAGAGCTTTTCAACAAGCTATGGGAACAAACTTGTGTTTCAGTACGTCGAATCATTCACAAACGGATGGTCAGACAGAACGGACAATACAAACGATGGAAATATGTTAAGGGCTTGTGTACTTGAAAAGTGGAGGAAATTGGATAGAACTTTTACCGTTGATTGAGTTTTCATACAACAATAGTTATCATGCAAGTATTGGTATGGCTCCCTACAAAGCATTGTACGGAAGGAAATGTAGGACACCTTTGTGTTGGGCGGAAGTTGGCGAAGATAGAATTTTGGGACCCGAGATTATTCAAGAAACTACGGAAAAGATTAGAATAATCCGTGATAAAGTCAACAAGCACAAGATCGTCAGAAGAGTTATGCGGATAACCGTAGGAGACCTTTAGAGTTTGATGAAGGTGATCACGTGTTTTTGAAAGTTACTCCGAGATTGAGGTTAAAAGGACCGTTTAAGTCACAAAAGTTAAATCTGAGATACGTGGGACCGTATCAAATTTTAGAAAGAATTGGTGAAGTAGCTTACAGATTAGCCTTACCGCCTTCTCTTTCAGAGATGCATGATGTTTTTCATGTGTCTCAGCTTCGGAAGTTTATTCCAGATCCTCTCCAGCCAATTCTACCAGATACAATTGAGATAGAAGTAGATTTAACGTTTGAGCCTCAACCAGGTCATATCACAGGAAGAGAAACTAAAGTGCTAAGGAATAAAAAGATTCCTCTTGTGGAGGTTAAGTGGGAACAGACGCATCCGGGTGATGCAACTTGGGAACTAGAATCAGAGATGCGAGAAGCTTACCCTCATCTTTTCAGGTAAAAAAATTTTAAATTTGTGGGTGAATTTCTATTTAAGGGGGGGAGGATGTAATACCCCATAAGTTATTTTGCTCTGGATAATATTAAGTATGGTCAACTGTGTTTCGGTGTACTCTGAGAATTTATTGGATAAGGTAATTAGAGTAACTGATGAGCTCAGAGCAGATTAAATTAATATTATCTGACCCTGATATTTTAGAGACAATTGGACATTTAAGTTAGAGTTACTAACTAAATGATGTCTCTACATATCATTTATTTTCCTTTCCTATTCATTTGTCACAAAAATAGAAAGAATAGAGAGAGGAAGTAGAAAGAAGGAAGAGAAAGGAAAGAAAGAGGAGAAGCTTGGAAGAGAAGAACAAGAGCTTGGATCATCATCTCTTCTTCATCAAATCATCTCAACATCTTCATCATCATCTTGTATTGAAGTGGGTTCTATTTAGAAACTCTAAGTTCTAGAATTTCATGTTTTGAACTTAGGTTAGAATGTTGTGAGAAAATGATAAAAATTGATAAATCGATGTTTATAATGGTTAAAATGTAGAAATAGTCGGGTAATATAGTCGGGTTATGATTGGGGTTGATAGAAATATGAATTGGAAGTGGTTTGGAGAAGAAATGAGAGTTTTGGCCCCAAATGACCTGTTTTAACGCTGCTGAAAATTCTGGGATTCGCGGGTTCGCTTAGCGAACCAAGGCGAAGGGGAAGGCAAATGCTCGCCTGGAGTTTGCTTTGTGAACTTTGTGTCCTTTTAATTCTGTTATGTTCACCAAGAGCTCCCAAGGCGAAGGGGAAGGCGAATGTTCGCTTGGAGATTCGCCTAGCTAACATGACAGATTTTCCCATTTTGTTTCCTTCATAACTTTTGATCCGTAACTCGGATTGAGGCATAGTCGGAAGCGTTGGAAAGCTACTTCAATGCTCTATGTGATGATGAGGTAGAAACATGGTTATATGTCATGGATTGATAGGATAGAGATTAATATTGTAATTAATGTGAATGGTATGAGACCTTATTCCTACCATAAATTATGAATCGAGAACCCGAACGAGATGGGATTTGAAGCCTTGGAAAGATAATCCAGTGTGCTACTATATGGTAATGTTAGACCATGATTTACCCAAGGACGCTTGGTAGAGGATAGTAGTAACTTTTATGCCCTAAAATGTGTATGGATTACTATGTGGATTGTGTTTGACATGTTATGCTATTAAACATGCTATGTCTTTCTATGTGATTGAATCATCATATGTGATTTTATTATACAATTGTAATATGCTTTTGTATAACTTATGACAAAATTATTATATGTAATTCAAAATGTGCAATTGTAATATGCTTTGCTTAATATTAATGTTGACCATGATTGAGAATAAAATCACGTTAAAATATGGAATAGGTAGAGTGAGGAAACCTTACTATGAACTATGTTAGAACCTAGTAAAAAGCTAGGAAATTGATGAATAACTTAATGACGATGCTCGCGCAGAAGAGGCCGAGGCTTGTATCCAATAACGAATGATATAGAAAGAATAAGACACTAGTATAGAACACGTGTAATTATTATGTTTATTTGAGAAAGGCAAAAGAGGCCTAAAGGCTAATGTGGCCTATAAATGTTGAATACAATTATGGTTGTATATGAAATCACGAAATCGCAACCATTCCCCATTATTATGTCGTCTATAGAGTAACAAGCTCCTCTGGAATGAATGCACGATTACTTGGTAAGTTTGATTCCCAATGTTATAGTACGAATGAAGCCTACAGGTAAAGAGACTTGTGACGGTGTTCGGGCCGTGTGAAGTGACAAATTAAGGTGATAATATGTCCCTTAGTTAATCTATCTCGTATGCCAAGTAATCTACGAGGATCCATGACTCGTTCTGACTTCTAGACGTAGAAGAGGACGGGAAGAAGGGATGCCTTGATAGGGTTAACGATAGTGATAACTTTTGAGTTAACGGACTCAATAACGTGTTTCCATATAGTGTGAGAGTGAGTACTCAAGGTCACTTCCCTTCCCTTTTGACTTGGGTTAGGATGATAGAACCTTGTAAAGCCGAGAGAATCTATAAGATAGGGAACTCACTGAGATTTGATATCTCACCCCATGTTGTTGATTATATTACAGGTGCTTCAAGTTCCGCGAATGGTAAGGATAAGGTCGTATGATTATCCTTGCTTATCTTGGCTTTTAGGGATGGCGAGACTTCCGTTGTGAAGATTATTTTGAGATCACTGTTTTGATCTAGTTCTTAGTGTCTTGGACCATCTTGTATACATTATGCCATAGTTTTTTTGTATTAAGTATTTTGGGCATGTAATGTATATAATGTGTTAACTTGGAACTTGTGGTATTTCAGTACCAATCCTTGGATTCATGTATAGTATTTATGCTATGATGTATGATATTATATGTGGGTGTTACAATTACTAGATACTTTAATTTTATCAACAACAAGATTTGAATCTTTGGATTTTTCTTTCTCTGAATGAGGTATGTCAACATCATTGTTGACAACATCGTTCTCATTATCAGTCTAACTTGGTATAGGATGTTTGAAACACCCCGACTTAATTAGCCTTATATTTAATTACTTATTTGACTTTATTGATTAAATTATTTAAATAATTTTTGTGTGAATTTGGGTGCTTTGGCCAGTGTGTAGTATTTTTGGGGAATTGTGATTAACTAATTAGTTTTAGTGAGATTTGATTAATTAAATAATTAGAAATTGATAGAATGTTTAGAGTTTGGCAGATTTTGTAAATTAAGAGAATTAGGTTGTTAGTGGAGAGAAGCTTGTAACTAGTTGGTCCGAAATTACAGTTATGATGAAATTAATTAGATTATTATATAATTAGAAAAATAAAGAAATAACGGTTGGTGGGATATCTTTTGTCAGATCGTGAAAAAGAAAATGAGGGAAGAGCTAGGGCTTTGGGAGAGAAGGCCATAAAAGGTTGTTTTTGTTGGATTTACAAGGTAATGGGGGTTATTCATCTAAGGGTGCCTTAATCATGAAAGGGTGGAAAGGTTTCCCTTAACCTCCAATGGGGTTTTTCTCTTCCTAATTTCTTGATGATAATCTGTTAAAAGATGATGAAATTCTATTATTATGTCATGAATTGATGTGCAATTGTGCTTTGCAGTTATGGTGTTTTGTGTTTATGAATTAATTGATTCAATGATGAATTTGATTTGAAATTTGGTATTTTAGGGTATGAACCAAAGTGAGTGATTTGTGATGAAAACGATAGATTAATGTTAGTCAGTGAGTAATTGATTTTAATTGGTAGGTTTAGGATGTTATAACAGTAGATAATTAATATAAGATGTTAGATTTTTTAAATAAGTTGTTATAGTATGTTAGGCCATGTTTGGATGGGGTTAGGAAGGGATATAAATGGCATAAACTGAGTCTTTTTGTCACGGGTTCTGTGTTAATCGAATACCACTTAATGGTAATTGATTACCAGCTTAAAAATTAAGTTTTTTTGAGTTTTTTGGGGTCGGTAATCGATTACCACTTATTGGTAATCGATTACTGCAGGATGGCAGGGAAGTTTTTGAAGTAAAACTAAAAATGGCATAACTTTAGTTTCATAAGTCCAAATAAGGTGTCGTTTAAAGCATTGGAAAGTTAATGCATAGAGCTACCTCATAGTAGTTCCTTGTAAGGTCATGGAAGTGTCAATGTGTGGATATATGTTTTGAATTGTACATATAATTGTGTGAATTATTGTACATATTTGTCGATGATTGATGAGACAAGTGGTTTGGAGTGAGAACTACTCGCAATGCGTTGAATACACGATGAATTATAGTCAGTGTGGGGTTGTATTCATTGATTGTGCTATTATCATTGCATAATTAAATGTCATACATCATATGTTGTCATTGTTGTGAAAGAGGCAAGTCACGAGTTCAGAGTGGGGACTAGTGACTTGTCCCAAGCTCAGAGTGGGGCCTTGGAGCTTAGAGTGGAGGCTCGGGGTTTGCAGATGATTGGAACCCGGTTTGTATGAATAACCAAATGTTGAGTCAGTACCGCATGTATATAGTTGAGTTGTGAGTCCGGTTTAGAGTAGGGACTGTGGCGATCATGAGTTGAGTCGATGTCGCATTGCATTATATGATGGTTGTGCAAATGAAATGTTTGTGTAACAAAGAAATTTTTTGTTTAATTGTGTGGTTAGTGATTAATCGTGATGTGGGTGAATTATGAATACGTGAGATCGATGTACATGTTGATATGTGCATGATTGTGTTATGTGAATCTACTATGATTATTTTGTGCACCAACTCTTATTTGAACGTATTCTCACCCCCTTTTTGTGTTGTTCCGTTTATGCTCCTTTGGAGTACAGATAATCAGGTACCTAAGTAGGAGCTTAAGGTTGAGGACGATGTTATGCCTCTTTAATTGCTTGTCCATCGAGTCTTATAGTTGGATTCGCTCTGATATGTAACAAAAGGAGAACAAGATGTTATGTCATTCATTTTATGCTACATATCATTTTGTTGTTTTTTGATGATTAACCATTTTTCAAACTAATAATGTTGTTGAGGCTTTTAATGCCAAGTATTTTATAACTTTTACTGCTTATCAAACAATTTAATTTTTAATTATGTGGTTCAAATATGAGTTTAATTGTTGCTGGGTAGCATCCTACTTGGAGAATTTGTGTGTTATACATGTTTTATTTAATTAATTTTTTCAAATTGAGAAGTAGGGTGTTACATAGTGGTATTAGAACAGGTCGATCCATTCGGCCAAGTTTTTGTCACGATGTTTATTCCCTAGTATGCGACATGTGTATGAATAATGTTGATGCATGTTTCTTCTAATTGCTCTTTGCTGGTGTGTAGAGTAATGGTTGGAAGAAATTATCGTGTAATTGTTGATGCATCGGAGTTGGCGGCTCAGGCGCTGCAAGGTCAACAAAATCCGTTTGGCGATGCGTTTCAAGGATTAGGGAAGTTTAAGAGAAACAACATGCCGACTTTCAAGGTTTGATATGATATAGAGGGTGCTTGATGACTCGATTTCGTATCGTTTATTCCGATTCAATCCATGCATGTTTTATCGTATTTTTATCGAGTCATTGTCATTTTGTGTATTTTTTGCTTATGTTTTCGTTTCTTTTCCATTTACAGGTCCTATATGTAACGACCCGAAAAATCTAAATTATTTATTTAATCATTTATTAATTAATTTAGAAGGAATTAAGGGGTTGTGATGATTTTGAAGAATTATGGATTAAAAGATGCAATTTGAGTAATTTTAATAAAAGGAATAATCATGTATTATTTATGTTATTATTGTTATTATTAAAATTTTAAAATAAAATGAGAAAGGGCAAGGTGCTCTTATTGGAGAATAAGTGAGGATAGGATGGGAAGTTCATAAACTGGAATATATGACTAAAAGAGAAAAGGAACGATCATTCTAACGGATCGTGTTTTGGTGAAGGAAACTGAAGTAGAGAAGAGGAAGAGGAAACCTAAGGGGCTGAGGAACTTCGAGAAGAATCTTGAAGAAGGAAAAGAAAGGTTTCTGATTACCTTAAGGTATGGGGAGAAATCTTAATTCTTTGTAGTTTATGAAATTGGGGATTTAATAGATTAGGATTGTGTGAAATTGTGTTTGATTTTGATGATTTCGATGTGAAATGTATGATATGATAAGAATATGTTGAACTTCATTGGTATGTGTTGATATATGTGTGTCTTATGAGTATTCTGATCAAATTTCGTGTAGAACACTGGTTTTTGGGGAATATGGGGATCAAAATTGCAGAAAATCAGATTTTTTGGAAAAGTGGGTTTTGTCGCACTCTGACACGGGCCGTGTCACAGGACACGGGCGGCCGTGTCAGCTTTCTGGTCGTGTATGAAAAAGTTGAATTTTGGAAATTGGTCCCAGACTTTCTGACACGGGCCGTGTCACAGGACACTGGTGGCCGTGTCAAGCTGCTGACTTGTTAATTTGTTTTGATGTTTTGAAATCGTGTCTCAGGTTTCCTGACACGAGCCGTGTCACAGGACACGGGCGGTCGTGTCAGACTGCTGGCTATCTTATATTTTTGCTGTTTTCTTCAAGTTTTTCGATGTTTTCTCGTGTTGTTTCCTTGGGGTCGAGGTATTGATAATATATAATTGATGAAACATGATTTTTATGATGAATATTGTTAAGATGAAATGAATGATGCACATGTTGATATTTGGATGAAATGAGGAGTTTAGCATCATTGCATTTCATGGCATATTTTTATGTTGGGGCTTCGGCCTATTGGTAGCTTCAATCCCATAGTACGGATTGGAGTGATATGTTGTTATGTTGTGCTCCCAGTGTGGAGGGTTGATGTCCAGTGTCCATCACATGGAGAAAAGTCGGTACCCGCATTGCATACGTTGCATTTTCATTAAAGTTGACATTGCATTTCTTATGAAGTAATTGTGATGAGTTGTATTATGAATTCTAAGTTGATGATGATGTGAATGAATGTGGATGATGATCTGTGGTTGTTGCTGCTTAATTTATTTAATTTCCATGTTTTGTATTACTATATCGAGTTATGTTTTCTCACCCTGCCTGCTTGGAAATGTTGCCTCCCATGTGGGTAACTTGCAGATAACCAAGAGTAGCTTCGAGGTGACGAAGAAGGTAGCTTGGAGGGTCTCGTTTATGTCTTTAAGTTTAGAGGTGTCCTGCTCTGTGTCATGTAACATCGGGTTGGGATGGATTGCGAACTTCGTGTCCTTTTGATTTATGTTGGAATTTTATACTGATGATGTTGTTCTAGATTGGATAAGTTTCTTATGAAGTTTTTAATTGAATTTCAAATGACAAGTTGATTCCGCTGCGAGATTTTGATTTCTTTTGATGATGTTTGAGTAACCCGTGTTACGGGATAGGACTATGAGAATTGTATGATGTTTTTGAATATGTACACCCGTGGTTGTGAATTTTACTCTGATAATATGAATTGTTTTCATAAAAATTGTATGTGGGGTAGAAGGGTGTTACATTAGTGGTATCAGAGCAGGTCGGTCTGTCCGGCCAAGTTTTGTATGGTCAGTCTGTTGTCAGTCGTTACTTGTTAACAATTATTTGTTTTTCTGATGTGGTGAGTGTTGTACATAATGGCTGGAAACAACACGCGCGCTCTTGCTGATGCTATTGTAGCTCTTGCTCGGAACCATGCTCCTGATGAGTTTCGTGCGTTGGAGAAGTTTCAGAGGAACAACCCACCGAAGTTTGAAGGGACTCATGACCCGGCAAGTGCACAAAAGTGGCTCAAGGCGATTGAGAAGATTTTTAGAGTGATGGGGTGCTCTGATGCGCAACAAGTGCAGTTCGGAACGCATATGCTGGAAGAGGAGGCCGAGGACTGGTGGGATAACACCCGTCAGAGGCTGGAAGATGTTGGCACTATGGTGACTTGGAATGTGTTCAAGCAAGAATTTCTGGGCAAGTATTTTCCTGAAGATGCTCGTGGTAAGATGGAAGTGGAATTCATTGAATTGAAACAAGGAAATATGATTGTGGCGGAGTATGCTGCCAAATTTGAGAGGCTTGTGAAGTTTTGTCCTCATTACAACCGTGCAGATGCGGAACTTTCTAAGTGTCTCAAATTTGAGAATGGGCTGAGACCAGAGATTAAGCAAGGGATCGGATGCCAACAGATTCGCAGGTATGCGGAACTGGTGGATAAGAGTAGAATCTATGATGAAGATAGTCGAGCTTGATCTGCTCACTACAAGCAACTAAGTGAAAAGAAAGATAAGGGCCAGTTTAGAGGAAAACCTTATGCGACCCCAGGTGATAAAGGGAAGCAGAAGGTATCAGATGAGAAGAAGTCAAGTAGGGGAGCCGCTAATGCACCTACTAAGTGCTATAAGTGTGGAGAGTCAGGTCACAAAGCTGATGTGTGTACTAACAAAGTTCTGAGGTGTTACCGTTGTGGCAAGACTGGGCATAGAATTGGTGATTGTCCGAATGAGGGTCCGACCTGTTTCAATTGTGGCGAACAAGGGCATATCAGTACTCAATGCCAGAAACCAAAGAAGACTGCTACTGCTGCCCAGACTACTGGAAGAGTGTTTGCTTTGGCTGGCTCAGAAGTTCCCAAGAAGGACAACTTGATTCGAGGTACTTGTTTTATTAACAATGTTGAGTTGATTGCTATTATTGATACTGGAGCTACACATTCATTTATCTCTCTTGAGTGTGCTACTAGATTGGGTTTGAATCTGTCTAACATGAATGGTAATATGATAATAGAGACTCCGACTAATGGTTCGGTGACTACCATGCTTGTTTGTTTGAAGTGTCCTTTGACAATCTTCGAGAAGGATTTTGTGATGGATTTGGTGTGCTTACCTTTGCACCAAATCGATGTTATCCTTGGTATGAACTGGTTGGAATTCAACTACGTTCATATTAATTGTTATAGCAAGACTGTGAGGTTTCCAGAGATAAGTGAGGGTGGTGAATTGATGTTTTTATCTGCTAAACAAGTGGACGATCTTTTATTAGATGAAGCGTTGATGTTCGCTGTGTTTACATCGTTGCCAGCTGATGGTGAAACCGTCAGTGCTGAGTTGCCTGTGGTTTGTGAGTTTCAAGATGTGTTTCCTGAGGATATAAGTGATTTACCTCCGAAACGTGAAGTTGAGTTTACTGTGGACTTAATACCAGGTACGAGTCCAGTGTCGATGGCTCCTTATCGGATGTCTGCTTCAGAATTGAATGAGCTGAAGAAATAACTAGAAGAATTGTTAGAAAAGAAGTTCATCCGACCTAGTGTTTCTCTGTGGGGTGCTCCGGTGTTGCTCGTTAAGAAGAAGGATGGTAGTATGAGATTGTGTGTCGATTATCGGCAGTTGAATAAGATGACCATCAAGAATAAATATCCACTTCCGCGAATCGACGATTTAATGGATCAACTCGTAGGTGCTTGTGTGTTCAGTAAGATTGATCTGAGGTCCGGTTATCATCAGATTAGAGTTAAAGCTGATGATATTCCGAAAACAGCTTTCAGAACGAGGTATGGTCATTATGAATATATGGTGATGCCATTTGGAGTTTCTAACGCGACTGGTGTGTTCATGGAGTATATGAACAGGATCTTTCATGAATATCTTGATAAATTTGTAGTGGTTTTCATATACGACATCTTGGTACATTCTAAATCAGAAGAAGAACATGCAGAACATTTGAAGACTGTGTTACAAGTGTTGAGGGAAAAGAAATTGTATGCTAAGTTGTCGAAGTGCGAATTCTGGTTGAAGGAAGTGAGTTTCCTAGGTCATGTGATTTCAAGTGGTGGAATTTCTGTGGATCGCTCGAAGATTGATGCGGTGTTACAGTGGGAGACTCCAAAGTCTGCTACAGAAATTCGTAGTTTTCTTGGATTGACCGGTTATTATCATAAGTTCATTGAAGGTTTTTCTAAGTTGGCTTTGCCTTTGACGCAATTGACTCGAAAAGGGCAAGCGTATGTGTGGGATGTCGCTTGTGAAGAGAGTTTTGTGGAACTAAAGAAAAGGTTGACAACTGCTCCAGTGTTAGTTTTGCCAGACCCAAATGAGTCCTTTGTGGTTTATTGTGATGCTTCAAAGATGGGCCTTGGTGGAGTTTTAATGCAAAATGGTAAAGTGGTCGCTTATGCTTCTAGACAGTTAAGAGTCCATGAGAGGAATTACCCTACACACGACTTAGAGTTGGCTGCTGCAGTATTCGTGCTGAAGATTTGGAGGCATTATCTTTTTGGTTCAAAATTCAAGGTATTCAGTGATCATAAAAGTTTGAAATACTTGTTCGATCAGAAAGAGTTAAACATGAGGCAGTGAAGGTGGTTAGAATTGTTAAAGGATTTTGAGTTCGATTTGAATTATCATCCAGGTAAAGCAAACGTAGTGGCTGATGCGTTGAGTAGAAAGTCGTTGCATATTTCGATGCTTATGGTGAAAGAACTTGAAATGATTGAGCAATTCAGAGACATGAGTTTGTTGTGTGAGACGGCCGCTGATAGTGTGAAATTGGGCATGCTAAAGCTGACTAGTGGAATTTTGGAGGAAATTCGGGAAGGTCAGAAATCTGATTTGAAATTAGTTGACCAATTATTGAAGATTAATCAAGGTAACGGAGGCGAGTTTCGAATGGATGAAGACAGAGTTTTGAGGTTTCGAGATAGAGTGTGTGTTCCGGATATTTCTGGAATCAAAAAGAGTATTTTGGAAGAAGGGCATAGAAGTCGATTGAATATTCATCCTGGTGCTATGAAGATGTATCAAGACCTGCGTAGATTGTTTTGGTGGCCAGGTATGAAAGGAGATATTACTGAATTTGTGTATGCATGTTTGACTTGTCAGAAGTCCAAGATTGAACATCAGAAGCCTTCAGGTATGATGCAGCCGTTGAATGTTCCTGAATGGAAATGGGATAGCATTTCCATGGATTTTGTGACTGGGTTACCGAAGACTGCAAGAGGTAATGACTCGATATGGGTGATTGTGGATAGATTAACTAAGTCGGCGCATTTCTTGCCAATGAGAATTAATTACTCTATGCAGAAGTTAGCTGAAATTTATATTGAGGGAATCGTGAGGTTGCAAGGAACACCTTCGAGTATTGTATCGGATAGAGATCCGTGGTTCACGTCACGATTTTGGAAGAGTCTACAGGATGCTTTGGGTACTAAGTTGAGGATGAGTTATGCTTATCACCCGCAGACAGATGGTCAGTCGGAAAGAACAATCCAATCTTTAGAAGATTTGTTGAGAGCTTGTGTACTGGATCAAGGAGGATCTTGGGATAGTCACTTGCTGTTGATCGGGTTTACATACAACAACAGTTTTCATGCTAGTATTGGAATGGCTCCATATGAGGCGTTGTATGGTAGACGTTGTCGAACTCCGTTGTGTTGGTATGAGTCGGGAGAGAGCACTGTACTTGGACCTGAGATTGTTCAAGAAACAACGGAGAAGATTAAAATTATTCGGGATAAAATGAAGACGTCGCAGAGTCGTCAGAAGAGTTACCATGATAAGAGAAGAAAGGCACTGGAATTCCAAGAAGGAGACCACATGTTCTTAAGAGTTACTCCGATGACTGGTGTGGGATGAGCTTTGAAGTCTAAAAAGCTCACTCCGCGCTTTGTTGGTCCGTATCAGATTATGCAGAGAATAGGAGAGGTGGCCTATCGGTGGCTTTACCACCGTCACTTGCAAATTTGCATGATGTGTTTCACGTGTCGCAGTTGAGGAAGTATATTCCGGATCCGCACATGTAATTCAGATGGATGACGTTCAGGTGAGGGATAACCTGACAATAGAAGCTTTGCCTGTGAGGATTGATGGTCGAGAATTGAAGCAACTTCGAGGTAAAGAGATTGCTTTAGTGAAAGTATTGTGGGGCGGACCAGTTGGTGATAGTTGGACTTGGGAGCGTGAAGATCAGATGAAAGAGTCGTATCCGACTCTGTTTACTTCAGGCAATTTTCGAGGACGAAATTTCTTAAAGTAGGGGAGAGTTGTAACGACCCGAAAAATCTAAATTATTTATTTAATCATTTATTAATTAATTTAGAAGGAATTAAGGGGTTGTGATGATTTTGAAGAATTATGGATAAAAAGATGCAATTTGAGTAATTTTAATAAAAGGAATAATCATGTATTATTTATGTTATTATTGTTATTATTAAAATTTTAAAATAAAATGAGAAAGGGCAAGGTGGTCTTATTGGAGAATAAGTGAGGATAGGATGGGAAGTTCATAAACTGGAATATATGACTAAAAGAGAAAAGGAACGATCATTCTAACGGATCGTGTTTTGGTGAAGGAAACTGAAGCAGAGAAGAGGAAGAGGAAACCTAATGGGCTGAGGAACTTCGAGAAGAATCTTGAAGAAGGAAAAGAAAGGTTTCTGATTACCTTAAGGTATGGGGAGAATTCTTAATTCTTTGTAGTTTATGAAATTGGGGATTTAATAGATTAGGATTGTGTGAAATTGTGCTTGATTTTGATGATTTCGATGTGAAATGTATGATATGATAAGAATATGCTGAACTTCATTGGTATGTGTTGATATATGTGTGTCTTATGAGTATTCTGATCAAATTTCGTGTAGAACACTGGTTTTTGGGGAATATGGGGATCAAAATTGCAGAAAATCAGATTTTTTGGAAAAGTGGGTTTTGTCGCACTCTGACACGGGCCGTGTCACAGGACACGGGCGGCCGTGTCAGCTTTCTGGTCGTGTATGAAAAAGTTGAATTTTGGAAATTGGTCCCAGACTTTCTGACACGGGCCGTGTCACAGGACACGGGTGGCCGTGTCAAGCTGCTGACTTGTTAATTTGTTTTGATGTTTTGAAATCGTGTCTCAGGTTTCCTGACACGAGCCGTGTCACAGGGCACGGGCGGTCGTGTCAGACTGCTGGCTATCTTATATTTTTGCTGTTTTCTTCAAGTTTTTCGATGTGTTGATGATATATAATTGATGAAACATGATTTTTATGATGAATATTGTTAAGATGAAATGAATGATGCACATGTTGATATTTGGATGAAATGAGGAGTTTAGCATCATTGCATTTCATGGCATATTTTTATGTTGGGGCTTCGGCCTATTGGTAGCTTCAATCCCATAGTGCGGATTGGAGTGATATGTTGTTATGTTGTGCTCCCAGTGTGGAGGGTTGATGTCCAGTGTCCATCACATGGAGAAAAGTCGGTACCCGCATTGCATACGTTGCATTTTCATTGAAGTTGACATTGCATTTTCTTATGAAGTAATTGTGATGAGTTGTATTATGAATTCTAAGTTGATGATGATGTGAATGAATGTGGATGATGATCTGTGGTTGTTGCTGCTTAATTTATTTAATTTCCATGTTTTGTATTACTATATCGAGTTATGTTTTCTCACCCTGCCTGCTTGGAAATGTTGCCTCCCATGTGGGTAACTTGCAGATAACCAAGAGTAGCTTCGAGGTGACGAAGAAGGTAGCTTGGAGGGTCTCGTTTATGTCTTTAAGTTTATAGGTGTCCTGCTCTGTGTCATGTAACATCGGGTTGGGATGGATTGCGAACTTCGTGTCCTTTTGATTTATGTTGGAATTTTATACTGATGATGTTGTTCTAGATTGGATAAGTTTCTTATGAAGTTTTTAATTGAATTTCAAATGACAAGTTGATTCCGCTGCGAGATTTTGATTTATTTTGATGATGTTTGAGTAACCCGTGTTACGGGACAGGACTATGAGAATTGTATGATGTTTTTGAATATGTACACCCGTGGCTGTGAATTTTACTCTGATAATATGAATTGTTTTCATAAAAATTGTATGTGGGGTAGAAGGGTGTTACACTATATCAGCTCCATAGAAGAAAAGACCAAGAATTGAGCCCAAAAGAGAAGAAAGGTGGGGAAATTGCATGATTCCGCCTCTTCCAGATGAAAGGTGTTCGCCATTACCCCCAGTTCAACTGAATGGTGCTCGCCATAGCAGAAAAGGAGGGAAATTCAAAGTCCATATGAATGGCGACCGCCATTAGCCCTACGACGATTGCCGTTGCTTCGCGGGAGCAGTTTTCTGAGGCAGTTCTTGCAGTTTGCAAGTTTAGTTTTCAAATTTTGAATTCAACTGCTTAGAGCCAGATTTTTCTATATATAGAGCATCAGAGGACTGCATTTGGCATCCAAGAACCTTGCGGAAGCGTTGCCGAAAATTCTAGCCTAACCACTTATATCATTCGCCATAGTATCAATCGCTCACATCGAGAGATTGATACATCTGTTGTACTTTTCGTTTCTACTGTTGTTGATGTACACTTGGATCATTTGCTTAATACAAATTTCATTTTCCGTTTAATTACTTTGCATCTCAGGTTATTTACTATTTGTCCATTTTACTGCATTTTGTTTACTTGTAATTGTATGCAGCAAAATTTAGATTTCGCACAGAAAAAACCTAAATCTGATCTTAATTAAGAACCAACCAATATGTATGTTTTAAAATTCAGAAATGTTAATGCATTAGCGTTAGATTTAATCATGTGTGAGTAGAATTGCTTTGAGTCCGTAGATTGAGGATCGTCGCTCCGACGGGACTCTGTAGAACCTTCGGTGTTTAAGTTTTGTTTTTAAAATTTTGGTATTGGTGTTTAATCTGAATTTAGGCAGCCTCGTCATGAGAGCGAGGGGTTGTTTAACAGTGTTTCATCAAGAGAGTGAGAGACACACCAAGGCGTGTCCAATAGAGCGAGAGTTTGAGGTAATCGCCGGATAGTAGGCATCGGACATTGAGCCTAAATGCAGCGAGAGCGCTTTAGGGCCTCATTTAGTTTATGTTAGTTTTCAAAAAGCACCTCTTAACTACCGAGCGAGCGAGAGTAAAATCTTGGGGTCATTAGGCGTGGCTTGGTTAAGACCGCGAGAGCATGAGGTCGAGCCTTTAAACTGGTATATCCTTCAGACCAATTTCAAGACCTTTGTTAACATTTGGATCTTACGGAGTCCCAAAGAGTACGGAAATCATTCTCCAGTCTCGTATTTACTATCGTTTTTCAAATCCCGTTAATAACCAAATTTCTTTTACCGCCAGATCTAGCCTTAGCTTTACACCGCAACACCCTATCACTCTAGGTTGATTATTAGTCCCTGTGGGTTCGACAACCTTTTTAATACTACACGATAAGTTGTATACTTGCAGCAGTAATCCGACCATTACACAAAGTCGCGACCAAGTTTTTGGCGCCGTTGCCGGGGACTCAATTTAGTCAATATTGTGATATTTTTGTTGCACAGTATAGACTAAGGCAACTTTTTATTTTTTCCTTTTTCGATTCGTCAGTTGTATGCCAAACACTCGCTCACAAGGCGAAGAGTTGGAGCAACCAGTCAACGAAATCGAACGTTACATACTTCTGAGACGCCGAATTAACGAATTCCTTCTTAGATATAACATCCCAGATCCTCTTATTCCCTACTCAGATTCGGAAACCGAATCAGAACCATAACAAAACATGGCAGATGGACCACAAAACCGTCCTCTAAAGTATTTTGCTATTCCGTCACAGGATGAACCACATAATAGCATTGCTGCCCCAGCTATTAACCGTAATGATTTCGAGCTAAAACCTTCGCTGATATCCGCAGTTCAACAAAACCAATTCTCAGGTAATGCTACGGATGACCCGAACCTTCATTTATCAATATTCGTGCAATATGCAGACACCGTAAAAGCCAATGGAGTTAGTTAAGAAGCAATTAGACTAAGACTTTTTCCGTTCTCATTGAGAGATAGAGCGAGGGCTTGGCTCCAGTCTCTACCATCCCACTTGGTGACAACATGGGACGAGTTGAAGAAAGTTTTCTTAGCCAGATATTTCCCACCAAGCAAGACCGCTATGCTGAGAGCCCAAATTAACGGATTTAAGCAAAAGGATAATGAATCTTTATTCGATGCTTGGGAGAGACACAAGGACATGTTGAGGTTATGCCCACACCATGGACTTGAAGAATGGATGATAATACATACCTTTTATGGCGGGCTGTTGTACAATACCAAAATGAATTTGTGTGCTGCCACAGGCGGTGGTCTAATGGATAAATCGTCTGCAGAAGCTTATGAACTCATAGAGACTATGGCTCAAAACCATTTCCAATGGGGAGGTGAACGTGCTATACAGAGAAACCTACTCTGAAAGGAGGAATGCATGAAGTTAACGGTATAGACCGAGTCAATGCTAAAGTGGACGCGCTTGCTTAAAAGATCGAAAGCTTAGCAATAGCACCTCCAGCAGCTACCGTAGCTGCGGTTACACCAAATTGTGAAATATGCGGAAACCCCGGGCATACTAACGCTGAATGTCAAGTGTTGGCTAGTACTCTTACCGACCAAGTGAACTACGCTCAAGGGAACCCATATTCAAACACTTACAATCCTGGCTGGAGAAATCACCTGAAATTTTCGCATAAGAATAACAATGCTTTAAATCCACCTAACCCAGCACCTGCTATTCCACCTGGATTTCAGAAAGGAGCGCAACCCGCTCCACCTCTACCAAAAAAATCAAATCTGGAAATCATGATGGAAAACTTTATGAATGCTCAAGCTCAGCAAAACAGGGATTTCGCAAACCAAAACGGTCACATGAGTGAATTGATGAAACAATTGTCAAGCAAGCTTGATGCTATGGCTACCCATAACAAAATGTTAGAAACTCAAATTTCTCAGGAAGCCCAACAACAATCAACTAACGCAGCCCCCGCTGGAGCATTTCCTGGCCAACCACAACCAAACCCAAAAGGTCATGCTAACGCTATTACTTTGCGAAGCAAAACAGAGTACGATGGACCTGTTGACCCGATATTCCAAAATTCAGCCATGCACCAAAATTTACCAAAGGGAACCGAGAAAATAAAAGAACCTAATACGGAGAAGGAAAATGAATGCGGAAAGGCCGCAGAGAAAGAAACGCCTTATGTGCCTCCGCCACCATATAAACCACCTGTGCCTTATCCCCAAAGACTAGCTAAATCCAAAAACGAGGGACAATTTAAGAAATTCGTAGAGCTTCTAAAGCAAATGAATATAACGATACCTTTCATAGAAGCTATTACGCAAATGCCCTCATATGCCAAATTCCTTAAAGAGATCCTATCAAACAAGAAAAAGTTAGAAGATAACGAAACTGTTATACTCACTGCCGAGTGTAGTGCCATACTTCAAAATAACATGCCTCCTAAACTAAAAGATCCAGGTAGCTTTTCCATACCTTGTGTAATCGGAAAGACTGTCATAGACAAAGCATTATGCAACTTGGGAGCCAGTGTTAGCCTAATGCCCCTATCCACATGTAATAAACTTGAATTAGGAGACCTGAGGCCAACAAAAATGTCGCTACAACTAGCAGACCGTTCTGTGAAATATCCAGTAGGTATGTTAGAAAACGTGCAAGTTCGTATAGGTCAGTTTTATATTTCGACGGATTTCGTGATAATGGACATTAAGGAAGATTCTAATATACCAATCATCTTAGGTAGACCGTTCTTTGCAACAGCTGGAGCTATAATAGATGTAAAGAAAGGAAAGTTAACCTTCGAAGTAGGGGAAGAAAAAATCGAATTTATCTTAGCCCAATTCCTAAAAGCCCCTGCTTTAGACCATTCGTGCTGTTTTCTAGATGTTATCGACAAATGCGTCAGAGAAATGGAGAAAGAACCGACAAGGTACACGGAAGTACTAAAGATTCCAGCCCCTCCAATATTCGAAGACGATAACTGGCATGAGCCATATGAAGATGACAGTCTAAGAGAATGCCTAGCACTCACACCCGATCCAATGCCTTGCCCAAAGAAACCATCTGTAGAACTCAAAACATTACCCAAAGATATAAGATATGAATTCCTAGATACTGAACTTGAAAAACCCGTAATAGTTAATGCTGATTTAGGACAAATAGAAACCGAGAAATTATTGGAAGTCTTGAGGAAGTATCCCACAGCTCTTGGATATAACATCTCCGATCTTAAAGGGATAAGTCCCTCTATATGTATGCATCGCATTATGATGGAGGAAGACTGTAAGACATCTAGAGAACATCAAAGACGGTTGAACCCTGTCCTAAGTGATGTAGTAAAGAGAGAAGTGCAAAAACTATTGGAAGCAGGAATCATATATCCGATATCTGACAGCAAATGGGTCAGCCCAGTGCATGTCGTACCAAAGAAGGGTGGTGTTACAGTTGTAACTAACGAAAAAGGCGAGTCCGTTGACAAACAAAAACTAGATGGAGGATGTGCATAGACTATAGAAAGCTGAATAAGGCTACTCAAAAATACCATTTTCCTTTACCCTTCATAGACCAAATGCTTGAACGGCTAACTAAACATTCATATTTTTGTTACTTAGACGGATACTCAGGATTTTTCCAAATACCTATTCATCCTAATGAACAAGAGAAAACCACATTCACTTGCCCCTATGGCACGTTCGCCTATCGTCGAATGCCATTTAGACTGTGTAATGCTCCCGCAACACTTCAGAGATGCATGATGTCGATCTTTGCTGATTTCATAGACGACATAATGAAGTCTTTATGGATGATTTCTCTGTATGTGGAGGAAGTTTCGAAAATTGTCTGTCAAACCTCGAGATGGTACTTGAACGATGCGTCAAAGTGAACGTTGTGTTAAACTGGGAGAAATGTCATTTCATGGTGCGACAAGGTATAGTTCTTGGACATGTAGTATCTGATAGAGGTATTGAAGTAGACAAAGCAATGATAGAAATCATAGAAAACCTTCAACCACCAAAAACAGTTAGAGAAGTACGAAGCTTTTTAGGACATGCCGGTTTTTACCGATGAT
The DNA here is from genome assembly GCA_022829125.1 of Lathyrus tuberosus. Taxonomy (NCBI): domain Eukaryota; kingdom Viridiplantae; phylum Streptophyta; class Magnoliopsida; order Fabales; family Fabaceae; genus Lathyrus; species Lathyrus tuberosus. Next base: position 709,615 of record JALAZF010000914.1, on the reverse strand, counting down.
TCATTAAAGACTTCTCTAAGATCACAAAACCATTGACTGGACTACTGATGAAAGAAGCTGAATTTATATTCGATGAAGAATGCTTGAAAGCATTTGAACATCTGAAGAATGCTCTTATTACCGCACCAATTATGCAACCACCTGATTGGAGTTTACCATTCAAAATAATGTGCGACGCTAGCGACTATGTTGTAGGTGCTGTCTTAGGACAGAGAAAGGATAAAAGGCTTCATGCTATTTACTACGTAAGTAGGACTTTGGACAACGCACAGATGAACTACGCGACCACAGAAAAGGAACTCCTAGCTATTGTGTTCGCCTTAGATAAATTTCGCTCCTATCTGGTAGGAGCAAAAATTATTATCTACACCGATCATGCCGCTATTAGGTACCTGTTGACTAAGAAGGATGCCAAACGAAGACTCTTGAGATGGATTTTGATTTTGCAAGAATTCTATTTGGAGATAAAGGATAAGAAAGGTACAGAGAACGTGGTAGCAGATCATCTCTCTAGGATTGAGGATCTAAAGCCCGAAGGAGTGCCTATAAACGATGATTTTCCTTACGACAGACTAGTAGCCCAGTTGGAAAGAGAAAGCAAAACTGTAGAATGTTCCTTGTTATTTCACGATGCAGAGACGAATGAAGTAGTAGAAGCAATCTATACAAAAACCACATTGCCATGGTATGCTGACTTTGTCAACTACCTAGCAGCCAAAGTGCTTCCACCAGATCTGACATACCAACAAAAGAAGAGGTTTTTCCATGATCTTAAAAAATATTACTGGGATGAACCCCTATTATTCAAGAGAGGCGCAGATGGAATATTTTGTCGATGTGTCCCTGAATCTGAAATAGAGGATGTCATATCCCAATGCCATGCTGCACCATACAGAGGACATGCCAGTACATTAAAAACACGCGCAAAGATATTACAATCTGGCCTCTTTTGGCCAAACCTTTGGAAGGACGTTCACATTGCCGTTATGAACTGTGACCGGTGCCAACACACTGGAAATGTTTCTAGACGCGATGAGATGTCGCAAAGGGGAATTTTGGAAGTCGAAGTCTTTGATGTATGGGGCATTGATTTCATGGGGGCCTTTTCCATCCTCTTTTGGAAACAAATACATACTCGTCGCAGTTGATTACGTATCAAAATGGATTGAGAGCTTCACATACAAATGACGCACGAGTGGTAGTAAAACTTTTCAAGAACATAATCTTTCCCAGATTCGGTGTACCAAGAATTGTCATTAGTGATGGTGGATCCCATTACATTTCGAATGTTTTCGGCAGGCTATTGCTTAAATACGGAGTACGACACCGAGTAGCAACACCCTATCACCCTCAAACTAGTGGACAAGTAGAGGTGTCGAATAGGGAGATTAAGCAAATTTTAGAAAAAACCGTTGCAACCTCTAGGAAGGATTGGTCTACTAAACTTCATGAAGCTCTGTGGGCTTACAGAACAGCCTACAAAACCTCCATAGGAACCACACCGTACAAACTAGTTTATGGAAAGTCATTCCATCTGCCTATGGAACTTGAGCATAAAGCTTATTGGGCCATTAAGACCCTGAATATGAATTATAAGGCAGCAGGCGAGAAAAGGATTCTCGATATCCATGAATTAGAAGAACTAAGACTAGATGCCTATGAAAATACTCGAATATACAAAGAAAGAACCAAGAAGTGGCATGATAAAAGAATAGCAAAGAAGGAGTTTAACGAAAGATATATAGTTCTTCTCTTTAACTCTAGGCTTAAACTTTTTCCCAGAAAATTATGTTCTAGGTGGTCCGGTCCTTTCGAAGTTACAAAGGCCCTACCAAGTGGAGCAGTTGAAATAAGAGGAAAGTCGAATGGGACGTTCTTTGTGAACGGCCAGAGACTCAAGCACTACCACTTAGTAGAAAACAAGGAATTCATCAATAATTACAAGTTGGAAGAGCTTCCCGCTCTTCCCAATAAATGATATCCTTTTCAATTCTAATGTCGAGCTTCCGACATTAAACAAAGCGCTCTGTGGGAGCTAAACCACGATCTTTAGTTTTTATTTTTATTTTATCCTTTATTATACTTTGTTAGTTTTAGGACACTGCATGCATGTTTAGTATTAAGTCTATGCAATATGCATCACTGTTTGTCGTATCTCATTATTTTTGCTAGCATTATTATTATTATGATTATTATTACTATTTTTATCTTACTAACGTGTAGCTAATAGTATTATTCCCCTAATATTGTAATGTTTTTCAATTTTTAGGAGACCCTTCTCTAGGAAACCTTTGACCGGCTACCATGCAGACTTTTGAAAACCGTGCCGTTGTTTTCAGGAACGATGTCCAAAGGCGTCGATTTGAGGCTTTGTCTCAAAGAGACTTTGGTCTGTCCATCTATCCTGACGACTCGGCCATCCAAACCCTTAGCATCCGAGACAGTGTTGTTTTCCTTCTGAGCCAGATAGGTTGGTCTCACTTTTCTCTAGAGAAGAGATTTAGCACTTACCGTAGCCTGACATTGGAGTTCCTTAGCTCCCTCTATTATGATGCCACCCGTGGTTTCGGATTTGGCCGTGGGTTGGCTACCTTCAGGTTATTTGGAAACAAGTACAAATTCACCCATCATGAATTCGCTGAATTATTGGGTTTTCCTAATGAACCCGATGTTGTGACCAAAACCCCTGCTGATGCCTTCACTAGCCATGATCTTCAACATTTCTGGGGTACCATAACCGGAAGCGGTATTGCCAAACCTGATGTTATGTTCTCTGAAAGCATCCACAACCCTGGATGGAGATATTTCCATAAGGTTCTTGCTCACATCTTCTTTGGAAAAGAAGAGAACTTTACATCTGTGTCGAGGGATGAGCTATATATCATGCTCTGCGCATCCCAGGGAAAGCCTGTCAATGCAACCCTGTATTTGCTTGCTAATTTCATTCGTATTGCCCGTGATTCCTTTGAACCGATCTTGATAGGTGGGCTGGTGACTATGATTGCTGATGCAATTGGGATGAGGTACCATTTGAACCGTTCCTTTGCATTCTGTGGTTTTCGCCCGATGGACATTAGTTTTTGTTTCAACAGAGGCATTATTGCTAATCTTGGCCCGGTTGAATTCGAGTTACTTATCGATAATGTTGTAGTCCATACTTTCACCTTACCCAACCATGAAAAGACCAGTGTGCACAATAAGGACAATTGGCTCTATGATTTGGAGGTCGTCAATGAGTTTCTGACTCCACCCGACTCTCCTCAGGCTTACAAAAACCGAGATACCATTATGTCTGCCGAGGCCACTCAAGATTCCGAGGTCGATCCTGATATACCACCTTTGAATGTAGCTGCTGCTATTAATGCTCTCCAAGCTGAAGTAGATTCCTTCCGAGATGAGATTTCCTCTCTCCGAGTCGACTTCATTGGACTAATGGATGTTGTACACGAGGAGTTGGACCATATGTTCCAAATTGTCTACTCTCTTAGACAACATCGTGGATGATCCATAGCCGAACCTATTTCCCTGTTTTCTTAGGATAGTTTGCTTACATGTATAGTGTTTCCCCTTCTTGTATCGTTTGAATTGTTATTTTCCATTCCACTGTGTACCGTCGGGATGCCGACGCGTAATTGTAATGCACTTCAGTTTCGTTAATGCAAGTTTCTCTTTAAATTTCTATTTTTAGTATTTTAAATCCTTACTTAACTTGTTCTTAATGTTTAGAAAATCTAGGTTTGTCAAGAAAAAAAACCAAAAACCAAAAAATTAGTAACCAATGTGCATTCTGCAAACCAAAAAAGGCGTTCGCCATATGCATAAAGGCGTTCGCCGTGCTTTTGAATAGGCAAAACACGCATTTTTCTTCGTGAAACACGACGTTGCCTCCTTTATTCCCATTCAATACACTCTTACATGTCCCTAGTTCCCCCTAAGTACCTAGTAAACCCTTCATCATCTCACATTAACTCCATCTATCCATATTCATCCACTAAATCCTTATTTAAACACCCCTAACCAACACATTACCATTCATCTTTCTCATACCCACTATCCATTTCTCTACCCACTTCAGAAAAATCCCACAACCACCATCTTCCTAAGAAACAACTATGGCTACTAACCAAGAGATAGATTACATGGGCATTGAGTTCCCTGACGAAAAAATAGGAGCCACCATGCATTCCAACTTCCACCGAGTATCCAAGAGGCCAGTCTATGCCACGTGGTATCCAGAGCCCGAGACTCTTCGCACCTTGGGTCTTTATGATAGCGTTTCATGGATGCTCAGGAACTTAGGTATGACTCATTTCTGCTCTATGTTTAATCCTTCTTCCGTTAGACTTACCTATAAGTTTCTTAGTTCAGTCCGATACGTCCATGACCTTAACCGCACTACCAGAACCACCTACTTCAGGATGTTTAACGTTGATTATTCGCTCACTCATGAGCAGATAGCTGAATACTTTGGTTTTCCTACCGGTGAGGGTCTTGCAACTCAAGCACCCTTGGACAGTGATTAGGAGGATGGAGCCTTCCAATTCTGGCATCAAATAACCAACTCAAGAGCCACCAAATGGGAGGGCTTGAAAGCCACGACCATCCATAACCCTTATATTCGCTATTTTCACTGCACCCTCGCCTCCACCATCTTCGGCCGTGAAAACCCAGGAAATGTGAATTCTAAGGATTTGTTCTTTATCCACTGTGCACTTTTCCAGACTCGTGTGAATCCTACACCGTTCCTTCTTGCCCACTTTATTAGTGTAGCAAACAGAGTCGGTGGTTCCATCTGTATAGGCGGTATCATTACTGCCATTGCCATCTGTTTGGACTTAGAGGCCGATTTAGAAAACGAAGAGAGCGTACCTTGTCTCTATGCTGACATTGACTTTTGCTGTAATGCGCGGCTTGTCAAGAGTTTGCATCGTAACAAGTATTACTTTATGGTCCGGACACACGAGTTTCGAGGTTTTTCTTTGCCAAATGTTGAGCGTACTAATGTGCGTCGAAGCGCCAATTGGCTATTTGATTTAGAAGCCCATGATGTAGAGGCAGAAAGCGTCGAGAGGCACTACCGTGATGTCATGGGGCAGCATTCTGAGCAGCCCCGTCCTCATTGCCATACCACTGACATTCCTGGGTCTAGCACCCAAGCACACACGGCACCCTTTTCTGATTTTGCAGGTATTCGTTCGTCATTGGATGAAGTTATGCCAGAGCTCAGGCAGCAGAGAGAGAGAGATGCCGTGCGTGATGTGCAGATGCAGGAGTTAGAGAGGAGGCAGTACGAGTTCATGGCCAGGGCTGAGTCGGATTTGAGAGATGTTGTTTCGGAGATGGCGGGACTGCGCAGAGAAGTAAACCGAATCGCAAATTGTGTCCACCATGTCCCCCAAGATAACCCAGCCATTATGCAGGATAGACACGATCGTGGAGGGCGTGCTCGCTATCATTGATTGTATCCAGGTTCTATCGCTCCTTTTTTCACCTTAGATTAAGACATTGAGGACAATGTCTAATTTAAGTGTGGGGGGGGGGGGGGAGCCGTTTATTGCTTTTATTTATTTCTTGCTTTCTAGTTTAGTTCGTTTTTCATTATCGAGTTATATGCACGTTTGAGTCGTTTTTACTTTACGTTTTTCTGTGTCTAATAACTCCCATATTGACCCCAATTTCAAAAAAATTTGTTTAGACTCAAAGGCATGACGCGTTTAGTATAGGTTGTTTCATTCTTTGATTTAGGCTAGGTAGGCGGACTTGGGAAAGTTTTGAAAATGTCGGTACCGTTCCTACACCTTAGATTCCCCAAATATGTGATATTGATTTAAATAGACCTTATGCCTAGCTTCTTAGAAGTAACCTCTTGATTAGTTTATTCTAGCAGTTAGCATCATCCTTATGTACGAACTAAGTAATGAGCCGATGCAAATATGTGTGATCTCAAAAGTTGATTTATGTGATTTTTATAGAACAATGCAAATGAAAGACATGTTCCCTCTAAGTTAGGTGGTCCTCACCCGACCATTTAGCCTAAAGATTCGGACTCTTGAAATTCGTAAGCAAAAGAAAGCATAAAAAAGATTAAAAAAAAAAGAAAAAAAAATTGTTGAATAAGAGATCATAAACACTAACAGGTTCGTTTGCCATGTAAGTACAAAGGATAACGGGCTTAATATGATTGCGCTCAAATGAAAAAGAGGTGAAATAAGATGAAGGATATATGTCTAGGTATAATTTCATGATTTGAATTGGTATTGCATAGGAAGGGAGTTTTCGTCCGCTTTTGTGGAGTTGTGTCATTACAGTATCCTTGTTTTCATTATTCAGTACCTATCCGTTTCACTGTATCCTAGCAACCTTGTGCTTAGACTATTTTTGTCGTTCCTAAGAGTCGAGACATAATGCTTACTGTTTCATTGCATAAGGAGTTTGCTTGAGAACAAGCAAAAGCCTTAGTGTGGGGGAGTTTGATGACTCAATTTCGTATCATTTATTCCGATTCAATTCAAGCATATTTTATCGTATTTTTATTGAGTCATTGTCATTTTGTGTATTGTTTGCTTATGTTTTCATTTCTTTTCCATTTACAGGTCCTATATCAGCTCCATAGAAGAAAAGACCAAGAATTGAGCCCAAAAGAGAAGAAAGGTGGAGAAAATGCATGATTCTGCCTCTTCCAGATGAAAGGTGTTCGCCATTACCCCCAGTTCAACTGAATGGCGCTCGCCATAGCAGAAAAGGAGGGAAATTCAAAGTCCATATGAATGGCGACCGCCATTAGCCCTACGACGATCGTCGTTGCTTCGCGGGAGCAGTTTTCTGAGGCAGTTCTGGCAGTTTGCAAGTTTAGTTTTCAAATTTTGAATTCAACTGCTTGGAGCCAAATTTTTCTATATATAGAGCATCAGAGGACTGCATTTGGCATCCAAGAACCTTGCGGAAGCGCTGCCGAAATTTCTAGCCTAACCACTTATATCATTCGCCATAGTATCAATCGCTCACATCGAGAGATTGATACATCTGTTGTACTTTTCATTTCTACTGTTGTTGATGTACACTTGGATCATTTGCTTAATACAAATTTCATTTTCCGTTTAATTACTTCGCATCTCAGGTTATTTACTATTTGTCCATTTTACTGCATTTTGTTTACTTGTAATTGTATGCACCAAAATTTAGATTTCGCACAGAAAAACCTAAATCTGATCTTAATTAAGAACCAACCAATATGTATGTTTTAAAATTCAGAAATGTTAATACATTAGCGTTATATTTAATCATGTCTGAGTAGAATTGCTTTGAGTCCGTAGATTGAGGATCGTCGCTCCGACGGGACTCTGTAGAACCTTCGGTGTTTAACTTTTGTTTTTAAAATTCTGGTTTTGGTGTCTAATCTGAATTTAGGCAGCCTCGTCGAGAGAGCGGGGGGTTGTTTAACAGTTTTTCGTCACGAGAGTGAGAGACATACAAAGACATATCCAGTAGAGCGAGAGTTTGAGGTAATCGCCGGATAGTAGGCATCGTACATTGAGCCTAAATGCAGCGAGAGCGCTTTAGGGCCTCATTTAGTTTATGCTAGTTTTCAAAAAGCACCTCTTAACTACCGAGCGAGCGAGAGCAAAATCTTGGGGTTATTAGGCGTGGTTTGGTTAAGACCGCGAAAGCGTGAGGTCGAGCCTTTAAACTGGTATATCCTTCAGACCAATTTCAGAGACCTTTGTTAACATTTGGATCTTACGGAGTCCCAAAGAGTACGGAAATCATTCTCCGGTCTCGTCTTTACTGTCGCTTTTCAAATCCCGTTAATAACCAAATTTCTTTTACCGCCAGATCTAGCCTTAGCTTTACACCGCAACACCCTATCACTCTAGGTTGATTATTAGTCCATGTGGGTTCGACAACCTTTTTAAGACTAGGCGATAAGCTGTATACTTGCAGCAGTAATCCGACCATTACACAAAGTCGCGACCAGTGCTCAGGCATGGCTCATGGGGGTTGAGAAGATTTTTCATGTGATAGCTTATACTGGGGAACATAAAGTACTGTTTGGTACTCATATGTTATTAGAGGAAGCTGAAGACTAGTGGGATAATGCATGTCAAAGACTGGAGGCTGTAAGTGTAACACCCCAGAATTTGATTAATTTAATTAATCAAATTATTCGTATTTTATTTAATTATTTGATCTTTGGTGTGCTTTTAAATAAATATATATTTTGAAATATGTGTGCATATGGGGTATCTGTGGGGGTTTGTGAGAGCATTGGCAAGGTGGTAGAAGAATTAGAAAATTAGAATACATAAAAATTTATTATTTTTAATTAATAATTAAAATAATTGGAATTATAGTTATTTTGATTTATTAATTAACATAAAATAGGAAAACTAAAGAATATTATGGGATTGGTGAAAGTTGTCTCTTAAGTTGGGCCTTAGTGTAATATTTAGGAGTTGGGATAATTAGGTTAGGGATAAATAATGATTAGTAGAGTTTTGGAGAAAAACAGCACGTGAAAACGGACTTTTGGGAGAAAAGTGGCAAGACAAGAGGCCAGGGCTTGAAAAGTGAAGGAGAACCTTGAGCATTCTGAATCTTTCAAACAATCTAAGGTAAGGGGGATAAAGGGCTTTCTCTATGGGTGTATAGCATGAAAGGGTAGATATGAGAGGTCCTTACTCTTTTTAAGGGCTATTGAAATTGTTCATAGATTGTTGTTGATGATGTGTGGTTCTAAAAATTCGTGAACTGAGATGTTATTATTTAATTTTCGTATGTTGAATTACATGTATATTATTCTATTTTTGTTCCTATGTGTTTATTCCATTGTTGAAGTTGTTAAGAGTATGATCATAAACATGAATTGATGAAATTGAATGAATTAAATGGTGTGATTATGTGATTTAACATTTCCTAATGATGTTATAACATGTGATATAGATTTATGGGAGTTTAGGATGTTTGGGACTGAAATTAGGGAGTTTTGGGGATTCTGCAGAGGAAAATCGTGTTCTGTATTTTTGCATGTCTAAAATATTTTGCTTAGTGAGGCTGAGTTCGCTTAGCCAGATCTTGCTTAGCGAGTTACTATATTTGCTGAAGCGAGCGTGACAGGGTAAAGGTTTTGGGGTTTTTGTGAGTCTCACTTAGCGAGCGATACGTCACTCAACGAGCCAGTGTTTCGCTTAGCGAGAGTTACAGTGAAAAGTTGTTTTTTATGTCTATTTGTCTGTCCGTTTTCCAATTTCAGCGATTGTTGGTTGCTGTTTGGTGATGTTCAATACAATAAATTGACCTGGTTGATTTATGTGTGAATATATGTTGTGGAATGCATGAATAATTGGGAGAATTATTGCACATGTTTGATGAAGAACTAATGTTGAGATGATTTGACATAATTTAGTGATGTGTGTGAACCTATATTTGATGTAGTGCTACTGCTTGGTGATACTTTTGGGGATATTGCGTGTTGTTAAAATTCATGCATTATGGTGTACGGGCTTCAATTCAGTTTTGGTGTGCTATGGTCCGGTGGTGTGGATTTAGGAGCGAGTAGTTGGTTCCATGTGGGAATCCGAGAAGTTTTACTTATGGTGATAGTAGCAAATTGGTGTGCTTTAGTCCTATGGTGGGGATTCAGGAGTGATATAGACCTGTGTTGTCCATAATTGTACCACATGCATAAGTGTCACATTGTGTCATGAGTCGCATTTCATACATATATATATATATATATATATATATATATATATATATATATATATATATATATATATATATATATGCATGTTGTTATGAATGGGTGAGAAATATCGGTGATGTTTATTTGTGTATTTGAATGTGTGTCCTGTCGTATGTTTCTCTACCTCCGCATTCTTTACACTATTCATATTGAATGTTGTTTCTCACCTTTTTGCTTCATGTTGTCCACCATGGACATCTTGTAGATAACCAGGAGTGGGCATTGTTGTTGTGTGTTGAAGGTGGCTTGTTGGAGCTACTCTTCGTTTTTCTTTATTTATCGTTTTATCGCACTTAGTAGTTTTTAGTGCTCCGATTGTGTTACATTGGGGTGAGAGTTTGTTATGTTTATGTTGAAGTTGATATTGGTGACACCTTAAATTGTCGTGTAAATCTTTTAAATAAGTTTTAGGGTCTAAGGTGTTACATAGTGGTATCAGAGCAGATCGATCTATCCAGCCAAGTTTTTGACATGCTAATTGTCCCTAGTATGTGACATGAGTGTGTGCACACTATAGATGCATTATTTCTTCTAATGTCTATTTGTGGGTGTGCAGAGTAATAGCTAGAAGAAACGATCGTGAAATTGTTTATACTTTAGAGTCAGTGGCTCACGTGTTGTAGGGTCTACAAAATCATCAAGGGGCTAATGATGAGTTCTGTGGGCTGGAGAAATTTCAGATAAATAATCTACCAACTTTCAAGGGCATATATGTTCCAGAGGGTGCACAGAAAGGGCTCAGAGAGTTTGAGAATATTTTTCGAGTGATGGTGCACTGAGGTCCATAAGGTGAAGTTTGGTACTTAGATTACTTAGGCTGTGTTCCGAGTTCATTTCCTAGAGAAGTACTTTCCTAAGGATGTGCGCAATAAGAAGGAGATTGAGTTCCTCGAGCTAAAGCAAGAAAATATGACTGTTGTTGAGTATGCTGCTAAGTTCAAAGAGCTGATGAAGTTTTGTCCATACTACAATGGTGCGATAGCAGAGGGGTCGAAGTGTATCAAGTTTGGGAACAGATTGCGTCCTGAGATCAAGCAAGGTATTTGTTATCATGAGATTCGCTGATTTCCTATGCTGGTGAATTAGTACAAGATATATGATGAGGATAAAAAAGGTTATTCTGCTCAATATAAGAGTCTTAGTGATAAGAAATGAAAGAATCAGTATCGTGGGAAACTGTATAGTGCCCCAGCTGACAAGGGGAAGTAGAGGATTTCAAATGAGAGAAAGCAAAGTGGAGGAGAGACTCTCGCTTCTATCAAGTGTTTCAAGTGTGGCGAGTTTGGCCACCTTGCTAATGATTGCAAGAATAATGTTCTGAGGTGCTTCAAATGTTGAAAGATAGGTCACAATATTGCAGATTGCAAGAGTGTTGGGCCGACTTGTTATAACTGCAGCGAACAGGGTCATATTAGTACTATTTGTCAAATGCCAAAGAAGGTTCATTTTGGTGGGAAAGTTTTTTCTTTGAGTGGGTCAGAGACTACTAGCTCAAACAGATTGATTTGAGGTACGTGCTTTATTAATGGTATTCCTTTTATTACTATTATTGACACGAGTGAAACACATTATTTTGTTTTGCTTGAGTGTGTTGAGAGGTTGGGTTTGAAATTGTCTACTATGGTTGGTAGTATGGTTGTTTATACCCCATCTTGGGCCCGGTAATTACTTTGTGGCTTTGTTTAAATTGTCCACTGGCTATTTATGGTAAATTATGCTATAAGGGGACTGAACTACTCTCGGTTTTGGAGGAACCAAGATAAATTATGTGTGTTCTTTTGTCATTTACTTGCTTCTGATTATTATTCTGTTGCATCCATATTATCAGAATCTGAACTCTGTTCATAAGTAATGCAAATTGGAGAACATAATTCAACCCCCCCTTCTTGTGTATTTTTCTCACCTTTATGTTACATAGTGGTATCAGAGCAGGTCGGTCTATTCGACCAGGTTTTGTAATGATGTTCATTCCCTAGTATGCGACATTTGAATGAACATTGTCAATGAATGTTTCTTCTAATAGATTTTTGATGATCCGGGAGGTGCTCAGGCATGGCTCAGAGAGATCGAGAAGATTTTTGAATGATGGCTTGTACTGAAGATTTGAAAGTACTGTTTGGTACACATGTTTGTTAGAATAAGAATTGATTCTACATTTCTAATAGTTTTGATGATAACAAACATTATATTATTTAGAACTTGATGCTCCTTAATTCATTTTGTTTAATATGTAGGGAAGTTCTAATTAAAGATGTTCTGATATATAAGTATCACAAGATCTCATCCAAGCGAAGTTCTAATCAAGCGAAGTTCACAAGATCTAAGCAAAGCGAAGTTCTAATCAAGCGAAGTTCACAAGATCTAAGCAAAGCGAAGTTCTAATCAAGCGAAGTTCACAAGATCTAAGCAAAATGAAGCTCTAATCAAGCGAAGCTCTGATATGGAAAAATCACATATCCAAACTAGCTAAGTTCTAATGAAGGATGTCTCACGCTTCAGCACCAAAGCTGTATCAAGCCAGAAACTCTGATATTGCATCTAATCAACGGGGACTCTGATACGCTATCCTCCTATTTATGAGTATCACAAACCAACGGATTAAATCAGACAAGATCTATATTTTTGGAAAGAAGCATTAAAATGCATTATTATCCTCTCCAAAAATAACTCACTCGTCTCCAACGGATCAAATCTTCTCGTCTATTTAAAGGAGTCCCTGCAGATGACCAAGATACTTTTTGCGCACATACTTTTCACAATTCTTAAATCTCACCTGCTTTTATATTTTGATAAAACATTGTGTAAAAAAATCACGGTTGTGATAAAGCTTACTAGAAGCACTTGTTTTTATTTGATATTCCTTGAGAAAACCAAGTTGTGGTTAAAACTCAAGAAGAGTGACGGTTGTTACTGAAATTGTGTAATCTTAAACTGATTAGTGGATTAAGTCCTCAAGAAAGAGGCGAAATCACCTTGGCGGGTGGACTGGAGTAGATTAAGTTCAATCGAACCAGGATAACCAACGTGTCCTTTGCCTTATAATTTTAAAAACTCCAATTCAACCCCCCCCCCCCCCTTCTTGTGTTTTTTCGTTTCTTCAATTGGCATCAGAGCGCCTGGTTCTAGGTGCTAACACTTAACCGTGCCAGATAAAAGATCCTTCACGAAAAAGCACTATGGCGGAATCCGTTCAGAACTACAACGACAAAATCAGTGGCAAACCATCGGTGTTTGACGGCGAAAACTTTGATTACTGGAAAGATCTAATCGAAAGTTTCTTTCTAGCTCATGACGGTGATCTCTGGGATATGGTAACAGATGGTTACACTCACCCTGTCGGAAAAGACGGTCAGAAGATTGAAAGGAAAACCATGACGGATCAACAAAAGAAAGATTTCAGAAATCATCACAAGGCCAGAACGATTCTCCTCAGCGCAATCTCCCACACAGAATATGAAAAGATCACTAACAGAGAATCAGCCAAACACATATTTGATTCTCTGAGAATGACGCATGAAGGCAACTCTCAAGTCAAAGAGACTAAAGCTCTGGCACTCATCCAGAAGTATGAAGCCTTCAAAATGGAAGAAGATGAAACAATTGAGAAAATGTTCTCAAGGTTTCAAATTGTAGTTGCTGGACTAAAAGTTCTGAATAAAGGGTACTCAACATCAGATCATGTCAAGAAAATCATCAGGAGCTTACCAAAAGTGTGGAGACCCATGGTCACAGCACTTAAACTCTCCAAGAACCTCAATGAAATATCTCTTGAAGAACTAATCAGCTCTCTAAGAAGTCACGAGATAGAACTAGAAGAAGATGAACCCCAGAAGAAAGGTAAGTCTATTGCTCTTAAATCTAAATATAAATCTGAAACTAAAGCATTTCAGGCAGAAGAAGAAAGCTCTGGTGGCTCCTCAGAAGAAGATGAACTATCACTCCTTTCCAGAAGAATCCAACAACTATGGAAAAATAGGCAACGAAAATTCAGAAACTCTAGAAGATCAAGCAGTCATTCTGAACCATCCTCTGAACACAAAAAGTCTAGAAACAAAGAGGTGGTGTGTTACGAATGCAAGGAACCTGGACACTACAAAAGTGATTGCCCTAAGCTGCAGAAAGAAAAGCCAAAGCCAAATAAAAAGTTTAACAAGGAAAGAAAGAAAAGTCTTATGGCTACCTGGGATGACTCGGAATCTTCTGAAGCAGAATCAGAATCAGAAAATGAACACGCGAACATTGCCCTAATGGCCAACATATCAGATGATTCAAACTCATCAGAATCAGACTCTGATTTAGAAACTAAAGAGGTATTCTCTAACTTTTCTAGATCTCAATTAGAAGAAAGTTTGTCAGAAATTCTTGAAAACTATCAGAAACTTCAGCTCAAATATAAGAATCTGAAACACGATCTGGTATCTGAGTCTGAAGAGAACAGAAAGCTAAAAGCAAAAAATTCTGAGTTAAAAAAAACCGTTTCAAAACTCAACTCTTTTGAAAAATCTCAGAAACAATCTGATTCAGAAGTTTCCACTAGTTCTAATAATGTCCTAAAAAATTACGACTATAGTTTTCAAAAATTTCTAACTAAAAACATTGACAGAAGCAAAATGGCTTCAATGATCTATGGAGTTAGTAGAAATGGGAGAAAAGGCATAGGTTATGTTAATCCTAAAGGTGAAGCTCCATATAAACCAAAGCAAGTTGATGATATGATCATAAAATACACTCCTTTAGACTCTCACTTCACATACGGACACAAACATGACTTAAAGTATACCAGTGAATCTTACTCTTCAAATTCTATTGAGAAACCAAAGCTCAATCAGAATTCTGTGAACACTAACAAACAAGGACCCAAAGAAAAATGGGTACCTAAGGAAAAAATCCTATATGTTGCAGATGTCTTTAACAGCAAGATTGAAACACCAATCATGGTACCTGGACTCTGGATGCTCGCGACACATGACGGGAAGAAAGCATATGTTCCAAAGTCTGGAACTTAACGCTGGAGGGTATGTAGGTTTCGGAGGCAATCAGAAAGGTAAAATCATTGGCTCTGGAACCATAGGTAACGACACTCTACCCTCTATATCTAATGTCTTATTAGTAGTAGGATTAATGCATAACTTGTTATCCATAAGTCAATTAAGTGATAGCGGTTATGATATAATCTTCAATCAAAAGTCCTGTAAGGCAGTTAGTTAGAAAGATGGAACAATCCTCTTTAATGGAAAGAGAAAGAACAACATTTACAAAATAAAACTTTCTGAACTAAAAAGTCAGAATGTAAAATGTCTTTTGTCTACTGAAGACGAACAATGGGTCTGGCACAGAAGATTGGGGCATGTTAGTATGAGAAGAATATCTCAGATTAACAAACTCAATCTGGTCAGAGGACTTCCTAATCTGAAGTTCAGCTCAGATGTTCTGTGTGAAGCATGTCAAAAAGGCAAGTTTTCCAAACCCTCTTTTAAATCAAAAAATGTTGTTTCTACCTCCAGACCATTAGAACTTCTTCATATAGATCTGTTTGGACCAGTGAAAACTGCATCCATCAGTGGCAAGAAGTATGGATTAGTAATCGTAGATGACTATAGCAGATGGACATGGGTAAAGTTCTTAAAACACAAGGATGAGTCACTCTCTGTATTCTCTACTTTCTGCAACCAAATTCAGAATGAAAAAGAGTTTAGAATTGTAAAAGTCAGAAGTGATCATGGTGGGGAATTTGAAAACAAAAATCTAGAAACATTTTTTAATGAAAATGGCATTTCTCATGATTTCTCTTGTCCTAGAACTCCACAACAAAATGGAGTTGTAGAGCGCAAGAATAGAACTCTACAAGAAATGGCCAGAACCATGATCAATGAGACTAACATGGCTAAACACTTTTGGGCAGAAGCAGTTAATACAGCGTGTTACATTCAGAATAGAATCTCTATAAGGCCTATTCTGGAAAAGACTCCATATGAATTGTGGAAGAACAGAAAGCCCAACATTTCTTACTTCCATCCTTTTGGATGTACATGCTTTATCTTAAACACTAATGATCCTCTGAACAAGTTTGATTCTAAGGCACAAAAATGTTTCATGTTAGGATACTCTGAACGTTCAAAAGGATACAGAGTATATAACACAGAAACACGAAGTGTGGTAGAATCCATTTGTGTCAGATTTGATGATAAGCTTGGCCTTCAAAAGCCAAAGCATGATGAATCTCTTGTAGAAATAGAAGTTCAAATAACAGGCACTGAAACCAGATCATCAGAAAAACTGGCGAGCAAAACAGAAGGAAACTCTAATTCTGAAGAACCCATCCAGAAAAGACTGTCCAGAAGTTCTCTAACTCATCCCGAAGACAAAATTCTGGGAAAGAAGGATGACCCAATCAGAACAAGATCCTCATTCAAAAAGACTGAAGAATCTCTAGTGGGATTAGTCTCTCTGATAGAACCCACTACAATTGACGAAGCACTCACAGACAATGATTGGATCCTCGCAATGCAGGAAGAACTGAATCAGTTCACCAGAAACGACGTTTGGGATCTTGTTCCTAAACCCAAAGGCTTCAACATCATTGGAACCAAATGGGTCTTCAGAAACAAACTAAATGAACAGGGAGAAGTTGTCAGAAACAAAGCACGACTGGTTGCACAAGGTTATAGTCAGCAAGAAGGGATAGACTATACAGAAACCTTTTCTCCAGTCGCAAGGTTAGAATCTATCAGACTTTTAATTTCATATGATGTAAATAATGACATCACTCTCTATCAGATGGATGTCAAAAGTGCGTTTTTAAATGGTTACATTGATGAAGAAGTTTACGTGCATCAACCCCCTGGTTTTGAAAACACAAAACATCCAGAATATGTTTATAAACTTAAGAAATTGTTATACGGTCTAAAACAAGCTCCCAGAGCTTGGTATGAGAGACTAAGTAACTTTCTCTTAGAAAATGATTTTACCAGAGGGAAGGTGGACACAACTTTATTCTGTAAGTCATTTAAAAATCACATTCTGATCTGTCAGATATACGTAGACGATATAATTTTTGGATCCACTAAAAGCTCCTTGGGGCAAGAATTTGCTAAGACTATGCAGGCAGAGTTTGAAATGAGCTTAATGGGAGAACTCAAGTTTTTCTTGGGAATTCAAATCAACCAAACTCCAGAAGGAACTTACATACATCAAAGCAAGTATGTCAGAGACCTTCTGAAGAAATTTCAAATGTCAGAAAGTAAGCCTTCCAAAACTCCTATGCATCCCACATGTATTCTGGAAAAAGATGAGGTAAGTAAGAAAGTAGAACAGAAGCTCTACAGAGGTATGATTGGTTCTCTCCTTTATTTAACTGCTTCAAGACCTGATATTCTCTATAGCGTTTGCCTTTGTGCTAGATTCCAATCAGATCCTAGAGAATCTCACTTAACAGCTGTTAAGCGAATTTTCAGATATCTGAAAGGTACTACTAATCTTGGTCTTTGCTATAGAAAGTCCAGAGAATACAAATTGGTAGGATACTGTGACGCTGACTTTGCTGGAGACAGAATAGAAAGAAAAAGTACATCTGGAAGCTGCCAGTTTCTGGGAAACAACTTAATCTCTTGGTCCAGCAAAAGACAATCCACCATTGCACTATCAACTGCTGAAGCTGAATACATAGCTGCAGCTGGATGCAGTACTCAGATGCTCTGGATGAAGAATCAGCTTGAAGACTTTCACATTTACGAGAGTAACATCCCTATCCTCTGTGACAATACTTCTGCCATCTGTCTTTCTAAAAATCCTATTCTACATTCTAGGGCTAAACATATAGAAATTAAACATCATTTCATTAGGGACTATACTCAGAAGGGAATTCTTTGCTTAAAATTTATAGACACAGACCATCAATGGGCTGATGTTTTCACCAAACCCCTTGCTGAAGATAGATTTAATTTCATTCTGAAAAATCTTAGTATGAAAGCTTGTCCAGAATGAAAAATGTAATTTCTATATTTTTAACTCTCAGAACTTCTTTTCTTTTGTGAACATCTGACCAATAAATTCTTCAGAAGTGAGAAGAAAGATTGCATCAGAATCTATTCAGAAGATCTGAACTTTTCATTTCAAGGATAGATCATTAAATTCACTCTAGCAAACACGTGTCAACCTACGCTCCAGATTTTCTTTGATGATGAACGCGTGTCAAACTCTGGAAAACTGAAACGTCTGTGTTGACATATTGAGGCGCCAAGTCACATCGGTAACTGTTCCAAAAATTTCTCACGCTATCTCCCTTGTCAGAAATCATTACGGCTATTAATCATGATGTTATTGTTTTTAATTGCTATTTAAGTCTTGGTCTCTCTTATATATAAATGTCACTTCTAACACCCTCACACGCTCACTATCACTCACTAGCTCTCTTTCGTCTTCTCCGTATTATTTGCATTTCTTGTTTTGCTGCCTACATTTCTTGTTTCTCTGTGTTCCCAAAACCCTAAGTCTGTGAACAATGGCCTCCTGCTCTCAACAAAGCTCTCAAAAAGAAATGTCTCAAGAATCAGCTGACCAAGTCATTGGAGAAAGGTACGTTGAGCCTTCAAGAACTCTCCTCACCCCCTTTGCCTCTCTTGAAGTTCTCTGTGAGCTCATCGTCGATTTTGAAAGCATGAAGGACAATGGGTATGACCTTACTCCTGAGATTGAGTTTCAAGGATGGAACAAATACTTCAATCGCTTAATGGGTCCAGTTTTTCCCAAACTCGTTAAGGAATTCTGGATTTTTGCATCGGTCTCAAAACATCAAGTAACTTCGTATGTTATGGGAAAGAAGGTTGTCATCACTGAAGATCTTATTGGTAAGCTGATTGATCATGATGGATCAGGAATCAGATGCAGTGAGATGGAAAAGGGCACTGATCTAAATACTATCTCAAAGGAAATCTTCACCTCCGGTCAACACTCCAACAAAATCAAAGACCTAAAGGATCGTCACAGAATTTGGGCCAGAATCATTCTTGGGTGTATCTATCACAGGAAACCTTCAAGCTCGTCTGACTACATCAACAACAATCAACAGTATCTCCTATACCTCATCTCCACCTTTACCAAAGCAAATCTTCCCTACTGTTTATTCAATCATCTGAAGAACAGTGTCAAAGAAACAAGAGAAGATGAAAGAACCAAGAGAGATTGGATTCCTCTAGGTAGACTTATATCAGATATTCTTACAGAGAATAAGCTGATAGATCACTTAACTGAAGCTCGGGAAATCTCTGATCTAGAAACTATTGCTGGAAGACCTCTCAATGCAAAGAATCTCAAGAAGATGAAAATCATTGATACCATCAAGAAGGATCCAACCCTAATCTCTAAGGAAGTCATCACCACCAGAAAAATCCCTCTGAAAGATTTTCCTCTTTTCTCATCAGATACTCATCCAGAAATTGTCCTCGGATATTTGGATGAATGTAAAGCTGATGGAACCCTACCAGTTTCTCTGCAACAGCTCAGGCAAGCACCTCTAGAAGTTGCCCCCAGAATTTCAAGAAAAAGGAAAACCTCTGAAGGAACTCCTCAGAAAACTCCAAAAGTTGCTAAAGTTGCTAAGAAGAAAGGTAACTCCACTTTCATTTCTATCGTCGAATCCATAATGGTATCAACATCTGAAACCCCATCGTCTCCTAAACCCTCTGAAAATTCACCACCATCACCACAAACTCAAAATCCACCACCATCACCACAAACTCTTAAGGATTTTGACATTGACATTGACCCCACTCCTTCTGATTTTATTGAACCACAACCAGAACTTGCTCAAATTCTGTCAGACATTGGTCATGAACCTCTCTTCACATCTTCCCAACCAGAACCAGAACATCAAACTCAACATCCTGACACTTCTATACCTGGTATCAACTGTCCTCTCAACTTCTTTCAACCTTCACCTAATTTCTCCAGTCACCCTCAAATCTCTTCAGAAATTACTTCACCCACCTCTCCTATTCTCATTTCTGACTCCCCTTCAACACATCTCTCAGATGATCCCCTCAGAACTATAATTGACCTAGAAGCTCTAGACAAGCTTACCTCAACCTCACACAAAATAGCCATTCCCAAACCAAAAACATCTGTATCCAAATCAGATGTTGGTAACTCTTTATTGGCTTTCGAGGTAAAAATGCAGGAATGGATTAACTTTCTGAAGCAGGGTTGTTTGGAGAATCTGAATCCAGCTGCCTCTGACTATCTTTGGACCAAATTCAGAAAGTGGTTTAACTCTGAATCTCAGAAAATGAAGGAACTAAGCTATGACATAGCCCAACAGAACTTCTGTGATCATATGAAGATCTTCAATGAGCAGGTTCTAAGATTCTGGGAAAAGAAACCCATTCTTCCTCTAGGCTGGAAAGCTCCTATGGATTCAGAACCTCATGCACACAACTCTGAGCATCAAACTCTGGTTATTACTGAAGTGGAAGATAAATCACCTGAAGCCCCTCCAAAGGAAGTGACTACAAAAATCTCTGAGGATTTGGTAACTTCTGAAGAACCTTCTTCATCTGTTCTTATGCTGAAAACTCTGGATGAGTTGAAGAAAGAGAATGAAGAAGTTAGAAAGAGATTGGACAAACAGGATGAGAAAAACGCAGAAATTAAAGGAATGCTTGGCAAACAAGAGGAATCCGCTAATCAGATCAAAGGCCTTCTGGAAGCATTGTTCACAAGACTTCCACCTGCTCCTCAACCTTAGATTCTTTTTATGTTTCTTTGTGTTTTATGTTTTATCTTGCAATTTTTTTTTGCTTATTTTTTGCTTATGTTCTCATGTATCTGTTCGCTTTTTGATTAATGACAAAGGGGGAGAACGTAGAATATTTTGAAATATAACAGTGCACCATGACTATGTCTCGAACATTTTAACCTTTGCTTCAATTTCTTGTTAAGATAGTAGGTAAATGGCAATCAGAACTTCTTGGTGGTTTTAAGTCAACATCTTTAAGAAAATATTCAACTCAGGGGGAGTATTCTCTACTCCATACTCTATTAATTAATTTTCAAAATATAAATTTTTGTCATCATCAAAAAGGGGGAGATTGTTGGAACAAGAATTGATTCTACATTTCTAATAGTTTTGATGATAACAAACATTATATTATTTAGAACTTGATGCTCCTTAATTCATTTTGTTTAATATGTAGGGAAGTTCTAATTAAAGATGTTCTGATATATAAGTATCACAAGATCTCATCCAAGCGAAGTTCTAATCAAGCGAAGTTCACAAGATCTAAGCAAAGCGAAGTTTTAATCAAGCGGAGTTCACAAGATCTAAGCAAAGCGAAGTTCTAATCAAGCGAAGTTCACAAGATCTAAGCAAAACGAAGCTCTAATCAAGCGAAGCTCTGATATGGAAAAATCACAGATCCAAACTAGCTAAGTTCTGATGAAGGATGTCTCACGCTTCAGCACCAAAGCTGTATCAAGCCAGAAACTCTGATATTGCATCTAATCAACGGGGACTCTGATACGCTATCCTCCTATTTATGAGTATCACAAACCAACAGATTAAATCAGACAAGATCTATATTTTTGGAAAGAAGCATTAAAATGCATTATTATCCTCTCCAAAAATAACTCACTCGTCTCCAACAGATCAAATCTTCTCGTCTATTTAAAGGAGTCCCTGCAGATGACCAAGATACTTTTTGCGCACATACTTTTCACAATTCTTAAATCTCATCTGCTTTTATATTTTGATAAAACATTGTGTAAAAAAATCACGGTTGTGATAAAGCTTACTAGAAGCACTTGTTTTTATTTGATATTCCTTGAGAAAACCAAGTTGTGGTTAAAACTCAAGAAGAGTGACGGTTGTTACTGAAATTGTGTAATCTTAAACTGATTAGTGGATTAAGTCCTCAAGAAAGAGGCGAAATCACCTTGGCGGGTGGACTGGAGTAGATTGAGTTCAATCGAACCAGGATAACCAACGTGTCCTTTGCCTTATAATTTTAAAAACTCCAATTCAACCCCCCCTTCTTGTGTTTTTTCGTTTCTTCAATGTTGTCAGATGAAGGTGAAGACTGGTGGGATAATACGCTTCAGACACTAGAGGTTGTTGCTACTTATATTATTTGGGTTGTGTTCAAAGCGCATTTTCTAGAGAAGTGTTTTCCTAAGGATGTACGCAGTAAGAACGAGATCGAGTTCCTTGAGATAAAACAAGGGAATTCGACAGTTGCTGAGTATGCCACGAAGTTTAAGGAACTGGTGAAGTTTTGTCCACACTATAATGGTGTGTCTACTGAGGGTTCGAAGTGTATCAAGTTCGAAAGCGACTTGATACCTGAGATTAAATAAAGTATTTGTTATCAAGAGATTTGCCGATTTTATGTGATAGTGAATAAATGCAGAATATATGATGAGGACATTAGAGCCCAGAGTGATCACTATAAGAGCTTTAGTGGGAAGAAAATGAAGGATCGAAATCATGGGAAACTGTATAGTGCTTCAGATGACAAAGGAAGTAGAGGGCTAATTAGAAGGCTATAGGTTGGAAAGAGAGAAGTGTAGGAGGGACCCCTACTTCTATGAGATATTTCAAATATGGTGAGTTTGGACATCATGCTCCTAAGTGCAAGAACACAATTATGAATTGGTTTGAGTGTGGAAAGTCAGGTGATTGAGCTACTGACTATATGATTAATAATCTGACTTGCTTTAACTGTGGAGAGCAGAGTCATACAAGTACTCAATGTGAGAAATCTAAGAAGTCTCAGTCTAGAGGGAAAGTTTTGTTGTGAGTGGAGCAGAGACAACTCCATCAGATAATTAATTTGATTCGAGGTACTTGCTTTATCAATAATATTCCCTTGATTACTATTATTGATACGGGTGTGACACATTCATTTATATCAGATGAGTGCGTGTCGAGGTTGAATTTGGAAGTGTCTACTATGAATGGTAGCATGGTCATTGATATCCCAGCTAATGGTTCAGTGACTACTTTGTTGGTGTGCCAGAATTGTCCTTTGACAATTTATGTTAGAGATTTTGGGATTGACTTAGTGTGTGTGCCTCTAAGTTAACTTGATGTTATTCTGGGAATGAGTTCGTTAGAGTTTAACCATGTGTTTCTCAATTGTTTTGATAAGTCAGTGTAGTTTCTTAATTTCGAAGAAAGTACGGAGTCGAGTTACATGACCGCGAGGCAGGTAGAGATTTCCTTGAGTGAGAGTGCTTAATTGTTAATGGTGCTTATGTCCTTTAGTGGGGGAAGCGATAGAATGACTACAGATATACCTGTGGTATGTGATTTTCCTTAGGTGTTCCCAGATGACATTAATGATTTCCCTCTAGAGTGTGAGATGGAGTTTGCTATAAAATTAGTACCTGGTACTAGTCCTGTGTCGATGGCTCCTTATAGGATGTCTGCTTTTGAGATAAGTGAGTTGAAGAAATAGTTAGAGGATTTTCTTGAGAAGAAGTTTGTTAGACTGAGTGTTTCACTGTGGAGAGCGCCGATGTTGTTAGTTAAAAATAAAGATGGTAGCATGAGATTGTGTGTTGATTATCGACAACTGAACAAGGTTATAATCATGAATAAGTATCCACTTCCGAGAATTGATGATTTGATGGATAAGTTGTTTGGTACTTGCGTGCTCAGTAAGATTGATTTGCGGTCGGGTTATCATTAGATTTGTGTGAAACCAGAAGATATTCCTAAGACTACATTCAAAACAAGGTATGGTCATTACGAGTATTCAGTGATGTCGTTTGATGTGTCTAATACGCCTGGAGTGTTCGTGGATTACATGATTAGAATATTATATCTGTACTTAGATCAATTTATTGTTGTGTTCATTGACGATATCTTGATATATTCTAAGTTTGATGAATAGCATGTGGAGCATTTGAGAGTGGTATTGTAGACTTGAAAGAGAATAAGTTACATGTGAAGTTTTCAAAGTGTGAGTTTTGGCTGAAAGAAGTGAGTTTCCTTGGTCATATGATATCTAGTGGTGGTATTGCAGTGGATCCATCGAAGATAGATGTAGTGTTGCAATGGAAGACTCTGAAGTCTGTTTTGAGATCAGAAGTTTTCTTTGTTTAGCTGGTTAATACTAGTGGTTTATTGAAGGCTTTTTGAAGTTGGCATTGCCTTTGACTCAATTGATTATGAAGTGTTAAACTTACATGTGGAGTGTTTAGTGTGAAGAGAACTTTCAATAACTCAAGAAGAAGTTGACGTCTGTTATAGTTTTGATTTTGCCAAGTCCGATGTTGTGTATTATGATGCTTCAAAGATGGGTATGGGTGGTATGTTGATGCAGAATGGTCAGGTTGAGGCTAATGCTTCTAGAAAGTTGAAGGTTCATGAGAGGAATTATCATACGCATAACCTAAAGTTGACAGTTCTGGTATTCGTTTTGAAAATTTGGAGGCATTATTTGTTTGGTTCCAGATTTGAAGTGTTAATTGATCACAAGAGTTTGAAGTATCTCTTTGATCAGAAAGAGTTGAATATGAGGCAGAGGAGGTAGCTCGATTTTTTGAAGGATTACTATTTTGGTTTGAGTTACCATCTGGGTAAAGCAAACTTTTGTAGTTGATGCTTTGAGTAGAAAGTCGTTACATATGTCGATGTTGATGGTTTGGGAGTTGGAATTGATTGAGCAATTCAGAGACATGAGTTTGGTGTGTGAAGAGACCCTTAACAGTGTGAAGTTGGTCTTGTTGAAGCTAACCAGTGGTGTCCTGGAAGATATCAGAGAAGGTCAGAGAGTCGATTTGGGATTGGTTGACCGACTAGTGTTAATAAACAAAGGTAAATGAGGTAATTTCATGATTGATGAAAATGGTTTAATGAGATTCAGAGATAGAGTTTGTATACCTGATGTGCCAGAGCTTAAGAAGAGTATTCTTGAGGAAGGTCATAGGAGTGGTCTGAGTATTCCTCCTGATGCTACTAAAATGTATTAAGACTTGAAGAAAATGTTTTGGTGGCCAAGAATGAAGAAGGAAGTAGCCGAGGTCATTTATGCGCGTTTCACTTACCAGAAGTCAAAGATTGAATAACATGACCCATTGGGTCTGATGTAACAATTGAGTATTCCTGAGTGGAAGTCGAACATCATTTCAATGGATTTTGTGACAAGTTTGCAAAGACGACAAAGGGATGTGGTTCCATCTGGATGATTGTTGATAGACTGACTAAATCAACTCATTTCATACCAATTGAGATCAATTATCCTTTGCAGAAGTTGGTTGAGTTGTATATTGAGAAAGTTGTTAGCTTACATGGTATTCTATCGAGTATTGTGTCTGATAAGGATATGAGGTTTACATCGAGGTTTTGGGTGAGTTTGCAAGAAGAGATGGGTTCTAAGCTGAAGTTGAGTTCTGCTTAATATCCGTATACAGATGGTCAGACAGGGAGGACTATTCAGTCTTTGGAGGATTTGTTGAGAGTTTTTGTTTTGGACTAGGGAGGTGATCTTGAAGGCTGATCAGAACCTGAAGTGGGCTAAGAGAACCTGAAAGGGGTGTACCTGCAAGGCACTCCAATGCTAAAGTAAGAATCGGGAGAGGAAAAAGGCAAGTACAAAAGTAAGTGTTTCTTAGGATGATTTTTGAATACCTGACTCTCTCAAATGAGAGGGTTTTTATAATGCCCCCAGCGCGTGGCCAACGGTCCCTATTTTCGGGGCGAAATAACCGTTTCCCAAAGAATATGTAACTGTAAAAAACTAGCCACTGGGACGGGCATGCCCAAAACTAGCCGTTGCTGCGAGCAAGGGCACAGTTTCGGGCACAGGCGTCGTGGCTATTTCTGGATGGTAGAGCCGTGTATGGCGGGCAGGAATATCGAGGAGGAGTAAGAGACCTTGTAGTCCCTCTGACCATATGTGCCCAGTAGAGGGGCAGAAAGGTGAATGCTGCTCTATATTGGCTGGATTTGGGCAATAGGGTCGTTCTGGGAGCAGAAGTGGATTGGGTCATGCCTAGTCATTGGTCCAGTCTGGAACAGGAGCCCCCCAAGTCATTGCTCCCGAGCACGGGAGTGATGACTTAAGGATAGCTCGCAGTACCGGGGAGATCTGGACGGAGTTGTCGTTTGTCGACGAGGTGGAGTTATTCCGTGATGCCCGGGGGATTTAGTGCCCGCGGGATACGTAACGTTATTTGGTGTGTCCGGCATACGGGGAGACCAACGGTTGAGGTGATCTGAAGCGATGGGACACCAGGTGTGCCTCGAGCCTTGTGCCGCATTAATTACGTCATGATGGCTAAGCTAGGGTCATGATGGTGTCCCTAGCCGCGCGTGCTTGTGCACGTGCCTTCAGAGCGCTTATAAATAGAGGGAGAAGCTGCTCATTCGGGATTTTCACTTCTCTCTCCTTCCTTGTTCTTCTTTCTGAGTTTCCAGCCAGTCGTCGCCGTCAGCCACCGTACAAAGCTCCGAGCACGCTCTTCGACCCTTCAAATCCTCTACGACCACGTAAGTTACTCGTTTCCAGCTTTGTTTCTAGCTTATGTTTCGTTAGAATGTATGTGGTTAGGATGAATTTAGGTAGAATCGTAGTGTTTTTCGGAGGTTGTTGGTGGTAGACGATGGCTTGGCCACTCTTTGCTGTTGATGTGGTGGCCGAAGCTTTTAGGAACTGTAGACTTAGGTCATTTTCTGGCGCCGTTGCGATGACGGTGTGAGCGAAAGTGGCGGAGTTCCTGAGTTTTCCGGCGCTCCTATGAACTTTCTGATAAATGTATGAGTTTTCTGGTGGAGCTTTAACCGAAAAACTAGGTAGCGGTTCGGGGTGAATCTCCCCGTACGTGCAGGAGGGGTTGCTTCCGGGCATCTCCTTGCATGATACCCTCATGTTATTTGATCTAGGTCTTAGGTCGAGGACGTCGTCCTTGGCCCTTTGTGTGCCCTTTCACTTGACTAGAGGTGGAAGGGTGGATTTGATTTTGCAGTCGAATTCACTTTTGTCCTTTGCTTTTCAGGTGAACGAGATAGCGCATGAGCCCGAGAGAGAGATTCTCATAGACTCGTCCTCAGAGAGCTCCTTGGAGAGTAGTGAAACTGAGGCTTCAATTGCCCCCAGCAAGGTCGAGGAGACTCCCGAGCATTCTTCCACGGGGGAATGGACAGTTGCGGAGCCTGCCGAGCACGCTTCCGTTTTCGCTTCATATATCGGGGACGTTTTTACGAATGTAGGGCCAGAAGGGGAGTGGAAGGTGCACTTCCCTAGTCAAGACGACCGCATATGTACAGATTACGGGGAGAGGTTTGCGATGTACGAGTATGCTTTTAAGGTCATAGGGCTGAGGATGCCCTTCACCCACTTCCAGCAGTCTGTCTTCGTACATTTGGATTTGGCCCCGTCGCAGCTGCACCCTAACTCGTTGGCGTTCATCCGCGCTTTCGAGCTGACCTGCGAGTTCCTGAAGATAGGAGCTACCATGCATATGTTCTTCACAATCTTTCACCTTCAAAGGCAGGTTTCGGGGAGAAAGTACGGCTGGGTTTCGCTGAAGCAAGCGAAGAAACTATTCAAGCCCTTTTCTGAGTCTATCTGGACCTTTAAGGAGAGATTCTATATTATTGAACCTGTGTCGGAGAAGTCTCAGGATACCACGTACGCCTGGGCAGTGTCAACGGACGAGGACGACAATGATATGTATGACGATCATGGGAAGTTGTTGGCAGACAAAGTGTTTAAGTTCCCCTTCTGCTGGAGCGGGGACGATTTCTCCCGAGGCACTGACCATTACCTTGCTCAATCGGAGATGCTGGATGAGCAAGACAGGGAAGGGTACGCAGTGCTAGTAAACTATGTTAACAGCTTCAAGCTCGCGGAGTGCTCGACGAAAAAGGGGGACCCGATTTTCGATGACGATGGAGGGCAAAGAGTGGAACATCGCTATATTAACACGAAAGGGCTTTTAGAGTGCAAGACCCATGCTGATGCCATTAAGTTGCTTGGTAGTTTTTATATTCTTTAGCTTGCCCGGATCATAATTTCTTCAGTTGCTAACGTGTTTGTTGCGTTTTTGCAGGTGAAATGCCTTTTGCTCACGAAAGGATGGTGAAGAACGCTATAAAGAAAGGCAAGGCGAGCGCGACCAACCCAAAGCCTTGGTTTACTCAGCGGGTGCCTCCTCCTCAACTGGCTACAGGGACCTCCTCGCCTGTTCCTTCTTCTGCCCAGGGGTCTCCTGCGTCTGGTGCTTTAAGGTTTAAGCGAACCAGACCGAACGAGCTGGTGGATCTCAGTCGGGCGGTGGAGAAGAGCAAGTTTGAGCTTCCTCCCTGTCTCCATGATAGAAAGTTCTTCAAGGGCTCCTCCCTGACGGTTCCCTGGTCAGAGTCTCTAAAGCTCGAGGGCATGGATCGACCGAGCAAGAGGGCAATGTTGGTGCAAGATGCCTCTGCGTTGATCCGGGTATTGGAGATGGCGGTCGTTTATGCCGAGGAAGACTCCTCCTCCGTAGCAGAGCTAAAGAAGGCCCAGGCGGCGATATCAGCCCTAGAAGAAAAGGTAAAGAAGGCCAAGGAGGAGGCCAAGGCTATTGATGACGTGAGGAAGAAGTCTGAGGAGGAGGCTGCTAGATTGAAAGGGGAGAATAAGACCCTGGTTGCGGAAAAGAAAGCTGTCGAGGACCAAGTCGAGCAGATGAGGTCTGCGGCGGCCCTGGAAGAAGACGAGCCTGAGGAGGTGAAGGTGCTGAAAACTAGGTCTGAGCTGGTTGCTCGTATTGCACGGGTGTAGGATGATGTATACGCCATCGGGGAGGAGTCATTCAATAATGTCGTGGCTCAACTTAAGGTGGTGAATCCAGGGGTCCAGATATCCATGGAGGGGACTAACTTTCTGGGCCATGTTGAGGATGGCAAGATAGTTATTCCAGACTTCCTCCAAATTGGCGATGAGCATGCCCGCCTCCTTAACGAGGAACCTCAGCCGATGCCGCCTATCCCCGAGCAGTTTGAGCAGATGGAGGAATGATGTATCCCTTATTTTTTTGTTGTAATGTATCTGGCCTGCGTGCCATGTCTGATGTAATTTTATTGTTGTTTTGTATGGGGCGTGGCCCCTTTATCGTGTAACAAGTACAATCGTGGCCCTTGTGGTCACTTAATTATCTTTGATATGTATGTATCCAACGTTCTGGTCAGTTTTGTATGTTTTATACCCGTGCATGGTTTTGTTTGTTTTTATTCTCACTAAGCGTAGAAACTTTGCTAGGTGCGTATGTGTGCCCGTAATAGGGGTAACTTCGAGTGATTTGCAGTTCCGGGGATTGCCTGACGTAGATGTGTTCGGCAGTGAGGGGGAGTGGTCAAACGGTCTGGGTAGCTTCCGGGCATGAGAGCGGAACTCAGGTCGCGTTTGAGGCCTGAGCTCGCGGCGTGAACCTCCCATCGCGAGCTAGGTGTTCTGCCTATTATGGTACTTTGACGACGGCAGGCTCGGTTGAGGAACTGCCGTCGGGCAGGGGTCCTGTTCGCTCTTGAGTGGGATCCTGTCTTAGTTGGTATGCGACGCTTGTACATGGGCGCGCATCATAGTCAGGATGTTATGGTCGTTGCTTCGACGAAGCAAACCGACGATCTGGGCCTTAGCTATAATATTGTTTTAGCTTTTCAGCGTTCCATGGTCGAGCAAGCTCTTCCCCCGTTGAGGTGTTCTAGGTAGTAGGCCCCATTCTCCGTATTTGCTCGGACGCGATAGGGTCCTTCCCAGTTTGCAGCGAGTTTACCTTCTTGAGAATCCTTGTGGTCCCTTCTTAAGACAAGGTTTCCCACTTGGAATTCTCGTCGTATCACCTTGGCGTCGTGCCTGATTGCAATTTTCTGCTTCAAAGAGGCTTCGCGGAGAGCTGCCCCTGATCAGACCTCTTCGACGAGGTCGAGCTCTTCTCTTAGGGCCTCATCGTTTGTCTCCTCGTCCAGAGGTGATTCAGTCCGCCGGGATGGTACGTGTATCTCGATGGGGATTACTGCCTCAGTTCCATAAGCTAGGCGAAAACGAGTTTCCCCGATCGAGGAGTGGGGCGTAGTGCGGTAGGCCTAGAGTACGCTGTGTAATTCTTTGTTTCGTCTAGCCTTCATTTGAGGCCTCGCATGATTACTCTGTTTACCGCTTCGGCCTGTCCGTTAGTTTGGGGATGCTCGACGGACGCAAAATGTTGTTTCGTGCCCAGTTGGGCGACGAAGTCTTGAAATTTTCTGTTCGTAAATTGTGTCCCGTTGTCGGTGACTATCGCTTCTGGGATGCCGAAGCGGGCAAGGATGTTTCGCTTATAGAAGCGAAGTATGTTGGGGGTCGTTATTTTGGCCAAAGCTTTTGCTTCTATCCACTTTGTTAAGTAGTTAACACCCACTATCAAATACTTTTTCTAGTTTGACCCTACTATGAATGGTCCCAGGATATCCAGGCCCCACCATGTGAAGGGCCACGGGGAGGACATATCTTTGAGCTCGTTAGACGGAGCCAAGGGCATGTCCTCGTGTCTTTGGTATTTGTCGCACTTCTTCACGTGCTCTTTTGCATCCTGCTGCATGGTTCGCCAGTAGTACCCTGCTCGAAGGGCTTTTCTGGCGAGGGATCTTCCCCCGAGGTGTTAGGCGTTGAGTCCTTCGTGGATCTCGCGCAAGACGTGGCCAACCATCTCTTCCTCGACGCATTTGAGTAAAGGGATGGAGAACCCTCACCTGTAGAGCTTGTCTTCGATCAGGACGTAGGAACAGGCTCTGCGCCTGACTATGCTGGACTTTTTGGGGTCGAACGGGAGTTCATCCTTAGCGAGGTAGTTATAAACGGGGGTCATCCAACAATTGTTGTCACCAATGACCTACAGGTCAAGGATCATGGAGGTCTTCTGGATGCTGGGTCGAGGAATCACCTCCTGGATGAAGGACTTATTTCCTCCCTTCTTCTTAGTGGGAGCCAGTTTAGACAATACGTCTGCCCTGACGTTATGTTCGCGGGGAACATGTTTTACTTCTACCGCAACGAACTTTGTCATTTTTTCTTTGACCAGAGACAAGTATTCGGACAGGTTATCATTTTTGGCCTGATATTATCCTCGAACTTGAAGGACCACAAGTTGCGAATCGGTGCAGATGACGACTTCTTCGGCCCCCAGGTCCTCGGCTAGGCGTAGACCCGCGAGGAAGGCTTCATACTCAACTTGGTTGTTTGAAGTAGGGAAAGATAAGGTAAGTAAGACTTCGACAATGATTCCCTGGTCATTTTCCAAGATGATACATGCCCCGCTTCCCTCCGAGTTATATGCTCCATCAACGAAGATGGTCCACATGTGTGACTCGTAGGTGGAGGAATCCACGAACGTCATTTCTGCGACGAAATCTGCTAATGCCTGGGCTTTGAGGGCCTTTCTGCTTTCATATTGAATGTCGAACTCTGACAGTTCCAACGACCACTTAAGCATCATGTCGACCATATCAGGTCGTCCTAGCAGTTGCTTCACGGGTTGATCTGTTCGGACCACGATCCTGTGGGCCAGGAAATAGTGTCTTAACCTTCACGCAGCATTGATGAGGGCCAGTGCCACCTTTTCTATTTACTGGTATTTCAGCTCTGGTCCCTGCAATGCTTTGCTCGTGAAGTATATCGGCTTTTTCCCGTCGGGCGTTTAACGGATGAGGGCGGCGCTAACGGCCTCGGTTGCTATGGCAAGGTAGAGGTACAGAGTTTCACCGTTGTCTGGCCAGGAGAGAACTGGTGGTTCTGATAGTGCTTGTTTGAGATGGAGGAGAGCCTGGTCGCGTTCCTCTATCCATTCAAATGCAGCTTCCTTGTGGAGGAGCTTGAAGAAGGGAAGACTGTACTGGGCAGACTTGGCCACGAAACGAGATAAAGAAGCAAGGATCCCGTTGAGGGATTGGATGGACTTCTTCGAGTTAGGTGTTGGAAATTTGGAGAATTCCCTGCACTTGTCGGGGTTAGCTTCAATTCCTCGCTCTATGAGATAGAATTCGGGGAACTTGCCCGCCCACACCCTGAAAGTACATTTCCCTGGGTTAAAGCGCATCCGGTATTTCCTGGCTTGCTCGAAGACCTTTCTTAAATGGGCCGTGTAATCGGTTTCCGTGTGGGATTTTACGATCATATCGTCCATATAGACTTCGAGCATGTCGCCAATTTCTCCCCGGAATACCTTGTTCATCATCCTTTGATAGGTCACACCGGCGTTCTTCAAGCCGAAGGGAATTATGTTGTAGTAATAATTTCCTAATTCGGTCATGAAGGCCGTGTATTTTTTATCGCTTTTTGCCATTGGTATTTGATTGTAGCCTGAATAGGCGTCCATGAATGATAATAGTTTAAAACCGGCAGAATTATCAACGAGTTTATCAATATTGGGGAGGGGGTAGGCATCCTTTGGGCATGCCTTATTGAGATCAGTATAATCAACACACATACGCCACTTTCCATTAGATTTTTTGATGAGTAAAACGTTGGATAGCCATGTGGTGTACTTGGCCTCTGAAATAAAGTTTGCCTCAAGGAGGTCTTTTACAGCTTGTTCTGTAGCCTCTGTTTTCTCCGGAGACTGCTTTCCCCTACGTTGTGCTACCACTTTGACGGCAGGGTCAATTGTGAGTTGATGGCAGGCAATAGCAGGATCTAAGTCGGGCATTTTCGCGGCGCTCCAGGCGAACAAATAGGCATTTTGTCGGAGGCAAGCTTTGAGTTATTTCCTCGCTATGTCAGGGAGGCCGGTCCCTATCTTTACTCCTCGATGAGGGTCCTCACCGAGCAGGACAAGTTCGAACTCGCCATTCGGAATCGGGCGCATCGGATGGGAGTTGTTGATGGTCTTGGTCGAAGTGTAAGTCTGCTCCTCCTTCTAATCATCTTCAGAGAAGAGGCTGTCGAGGTCGATAAAGTCGACGTATGGTAATGGCTTAGCTTCTTCTGAGCTGCTGGGCTAGGCTGGCTTGCCTGACGTCTTTGGCTTGGCAGCGATGGTGTTGAGTCCCTTGGTGGCCGCTTCGAAGCGTCTGCGTGCAGCCTCAATGTCCCCGTGTAAGGTGGCGACCATACCATTTGAAGTGTAGTACTTCATTTTGAGATGGACAGTTGACGGTACAGCTACCAATTCGGTCAAGGTTGGCCACCCGAATATGCACTGATAGAGAGACGAGAAGTCAATAACCAAGAATTGGAATTTGATGGATCTGGCCGTCTCTGCAGATCCAAAGGTCATGATTAACTCGACGTACCCCCAGGGTTTAATGACTGGCCCGTTAAAACCCTGCAGGGTAGATCCCACGTAGGGAGTAAGGTGTGATTCATCCAGTTGGAGGGTTGAGAACAGTTGGGAGTACATAATGTCGACCGAGCTGCCTTGTTCGACTAAGATTCGGCGAACATCAAAATTTGCGATATAGGCTCTTACGAGCAGCGGAATGCTCGAGTTCGGGGCACCTCTGAGGAGTTCTTCTCTGTAGAAAGAGATGGGGACCGATTCTCCCCGGGGCTTGTCGAGCGTTGTACTCTTGTTGGAGCTTGTGTTGAGTAAGTGCTCGAACTTTGTTTTCACGGAGCCCACAGTGACTTTGTTGAAGCCCCCTCCAGAGATGACCATGGCAGAGGGAAAAGTTTCTCATGGGCTATACGCTGCGAAATATGCGGGAGCTCTGAGCTCGTTGGGAACGTAGAAGTCCTCCGGTGGTGATATACTTATGGCGACTTGGAGGTTTGTCTCTTCTGAGGAAGGTACCTCTTCCTCAATCTTCTTTGACTCCTGGGCGTCTTGCCGGGGAGTATCCTTCTTCTTTGTAAACTGCTTCAGGTGGCCGTCCCTGATCAATATTTCTATGGCATCCTTCAGGTGGATCCAGTCTTCAGTTGTGTGGCCGTGACTTTTGTGGAAACGGCAGTATTTTGACTTATCGACGTTCGGCTTGGCCGGTACCTGCTTAGGGAATCGAACCCCCACTTGTTTAAACTCCGAGTTAGCATATTCAGAGAGAATCTTTTCCCTGGAGATAGTCAGGGGAGTGTAATCATGGAAGCAGTCGGAGGGCCCTTTATTGTCCCGGGATTCCCGGGGACGGTCTTCACGTCTTCGGTCTCCCTGACGGGATGTCGAGGGTTCATTGCTTTTGGAGGCCCGGGAACTTTCTTGATGGCGTGAGGCCTGGGCGGAGTTGGGCGCCTCATTCTCCTCGTATTGAATATACGCCTGCGCCTTGAGGAGGAAGGCGTCCAAGCTCCTTGGAGGTGCAAGGCCAACAACTTTGGGAAATTATGAACGGGGGCGAAGTCCTTGCTCGAGCAGGAACCTCTTCATGTCATCGGTGGTAGGGACATGCACCGCTTCTTTATTAAACCTCTCGATGTACGCCCGGAGAGGCTCATCCTTCCCTTGAATTATGGCCTCAAGGGAGGCTTCAGTCTTTGGATGGTGGCGTGATGTCGTAAAGTGTCTGGAAAACATTCTTCCCAACTGCTTCCACGAGGTGATGGACTCCTCGGGGAGTTATTTATACCAGGTCATTGCTCCTTTCCGGAGCGTGGTAGGAAACAGACGAAATTTGATGGTGCCCCGGACGCAACGATAGTCGAGTAGCGCATCAATATTTTTGATGCACTCATCTGGATCTGTTGTTCCATCGTAAGTGCCCAAAGACGGTGGTTTCTCTAAGCCTTTGGGGAGGAGTATAGCCGTGATCTCTTGAGACAACGGGTCGTGGGGCTCGTCGTCGCTGCTCGAACTAGTCCATGAGGGGGAATGGATGCTTCGCTCAAGGACGGGGCGGTGACTTCTGCGGGGAGACGGTGTTCGTGCTCGGTCCTTCGACCTGACAGGGGGCGAACGTTGATCTCTCTGGGTTCTCTTGTTTCCAGGGGAATGTTGGTTTTGCGGGGAAACGTGATCACGCTTCTAGACGACATAGGACTCTGGTTCCTGGCGTACCCGACGATCACCTTCCCGTCGGGGATGTAGACTCTTGGATCGTCGACAATCTTTCCTCGACTGAGGGGACCTTGGTCGGGCGGACTCTTCCAACGCCCCAATCCTCTGGTTTTGTTGGAGGATCAAGAAGTTGGTCTTGTTGATTGCTTCA
The DNA here is from genome assembly GCA_022829125.1 of Lathyrus tuberosus. Taxonomy (NCBI): domain Eukaryota; kingdom Viridiplantae; phylum Streptophyta; class Magnoliopsida; order Fabales; family Fabaceae; genus Lathyrus; species Lathyrus tuberosus. The sequence goes on along the minus strand of JALAZF010000914.1, from coordinate 674,774 downwards.
AGGAGAGGCACCACGGTCGGGTCGGTGTTAGGTGGAGCTGGAACAGGCTGGAGGGTCAGTGAGGGCTGGTCTTTGGCACGATCAGTACGAGTGGGGGAGGGAGACGCAGTAGCCCCGTCCCTCTGACGACGGGCATCTCCTATGAGGAAGGAAGTAGATTCGTCAGCGTCCATTTTGTTGATGGGAAGGAAAGCAGGATTGCGAGCATCTTAGACGTGATCTTGGCAAGCCGTGATCGAAATCTTAGACAGAGAGCTGTTTTGGTCTTGAATTTGAGGTGGATGTTAAGACGGGGATAACAAGGTTCCCACAGACGGCGCCACTAATCTTGAAGGCTGATCAGAACCTGAAGTGGGCCATAAGAAGCGTCTATGATGTTGGGCATGTGAAATGAGGAGGGGTGTACCTGCAAGGCACTCCGATGCTAAAGTAAGAATCGGGAGAGGAAAATGGCAAGTACAAAAGTAAGTCTTTCTTTGGATGATTGTTGAATACCTGACCCTCTCAAATGAGAGGGTTTTTATAATGCACCCAGCGCGTGGCCAACGGTCCCTATTTTTCAGGGCGAAAAAACCATTTTCTGAACAATAGGTAACTGCCAAAAACTAGTTGTTGGGACGGGCAGAGGTGCCCGAAACTAGCCGTTGCTGCGGGCAAGGGCACAGTTTCGAACACAGGCGTCGTGGCTGTTTCTGAATGGTAGAGCCGTGTATGACGGGCAGGAATACCGAGGAGGAGTAGGAGACCTTGCAGTCCCTCTGACCATGTGTACCCGATAGAGGGGCAGAAAGGTGAATGCTGCTCCATATTGGTCGGACTTAGGCAATTGAGTTATTCTGGGAGCAGAAGTGGATTGGGCCATGCCTAGTCATTGATCCAGTCCGGAACAGGAGATAATTGGGACCTTTGGTTGAGTTCACTTACAACAACAATTTCCATTCTACTATTGAAATGGCACCATTCGAGGCGTTGTCGTCCAAAACGTGCTACCGGCAATGAATGAAGAGTCAAATCTGAACACGGTTATGCTGCAGTGAACAGAGGGAATTTCTTTTTTTGTTGTTACGGATGCGGATCGGTGTAAGTAGCAGTTTTAATGATGGTCGATGAAAAGGATAGAAATGAGAGGGTGTGTTTGTTGAGGTTGAAAGTGAACGAGATGTTAGGATGAAGGGTTTCGTTATGGTGCGGTTTTGACAGTGGTAACAAATGGAAGTTTAAGGTTGATTCACGGCTATTATTTGAAGGTGAGTATGGTGATGGAAGAGATTTTATTTGTAATTGAGGTTATGTGGTGGAAGTTTCTGATGAGTTGCAAGGTGTTTATTGCTCACCGTGGTGGTTTTGACGTGTGTAGTCATGGAGGAAACAATGGAGTGTTTGGTGGAAAGAATGAAAGGAGTGTGGTGTTTGTTAGCTGGGAGTTGAAGAAGATCGAAGAGGATCAGAAGAAGGAAAGAGTAAATGAAGAAAATGGAAAATAAAGAAAAGGAAAAATCAACCAAGGAGAAGAATCACGTGTATCCTTTCATGAAATTGAGTGAGAGAAAGGGTCCTTAATAGTGATGAGAGAATGTTCTGTTTCTTGTTAGCCGAGAGAGTATTAGATGGAAAAAAATGAATGGAGAATTAATTGTGAGGGAGAATATTTATGAGATGTCCAAGAAATCAAGAATTGGTTTTCTGCTACCCCTCTTTCAGTGAGTGACGAGGGTTATTCAAAGGAAAACTGGGATGAGGTATTTTTTTGTCTTTTTGTGAAAGAGAGAGTGAGGAATATTATTGTTGAGAGATAAAAAATAGAGAGTCTCAGATGTGTGTGCATGCCTTGGTTATTGGAGATTCCCTTTTTATCAATGTGAGATAGTATTAATTGTTTTGTAGCCAATGGAGGGTCCGTTAGTGCAAAAGATGTGTGGTCTTTTTCTTTGGTGAAAGAGGAATATTCTGTTATGTGGGGAGAGAGAGGATTACGTGGTGGTCCTTGAATTCTTAATGGCAAAAATTGTGAGTGGATTTATTTGGAGGATAATGTGTAGAAGGACTAATGCAAACACTTCTTCTTTTTGTTATTTTGGAAATTATAGAATTAGTAATTAAATTAAAAAATAAAAACAACTATTTAAAATAAGATCAAATTAATCACTTAATTAATTCTAAATAATTACACTCATTATTTTTATTAAAAAATTAAAAATAAAATGTCTGATTATGAATAAAAGTCGGCGCAAAATTGCCCAAAAATTTAAATCGAATGCACCAAAATGTTCAGTGCAAAATAAACTTCTCGGAAACATACAGGTTTTGATCAGATTTTGAAATATATTTTGACCAATTAAAAGGCTCATGCTGATCAAATTGCGACTAAAAAAGTTGTCAAAAAATTAAAACGAGCGCACTAGGTTAAACTATGTGAACTGTAGATTGATAGCGCTGACGTCTGCAAGCTCGATTTCGAAACTTTTCGTCCGCTGATTTTATGCATAATTGAGAAAAGATTCAACCGGTCTGCCTGTTGATCTGAAAATTTATTCTGGCCAATATTTTAGGCATTATTCATGATGAAAAGTAAATATAAAGTCAGATGTATGAAAATCTTAAAAAGGCCTGAACAAAATTGGGGTATGAGAGTCCTAAAAACCATGAATCCTTGGTGAAAACAAGGGAGAAATTACTTACACAACACAATCCTAAAAACCAACAAAAAAGCTTGCATAATTTTTTTAAGAAAACAAAACAGCAAAAGTAAATGAAGAAAACAAAACAAGAAAATTAAATGACATCCCTCCCCCACACTTAAAACACACATTTTCCTCAATGAAAGAAACAAGCATAAAATAAGAGAGGATAAAGAGGAAAGAACACACCCGAGGAGTTAAGACGGATAGATAACTGCATAAGTAGCCTTTCCTAGTGAGAGCTCTTCTATAGTTTCCTCTTCTAATGTGGGGCTCTGACGAAAAAGCTTGAGGAAATGTCCATTGACTTTGAAAGTTTTATCAGTGCATTCACTTTTTATTCTAGGATCAAAGAACGATCTTCTAGAAGTAAAAGTGTCAAATGGGCATGGGAAAGTGATCTCATTTTTCACAACATCAAGGATAAAAGGGTTAAGGTGTTGGCTCACTACTTTTGCTTCATCTTCAAGTAAGATCCTATGCATACACATGGACATGTTAACACCAAGAATGTCAGCCAAGGTCCATCAAATTGCCTTTTTATGTTTCTTTAATACTTGTAACAACTTTTGTTCCTGTTCAGATTCAAGTTTAGATGAAATTATTACATACAAATTTTTATTAAATTCTAAATCCCCGTGGAATGGCTTCAGCTCTAAAGTGGGTGGTTGCTCATTGGATGACAAAGTTTTGGCAACAAGAGCTACATCTACATGTACAACATCAACTTTTTTAGTAGAAATATCACCATGTAAAGCAACTTCAATTTTAGTACAAACTAAACATAAGTGAGTATCAGTACTGTTCTGGACTGGGCCAACGGCCATGCGCGGCCCAATCCGTGACTGCTACAGTAACGGCCCAAACGCTTGGATCCAGTCCATTAAGATGACAAAAGTACCCTTTTGCCACGGCAACCGGGCACTGATTGCTCAGCCTTGCCCGGAATTATTGTCCGGCACACACGAGCTACAGTTCCCCGACATATGACGGCCATATGCCTGCAACAACCCTCCTGCCCGTCACAACGGCTAGTTTGGGCAGTTACCTATTCTTCAGGAAAACGGTTATTTCGCCTTAAAAATAGGACCGTTGGCCACGCGCTGGGGAACAATTTATAAACCCTCTCATTTGAGAGGGCGAGGTATCACATTTTCACCCTCGGAATACTTTTTGTACTTGCCCCCTTTTCTCTGACCCTTTCTTACTTGAGCGTCGGAGTGCCTTGCAGGTACACCCCCTTTTCTCCTCAACAGTCCGAACACCCTGCACGTCCAGCCATCATCATCTACCGAGCACCTCGCCATCTGACGACCAGCGTGTGTGGATCTGATCGAACACTCGAGATCAGTGGCGCCGTCTGTGGGAACTCCTTATTCTCCCTTTCTTTCTTTCTTACTCGAAAACTAAAGATCAAAACATACCTTCATTAATCCACCCACATATGGCCGCTCAGAACCCCGCAAAAGCTGCTGACGCTACAGTTCTTGTCCCCATCAACAAGGTGGACGTTAATGGTAGTTCGCTGTTACTTTCTGATCCTCGTTTCCTTCGAGACGGGGCCACTGCTTCTCCAACTCCTCCTCCCACCGAGCAAGGAGAAAAACAGTCACCGTTGGGGGAGCGACCAATTCCTGGCCCCCCCAGCACCGATCTAGCCGTCGCATCCCTCCTAGATGTTGTCAACCGCACGCACCTCCTTATCTTGCAGCAAGGTGAAAGGATAGGAGCCCTCGAAGAAGCAGCTCTTCCAAGATATTCTCCCCACAAGAGGAAACACCAGAAATCAAGAAGCCCGCCGCCTAGGCGCCAGGAAGACCGTATGACGAGGCCCGAACCACTACGCATTCGCAAACGCGACCAGATCTCCCCGCGGGACCAGTCGCCACCAAGACACAAGAGAACGAGGCAGGACGGGCATTCTTCCCCGATCAAACATCGCGACCAGCCACGATCGCCTTCATCTCGCAGAGACCGCCGCCGCGAGCGCAGACAACGGTCACCATCGACTTCAAGTTCGGACAGCGACGACGAGCCTCGCGGCCCGTTGTCCCGCAGGATCCTAGCCACTCGTCTCCCCAAAGGACTAGAGAAGCCTCCGTCTCTAGGGACTTATGATGGAACCACGGACCCAGACGAGTACATAGAAAACATAGATGCTCTTCTGGACTACCGAGGTGTACGAGGAGCCATCAAGTGCCGCCTGTTCCCGACCACGCTCCAGAAGGGAGCAATGACCTGGTACAAACAACTGCCCGAGGAATCCATCACCTCCTGGAGGCAGCTCGGGAGGATCTTCTCCCGACACTTTACCGCATCACGACGCCATCCTAAGACTGAGGCGTCCCTTGGAGCTGTTGTACAGGGGAGAGATGAACCCCTTCGGGACTACATTGAGCGGTTCAACAAGGAAGCCGTCCAAGTGCCAACGACCGACGATATGAAGAAATTCCTGCTCGAGCAGGGATTACGTCCTGGCTCATACTTCGCGAAAGCCATCGGCCTAGATCCACCAAGGAACCTCAACGCTCTCCTCCACCAAGCCCAGTCGCATATACAGTACGAGGAGAAGGTTGCTACCCACTCTGTCCGGGCCTCCCGTCACCAAGAAGGTACCCGAACATCCAGAGCTGAAGAGCCCTCGACATCCCGTCGAGGAGATAAAAGACGCGACGATCGGCCTCGCGATGCACGCGAACAGAAGGGACCTTCTGGACGGTTCCACGACTATACCCCCCTCACTACCTCGAGGGAGAAAATCTTGTCCGAATATGCCAATTCAGAGTTCAAACAAGCGGGGGTCCGTTTCCCCAAACAGCTGCCGGCCAGGCCAGGTGTGGACAAATCCAAGTATTGCCGCTTCCACAAGAGCCACGGCCACACGACGGAAGAATGCATCCACCTCAGGGATGCCATAGAGATCCTCATTCGCGACGGCCATCTGAAGCAGTTCGCGAAGAAAAAAGAAGCTCCCCGGCAAGAAACCCAGGAGAGCAAGAAGGCGGCTGAAGAGACTCCGCCCTCCGATGACACCAACGTGCAGGTCGCTATGTCCGTGACTCGACCAGAAGACTTCTGCATCCCTGACAGTCTGCCCGCTTCCATGTTCCTCGGCGCTCACAGCCCGTGGGAAACCTTCCCATCGGCCATGGTCATCTACGGTGGCGGATTCAACAAAATCACGGTTGGTTCAGTCAAAAGAAAGTTCGATCAACTGATCAGCAAGAGCGCCAACGAAGCCACCACGCTGGATACAACTTGCAAAGGATCCTCTCCCATTTCCTTCTACAAAGAGGAGCTCCTCGGCGGGTCACCGAACTCAAGCATCCCGCTTCTCATCTGGGCAAGGATGGCGAACTTCGACGTTCGCAGGATACTCGTGGACCAGGGCAGTTCAGTTGATATTATGTACAACCACCTGTTCGAGACGCTGCAGTTGGACGACTCTCACCTTACCCCATACGTTGGATCCGACCTGCAGGGATTCAACGGAGCAGTAACAAGGCCCCGAGGTTACGTAGAGCTCATCGTGACTTTCGGTTCAGGAAGGACAACCCGAGCAATCAAAGCACAGTTTCTGGTAATCGACTGCCTGTCACTATATTAGTGCATTTTTGGAAGGCCAACCCTGGCAGAGTTGGTTGCAGTGCCTTCCACCGTACATCTCAAGATGAAGTACTACACCTCTGAAGGGATGGTCGCCACCCTCCACGGCGACATCGAAGCTGCTCGTCGATGCTTTGAAGCCGCATCAAAAGGATTGAGCACAATCTCAACGAAGCCGAGGATATCTGGTCGCCCCCCTCTGCCCAGCAGCTCCGAGCAGCCAAAACCACTCCCCCAGGTCGAATCTATCGACTTGGACAGCCGTTTCAACGAGGAGGATCACGCCAAAGCCCCGACGACTTCGGGCAGCCAGTCCCACAACAACGGCCATCTCCTGCGCCCCATACCAGATGGCAACTTCGAGCTCGTCCCGTTCGGAGAAGACCCCCAACGGGGAGTAAAGATCGGAGCGGACCTCCCCGACCTGGCCAAAAGACAACTAAAAGCATGCCTCAGGGAGAACGCAGACTTGTTCGCATGGAGCGCTGCTGAAATGCCAGGATTGGACCCCTCCGTCGCTTGCCACCTGCTTACCATCGATCCGGCTGTCAAAGTCGTTGCCCAACGCAGAAGGAAACAGTCCCCGGAGAAGATGGAAACCGCGGAGAAAGCTGTTAAAGACCTTCTAGAAGCTAGGTTTATTTCCGAGGCCAAATACACTACGTGGCTCTCAAATGTTGTACTTGTAAGAAAAAATAATGGCAAATGGAGAATGTGTGTTGATTATACTGATGTTAACAAGGCCTGTCCGAAGGACGCCTACCCCCTCCCCAATATAGATAAGCTCGTGGATAACTCAGCAGGTTTTAAGCTGCTATGGTTCCTCGACGCCTACTCGGGCTACAATCAAATCCCGATGGCCGCGAGCGATAAAACGTACACGGCCTTCATGACCGAATCGGGCAATTATTACTACAACGTGATGCCTTTCAGTCTGAAGAACGCCGGCGCTACATACCAACGAATGATGAGCAAAGTCTTCCAAGGACAAATAGGCGACATGCTCGAGGTATACATGGACGACATGATCGTCAAGTCCCACGAGGAACTAGACCATGCCGCCCATCTTCGAACAATTTTCGAACAAGCAAAAAAATATCAAATGCGTTTTAACCCAGAGAAGTGCATGTTCGGAGTACGGGCAGGCAAATTCCTTGGGTTTTACCTAACGGAACGAGGAATAGAGGCTAACCCCGACAAGTGCCGGGCATTCTCTGAGTTCCCAATGCCCACGTCTAAGAAGAACATCCAGTCCCTCAACGGGGGTACTCACCTCGTTGTCCCGCTTCGTCGCGAAATCCGCCCAACACGCCCTTCCTTTCTTCAAGCTCTTGAGAAAAGAAGCCGCGTTTGAATGGACCGAAGAATGCGAGGCGTCCCTCCTTCACTTAAAACAAGCTCTGTCGAAACCGCCCGTGTTATCGCGGCCAGATACCGGGGAAGTTTTGTTCCTATACCTCGCCGTCACCACCGAGGCCGTGAGCACTGTTCTCATCCGCGAGAATCACGCCGGGCAAAAGCCCGTATACTTCACGAGCAAAGCGTTACAAGACGCGGAGTTGCGATATCAGCAGATAGAGAAGGTAGTACTGGCCCTCGTTAACGCCGCCAGACGACTGAGGCATTATTTCTTGGCCCACACGATCGTGGTGAGGACAGATCAGCCCATCAAGCAGTTGCTGGGACGGCCAGACATGGCAGGCCGAATGCTCAAGTGGTCGTTGGAGCTGTCCGAATTTGACGTCCGATATGAAAGCAGAAAGGCTCTCAAAGCACAGGCCCTGGCCGATTTCGTGGCAGAAGTAACCTTCTCAGACTCCTCGCCCCACGTAGCAAACAGATGGACCATCTACGTGGACGGAGCCTCCAGCTCGAGCGACAGCGGGGCAGGAGTCATTCTGGAGAACGACGAGGGGACCATAGTCGAAGCGTCTCTCACTTTATTCTTTCCCACGTCGAACAACCAGGCCGAGTATGAAGCCTTCCTCGCTGGGTTACGCCTTGCCGAAGACATAGGGGCAGAAGAAATCGTCATCTGCACGGACTCTCAGCTCGTAGCTCACCAGGTCTCTGGGGAGTATCAGGCCAAAAATGACAGTCTGTCTGAATACCTCTCCCTAGTTAGGGAAAAGATATCGAAGTTCAGGACGGTAGCTATAAGACATGTTCCCCGCGAACACAACGTACGAGCAGACGTCCTATCCAAGCTAGCGAGCACCAAGAGAAAAGGCGGAAACAGGTCAGTCATCCAAGAGATACTTCCCTGATCCAGCATCGACAAGGGGCCCTCGACCCTACACGTGCACGCAATCAGGGACACCGACTGCTGGATGACGCCCGTGTACAACTACCTCACCAGGGAAGAACTTTTGGATGACCCCAAAGAAGCCAGCATCATCAGACGAAGAGCTTGCTCGTACGTCATTCTCGAAAACAAACTTTACCGAAGGGGTTTCTCCATTCCGCTACTAAAGTGCATAGAGGAGCAGATTGTCCCCCACGTATTACGAGAAATCCACGAAGGCATTAACGCCCAGCACCTGGGGGGAAAGTCCCTTGCCCGCAAGGCCCTCCGGGCAGGGTATTATTGGCCAACTATGCAGCAAGACGCCAAAGAGCATGTGAAGAAATGTGACAAATGCAAACGGCACGGGGACATGCACCTAGCTCCCCCCAACGAGCCGAGAAGCTTGACATCCCCGTGGCCATTCGCCTGGTGGGGCCTGGACATCCTGGGACCCTTCGTGACGGGGTCTAGCCAAAACAAATACCTGATAGTGGGCGTAGATTACTTCACAAAATGGATAGAAGCAGAAGCCTTAGCGAAGATAACAACACTTAACATTCTACGCTTCTACAAGCAGAATATCCTTGCCCGTTTTGGGATTCCCCAAGCAATCGTCACGGACAATGGAACACAATTCACGGACAAGAAGTTCCAAGACTTCATCGCCCATCGCGAAACAAAGCACCACTTCGCTTCGGTCGAGCACCCCCAGACCAACGGGCAGGCGGAGGCGGCCAACCGTTTCATCCTTCGTGGCCTCAAACGAAGACTGGACGAAACGAAGAAGGTCTGGGTCGAGGAGCTCCACAGCGTCTTGTGGGCATATCGTACTACTCCCCAGTCCACCACCGGGGAGACGCCTTTCCACTTAGCATATGGCATGGAGGCTGTTTTACCCATTGAGATCCACGTACCATCCAGGAGGACCGAGTCACCTCTAGACGAGGAGATGAATAACGGAGCGATAAGAGAAGAGCTCTACCTCGTCGAGGAAATCCGGACAGAAGCAGCCCTCCGCGAAGCGTCTCTTAAGCAAAAAATAGCAATCAGGCACAACGCCAAAGTCTTACGACGAGAATTTGACGTGGGCAGCCTTGTCCTGCGGAGAAACCACAAGGACTCTCGCAAAGGCAAACTAGCGGCCAACTGGGAAGGGCCATACAGAGTCCGTGCCAAAACGGAAAATGGCGCATACTTCCTAGAAAACCTCAACGGGGAGGCACTCCCTCGACCATGGAACGCTGAGAAACTTAAGCAATACTACAGCTAAAGTGACCTCAGGCTTCCTCGTATCAAGAGACCACCTAGCGGTCATCATGCTCGCCCAGGTACAAGCGACGCATGCACACAAAGTAGAATCCCGCTCAAACAAGCAAGCCGGAACTCTGCTCGTCGGCGGTCCTCGACCGAGTACCGCCTTCGGCCAAGTACCATGATTGGCAGAACCCCAGCTCGCGATGGGACATTCACGCCGCGACCTCAGGCCTCAATCGCGACCTGAGATCCGCAACCTCGCCAGGACCTTCCCCGGCTATTCGTCCAGTTCCCCGCACTGGCGGACTCACACGCAGCGGGCTACCTTCCAAAAGAAAGCTCCACTAACGAACACACCCTCCGACGGGCAGTCATACACGCACAATTAAGATAAAATACAACACTAATGTAAAGTACAACAACATAAACAAAAATCATATAAGTAACACAACCGGCCAACATAAACCGGGCATAAAGTAAAAAGGCCACCAGGGCCAAATAAAATTACAACAAACTACATGGCACGCAGGCCGAAAAAACATCACTCCTCGGTGTCTTCGACTCGTTCATCATCAGGCGGAGAGGTTTGGGTTCTAGCTTGGCCGGCAAGGATAGACTCTGGCATCACTATTTGCCCGTCTTTAACGTACGCCAGGAAATTGGTACCTTCGGTCACCAAATCAACACCAGGATTCACCACCTGAAGCTGAGACACTGCGTTTTGGAAGGACTCCTCGCCGAGCACGGCGTTGTCATCCTCGGCCACCACCAGTCGGGCAACTAACTCTGACCTTGTCTTCAGCACCTTCACGTCCTCAGGCTCCTCCTCGCCCGGAGCATTGGCCGCCTGCAGTTGCGCGACCAGGTCCTCAGCAGCCTTTTTCTCAGCCTCGAGCGTAACCATCTTCCCCTTTAGCTGGGCAACCTCCTCGCTTTCCTTTTCCTTCGCCTCCTTGGCAGCCCTAGCTTCCTCCCTGGCCTTCCTCAAGCTCTCCTCGAGAGCGTTCACCTTCCCACGGGCAATAGTCAACTCACCCTCAGTGGCCGTGTCCCCTTCGGCATAGGTGGCCGCCATCTCCGGCAGCCTGACCACCGCAGAGGCATCCTGAGCCACCAACGCCCTCTTGCTCGGACGGTCCAGGCTTTGCAGATGAAGAGAATCAGCGTGGGGAATCACCAAAGAGGTCCCTTCAAAAAACCTCTTGTCCAATACACAAGGAGGCAACTCGAATTTCACTTTCTCTGGCGCCTTGTCCAGATCCACTTCCTCGTTCCTTGGACGCTTAGACCTGGTCGCCAGGGGCATTGGAGACCGTTGTGCATTGGCCGGTGAAGCATTCCCCTGAGGAGGCTGTGAAGGACCTATCGCACGGGCAGGGGAAGAACGAACCTTAGGAGTGGCAGCTGCAGCAGCTTGTTTCCGCGCGGCCACGTTCCTCACCATCCTTTCGTGGGCTGAAGGCATAGCGGCTGCAAAAGACAAAAATAGGCGTCAGGTGATAAAAAATAACGAGCAATACAAAGCAATATATTAAGATTAAATACCGAGCAGATCCATAGCATCCCTATAAGTGTTGCACCCCAGCAGTGCCCTAACGTTAATAAAACAAGGCTCTACTCGAGGACTACCGGCGTCCTCAAGGATCGCCACATTCTTCTTCATAACACACTCGGCCATCCGGAATGAGTTCACGTACTTCAGCAGTTTCTCATATGAGGCAGCGTCCCCCTCGTCCAAATCGGTCGGCTCAAAAACATAGTCCTTTGGCGGCTTAGTAAAATGCGCCCCGGTCCACTGGAAGGGATATTTCAACAATCGCCGCCCAATGTATTTACCCTCCTCGTTGATCCTGTCCTCCCCGTTCTCATCCACTTCAAGCTCCCAGCAGAACGTGCTATCCTGAGCAGCCTCCGATACGGGCTCCACGACGAAGTACCTCGTCTTAAATGTGCGGATAGATTCAGAGAAAGGTTTGAACAGCTTACGCTGCTGCTTCAAAGAGACCCAGCCATAGCTCTTCCCAGAAGTCTGCCGTTGGAGATGAAATACGGTGAAGAAGAATGGAAGAGTCGCCCCTACCTGCAAGTGCTCGCACACCAGCTCGAACGCCCGCATGAACGCTAACGAGTTGGGGTGGAGCTGCGTAGGGGCCAGGTGAAGATGTAGAAAGACGGACTGCTGGAAATCCGTAAATGGAAGCCTCAAGCCCAACTCCTTGAAGACATATTCATACATCGTGAAACGCTCCCCGTAATTGGTGCAGACGCGCTCATTAGCAGTGGGAAAGTGGACTCTCCAATCCCCGTCGTCTCCCACCGTCCGGAAGCAGTCTCCAACATAGCTCGCAAACTCGGACACATGCTCAGAGGGTTCCGCCACCTCCCATTCCCCCGCTTCATTTTCTGCTACATCCTCCTCGGGTGCATCCTCCTCGGGTACCTCCTTCTCGAGCACCTCGTCCTCTTGCTCGTAGTCCGTATCCTGCTCCGTGGACCCACTCGAAGACTGAGTGCTATTACTCCCCGAGGAACCAGACTCCTCCTCGGACGAATCTAGTATAATTTCTCCACGGGGCCCTGTCGCCATCACCTGAAAAGCAGAGAAAGACAGTGAATTCGACAGCTAATCAAATCCACCCTTCCACCACTGAACAAGTGAAAGGGCGCGCTAAGGGCCGAGGACGACGTCCCCGGCCTAAGCCCTGACAACACTGCAAACAGTCTCCCCGCGAGACAGTGCCCGGAACTCTCATCCCACACGAGGAATTTCTCCAAAGCAAGATCACGAGTTTTTTTTCATTCAGCTCACAACTCCATAAAATGCAACGCTCGCACGATCACGTTCACGTCGCCATCGCGACGGTGTCACGGACAGACCCTCCACACACAATGTAACGACAGGCTAACGGCGATGGAGACGGCGGAACCATCATCCACCACCGGCGACTACCACATATACTGCCCTAAGTCTCCTAAAATCTAACCTAACCACATGCACCGCCTAAGTAAACATCAACAAAAAGCAAAACAAGGAAAAGGGACGACTTACTCATAAATATGAGGCTGAAAAGACTTGCTCGGATCTTCAAACAATGAAAGTTGCAACGGACAGCGTTCACGGGTAAGGGATTTGCTGAAGATTGAAGGAAAAGGTTCTGAATGAAGGTTTTTCCCCCTATTTATACAGGAGGTCACGTGCAACCACACGCGCACATAGGTCATAATGACTACCCGCTAGCCATCATTGCCTAAGCGGCGGCGGCACAAGTTCCAACACACACGTGGCGACCCCCGTACTATTTTTTATTCCACTAAACTGTTGGTACCCACCGATGACGGGCAACGTATAACGACCGCGACCAATAGCCACGACGGACAGTAGAAACCACGGGCTTTCACAGCCGACGAGCAAAACGCTCCACTTCCCCGAGACTGTACGCTATCCTTAAGTCATCACTTCCATGCTCGGAAGCAACGACTTGGGGGGCTACTATTCTGGACTGGGCCAACGGCCATGCGCGCCCCAATCCGTGACTGCTACAGTAACGGCCCAAACGCTTGGATCCAGTCCATTAAGATGACAAAAGTACCCTTTTGCCACGGCAACCGGGCACTGATTGCTCATCCTTGCCCGGAATTATTGTCCGCCACACACGAGCTACAGCTCCCCGACATATGACGGCCATATGCCCGCAACTACCCTCCTTCCCGTCACAACGGCTAGTTTGGGCAGTTACCTATTCTTCAGGAAAATAGTTATTTCGCCTTGAAAATAGGACCGTTGGCCACGCGCTGGGGAACAATATATAAACCCTCTCATTTGAGAGGGCGGGGTATCACATTTTCACCCTCGGAATACTTTTTGTACTTGCCCCCTTTTCTCTGACCCTTTCTTACTTGAGCGTCGGAGTGCCTTGCAGGTACACCCCCTTTTCTCCTCAACAGTCCGAACACCCTGCACGTCCAGCCATCATCATCTGCCGAGCACCTCGCCATCTGACGACCAGCGTGTGTGGATCTGATCGAACACTCGAGATCAAGTACAAACATCAAAAGTATAAGTGTCGTCAAAATCAGACAAAGAAGGGAAATCAACAAAAACTGCATCCGGTGCAGCAAGTTCTCTTAAGGATCTATTTTGATCACCTAAGATATGATTATCAAATTAAAATTTAGAATCAAATCAATACACAATCAAATAAAATCACTATCAAATATAACTTATAAAATCACTAATCAAATCAAAATCAGAATCAAATAAACACAAAATCAAATAAAATCATTATCAAATATGACTAATAAAATCTAATGAAAAATACATTAAAATAAAATCTAAAAATTATGAAAATATGTCTAAAAAACAAATAAAATAAAATAACGAATCTACAATTTTTTTTTGGATTTTTTTGAAAATATGAAAATAGAAAAAAAGAAAAATCAAATAAAATAGAAAAAAAGAGGAATTTGTGATTTTGAGTGTCAAAATTCCTTAGAAGTCTTTTCAAAGGGAGTATTGTATGTTGATTTTTTTTCTGATTTTGTGAAAAAAAATATGAGCAATGTGAAACAGTAACTTACAGAGTCACCTGATAGATTGAGAAAATTACCACTATACTGCAATCCTGAAAATCAACAACAAAAAAAAAACAGAAAAAATTTCTAACAGGATTATAAAAAGGATTTTAAAGTTGACTAAAATCAACAGAGTGGTAAGTCTTCCCACCTATCACGCGGGTGACCCCGATTCGATCCCCGACAACAACGCTAATTTGATACATTATCGCACACGAGTCAAAAATGAGTTACTAAAGGATAGTATAAGACAGTGACACTCGAGTCATATCGCAAGGACTCTTGAATTATTTTAACCAACCGATTGAAACAAAGGGGGGTTGGGTTTTCAATAATGATTATGATTAAGAGAATTTGAATATGAATAATATTAAGAAGTTAATCTACTATTGCGGTTTCTGACTTATCACTGGTTACTACCTTAGCAATTCCCTAAGTGGATTAGATCCATATTCGGTTACAATATCGATTGAACAATCACAATTGATATTGTATGGTTTACGCTCCTATTTTCTGAATTAAGCAAACGGCTAAAGATTACGCGAATTAAAGAAAAAGCTACGTTTAAACGCGATTATGGTTAAGGGACGTGAATTAATTGAATTTAATCAAAATTATCTATGACATATCAAATTAAGCAAACAAAATTCACATAATAGAATTGAAAAGGAAAAGAAAATGAAATGATAAAGGTAAAAAACTCAAAGTCTTGATGGAAACACGATTCAATAGATCAACTGTATGGAATTTAGCTCTCCATGGAATTCTTAGTGACCGTCTAATTTGTTATTCTGTGTAAAATGTATACCTAGAAGTAGCACTGTGTTTTTGGTTAAATAGTACAAGAAATCGGTCTCCAAGAATACCCACCTGAAAAACAAACATTCAGCCTAACAAATTAATTATTTCATTAAGTTTAGAACTAAATTAAATAAATTGACTCTTCTGTACTCTTAATTGCCTTCTGGTTTCAACATGAAACTTGTAGCTTATCCTCCCATCTTTCCAACGCATGTTAGAATGAGTGAAACGACATCTCGCAGCTCAAGTTATGATTTGCACGCCGAGATAGTGTGAAATTACTATTTATTTAGAAAATTAATGACAAACATAAAATAAAAGTAATATTAAATTAAATTTTAAAAACACACTAAAAGCAATAAAATAAAAGCATAAAGTCATAGAATTCCCTTAGCACAAAGTAAAATAGGGTGTATTAAAATACGTTGATCAGTAAACTTCAGTAAATCTGAGTGTGTTGTCACGAGCAAGGATCAAGAAGTTTTCATGAAGGGGTTAAGATCCAAAGACAACTACTATATGTGGATATCTAAGCCCTTAACCTGCATGTTATCCAAAGTTGGTGAGACCGATTTGTGGCACCAAAGACTTGGTCACCTCAATCTAAAAGGTATGAAGAAGGTTGTATCTGCTGAAGCCATCAGAGGTTTACCAAATATGAAGATTGAAGAAGGCAAAATCTATGGAGAATTACAAATAGGAAAGCATGCCAAGATGTCCCACAAGAAGCTCCAACATTTGGCCACCACAAAAGTTCTTGAGTTATTCTATATGGAACTCATGGGGCCTATGCAAGTAGAAAGTCTTTGTGGAAAGAGATATGTTTTTGTAAGTGTTGATGATTTCTCAAGATATACATGGGTCAATTTCATTAGAGAAAATCTTATACTTTTGATGTATTCAAGGAATTATGCCTCTGTATCAAGAAGGTGAAGGGAAGTGAAATTGTTAAGATAAGAATTGACCATGGAAAGGAGTTTGAGAACTAAAAGTTTTCTAAAATTTGCTCTGCTAAGGGGATCAGTCATGAATTGAGTGGTAGAAAGTAAGAATATAACCATTCAAGAAGATTATATAGTCATGTTGCATGCCAAGAATCTTCTTTATCATTTTTGGGATGAAGCCATGAACACTACTTGTTACATCCATAATAGAGTAACCATCAGATCTGGCACCAAAGCTACTCTATATGGGGTTTAGAAAGGAATAAAACCAAAAATCAAATGCTTTCATGTCTTTGGTAGTAAGTGCTACATTTGGACAAATCATGAGCAAAGGAGAAAGATGAATCCTAAAAGTGAAGAAGGGATATTCCTTGGATATTCTATCAATAACAGAGCCTATAAAGTATACAACACTCGTACGAGGACAATGATAGAATTCATTAATGTTGTTGATGATAATCCCCTTATCAAACAAATGTCTCTATAGATTTTTCAACATATGTCCCAGACAAGGGGTCTGACATTGAGACTAAAAGTACAAATTTGGAAGATATCCTTATAAACAAATGACCTTCCATCATAATTCAGAAGGATCTTCCTATTGATAATGTCACAGGAATTCTGAATGAAGGGCACCAAATCCAGAAATATGATTATCAATTCTTGCTTCATCTTCAAAATTGAACCTTAGAATGTCAAAGAAACGTTAATTGATGAATTCTTGATAAATTCCATGCAAGAGGAACTATGTCAGTTCAGAAGGAATGCAATGTGGGACTTAGTTGTTAGACTTGAAGATGTGAATGTCATTGGTACCAAGTGGATTTTCAAGAAAAAAATTGGTGAAAATGGTAATGTGACAAGAAACAAGGCAATGTTAGTAGCTCAAGGGTACATTCAAATAGAAGGATTGGACTTGGATGAGACTTTTTCTCTAATTTTTTCGACTTGAGACTATTAGATTACTGCTAGGAATTTCATGCTTAATGAAATTCAGATTGTATCAAATGGATGTCAAAAGTGCTTTCCTTAATGGTTATCTCAATGAAGAGGTCTATGTAGACCAAACAAAGGGGTTCATTAATTCCAATTTCCTAGACCATGTGGACAAGTTAAATAAATCTCATTGTGGGTTAAAGAAAGCTCCAAGAGCAAGGTATGAAAGACTAACTAAATTTCTAATCAACAATGGCTACAAAAGAGGAGGATTTGATCAAACTTTATTTGTGAAGATAGATGAGGGAAACCTCATGGTAGCACAAATTTATGTTGATGACATTGTGCTTAGAGGGATGTCAGACTTGATGGTGGAGCATTTTGTCCAACAAATGAAGTCTGAATTTGAAATAAGTCTTGTAGGAGAACTCACTTACTTCCTTGGTCTTCAAGTTAAGCATATGGGAAACTGCATTTTTGTATCTCAAAGCAAGTATGCCAAGAGTAATGTGAAGTAGTTTGGACTTGACAATGCAAGCCATAAAAGAACTCCAGCTGCTACTCATCTAAAAGTAACCAAAGATGAACATGGAGCTGATGTAAATAAAATTCTATACAGAAGCATGATTATAAGGTTACTCTACCTCACAGCAAGTAGACCTGACATCACCTTCTATGTTAGAGTATGTGCTAGATATCAATCTAATCCCAAGACCAGTCATCTTACATATGTAAAAAGGATCTTGAGGTATATCAATGAGACATATGACTATGGTATTATCTACTCACATGACACAAACTCAATGTTAGTTGGATAATGTGATGTTGATTGAGCTGGAAGTGCTGATGATAGAAAGAATACATCTAGTGGATATTTCTTTCTTGGAAAGCATTTAATCTCTTGGTTCAGCAAGAAGCGAAATTGTGTATCTTTATCCACTGTTGAAGGAGTACATGTGGGACAAGATGTCATGACATTGTTCTGTGACAACTTAAGCTCTATTAATATCTCAAAAAATCTTGTAGAACATAGTAGAATCAAGCCCATTTACATTCTTCATAATTTTATTAGGGAACTTGTTGAAGATAAAGTTGTAGCCTTTGAACATGTGGCAACTGAAAAACAATTGGATGACATTTTCGCTAAGGCATTAGAGGAAGTCCACTTTAAAAGGTTAATGGACGCACTAGGTGTCTGCATTTATGAAAATTAATAGCAGACAAGACTAGGGAGGCATGTATAGGAGTTTTTCTCTCTTTTGGTCTATGTTGAATGTAACACCCCATTCTCCTTTTATTATTATTTGCGAATAATTATATGTTGTTGTGATTGATTATGTGTTGTTGTACTTTCGTTGTGTTTTGTGTACCCGTGGTGAAGGGTAGTGGCCTTAAGTAGTAGGTCTTGGGCGTAGTAGGGGTGTATGGTTAATAACATAGAGATTAGCGGTGTGTTGAGTAATATATGTTGATTGGATTATTTTAATTTATCATTTGTTGACTAATTTATTTCATTAATTGAGTGATAATGTTAATATAACAAGATAATTAAAATAATTAAGAGGTGTAGTGAGTGGAAGGGCTTTATGGTAATTAGGCGAGGATTAAGTGAGGGCAAATAAGGCGATTCATTAATTGGGGTATATGAGAGAATTAGAGTGTGAGAGTTCATTATTCTAATTCAACATGAAAAAGTGAAAGAGGGAGAAGACCTAGGGCAAGAGGAAGGAAGGGAGAGTCCATTGAAGTTAGGAAAGCTCATCACTTTAAGGTAAGGGTGGGATTTCTTTCATCTCTCAAGGGTTAAATGATGTAAGTATTGAAGTAGAAATCACTAAGTTGGAATCCATGGGGTTGAATGAGGGTTTTAAGAAGATTTTGTGATAATATGATTGGAATTGATGAATTAGTCTTGTTTGATATGTTTGGTTGAATTGCAAATGTTAGATGTAGGCTATTGGTGCAAAATCTATGAAAAATTACTATTAAAAATCTAGTTTAGTGCAGAAAAACGTAGGTGGTTTGTTGCTGTCATCGCAGGATTTTGGGCTGCAGAATCGCAGGGCGTGCTTAGCGCAATCTAGCGCGCTTAGCGCGGTCTGGAGAAATTTTGCCTCTTCGAGGCAGAGAGTTGCGCGCTTAGCGTGGGTGGGGCTCGCTTAGCGCGACCTGGGGCTGAAAAATATTATTTTTATTGACTTAAAATTCATGGAAAATATCTTTTTTATATTATATTAATGTTGTGTTGTTGCTGTTGTATGGTGAGCATGTATTGAGGTGTTATGTGCTTGTTTTGTTGATGTTGATGTGATAATGTGAAATGCATGATTAAATGATGTAAAGATGTGTAGTTGTTGTATTGGTGCATTGATGTATGTTTAGATGAATGCATATTGACTGTTAAATGATGTTGGAATGAAGATGAGTATGCTATGTGTATGCATGAGTCGTTGTCCCATGTTGTCATTAATGGTGCATGGCATATGCATAGTTGTGGGATGGCGTGCCCAAGTGGGGTGTTATCGTCTATCCGAATTTATTGATGGAATTGTTGTTGTTGGTGTGATTGTGTGCCCAGATGGGGTGTAAGCAATCACGGTTGTTGGTGCGATCATGAAATAGGGGTCGTACGTGACCATGAAACAGAGGTCGTTTGTGTGATCATGAAATAGGGGTCATACTTGACCATGAAATAGGGGTCGAGAGTTCCGACAGGAACTGTGATCATGAAACATGGATCAATTTTGGTACCACATGCATTGAGTCTAGTCGAGTCTCCTTTGCATTCTCTTGTTGGTTGTGTCGCATGATGGTTGGTATAATTATCGGTGATTGTCTGTGCATAAGTTGAGGTGTGTGATTCTTGTTGGATGTTACGATATGGTGAATAACTTGATGATGTATGCTTTTTTATTTATATCATCTCTCTCTTTCGTTGATTTAAGAATCTTACCCCTTCTGTGTTTGGTGATGCTTTAAACGGCATCCTGCAGATACTCAAGAGTAGTTGGAGTCGTGGTCGGTGAAGACGAGGTACTTCACCTTGTGGCGTCTGCTCTAATATGTAACATGGGGAGTCGGGAATGCTTATTGCATGAGTTGTTTTGTTAAAAGGATTTTGTTGTCTTTAAAGTTTCGAATTAAAAGTTGTCAACTAAAACCGTTATGTTTCCTTATCATTGTTATGATTGATTTTTCCGCTGCATAATAAAAGTTGGTTTATTGAATTATACAATATGTTACATGTCTAATGAAGAGCAAGTATGTTGTCGAAAGTAATGCCTTAAATATAATTGGATGATTTTACTCTGATTTTTCGATTAAATATTATGGGGGAATTTAGGGTGTTACAAAGTGGTATCAGAGCAGGTCGGTCCGTCCGGCCAATTCGTCGAGTCGTTGAGTTGTTGTTGTTGTTGTGTGTGACAGTTGATTACTGTCGATGTAGGTTCCTTAACCATTATTTTCTGTTGTTGATGCATAACGGATTTAGAATGGCTGGAAGGAACGATGTTGATCTTGTTATTGCCTTGCAAGCTATGGCTCAAGCGGTACAGAATCTGCCGCGTGCTAACGAGAATGATGAGTTTCGGAAGAACAACTCGCCTACTTTTAAGGGAAGATATAATCTGGATGGAGCGCAGACTTGGCTCAAGGAGATTGAGAGAATCTTTCAGGTTATGGAATGTCCTGAGGCACAGAAGGTGTAGTTAGGTACTCATATGTTAGCAGAGGAGGCTGATGACTGGTGGGTTAGTACTCGTCAAGTGTTGGGAGCAGTAGGTGAGGCAATTACTTGGGTTGTGTTCAGTAGAGAGTTCTTGAGGAAGTATTTTCCTGAAGATGTCCGCGGAAATAAAGATATTGAGTTTTTGGAACTGAAGCAGGGTAATATGAAGGTTACTGAGTATGCTGCTAAATTCTCATATTTGGCTAAGTTTTATCCTCACTACAGTGCGGCGACTGCGGAGTTCTCGAAGTGTGTCAAGTTTGAGAATGGGTTGAGACCTGAGATCAAACATGCAATTGGGTATCAGCGTATCAGAAGGTTTCCTGATTTGGTGGATTATTGCAGGATATTTGAGGAAGATAGCAAGGCTCGATCGGCTCACTATAAAGGGTTGGCTGAGAGAAGAGGAAAACAACCGGTGAATCGTGGGAAGCCTTATGCAGCTCCTACTGAGAAGAGTAAATAGAAACATACTGATGGCAAGAAACGAAGTGGGGGAGGTGCATCTGCTCCTCTTAAGTTCTATAGGTGTGGAGAGTTGGGACATCGTGTCAGTGAGTGCACGAGCGATGTGAAGAAGTGCTTCAAGTGTGGTCAGACAGGACATCTGATTGCTGACTACAAAGCTAATACGGTTACTTGTTACAATTATGGGGAACAGGGCCATATTAGTACTCGTTGTCAGAAATCAAAGCAAGCTTCGACTGGAGGAAAAGTGTTTGCTTTGACAGGGACTCAGACTTCCAGTGAGGACAGATTGATCAGAGGTACATGTTATATTAATAATACGCCTTTAATAGCTATTATTGATACTGGTGCTACTCACTCTTTTATTGCTACTGATTGTGTAAGAAGGCTAGGCCTTGTTGTTTCTCCTATGAAGGGAAAGATGGTTATCGAAACTCCTGCTAAGGGATTGGTGGCTACTTCCTTGGTTTGTTTGAATTGTCCATTATCAATCTATGGTAAGGACTTTGGTGTAGATCTGATTTATTTGTCGTTGGGAGGTCTCGATGTGATTTTGGGTATGAACTGGTTGGATTACAATCATGTTCATATTAACTATTTTAACAAGTCAGATCGATTTCTTACTCCTGAGGAAGAGAGAGATGATGGTTTTCTGTCAGAGTTGAAGGAACTCTTGGAAGAAGAAGTTCAGGTGCTTGCATTGTTCGCATCTTTGTCAGTGGAAAGTAATTTAGTGATTAACGAATTGCAAGTGGTGCGTGAATTCCCTAAAGTGTTTCTAGATGACATTGCTGATGTGCCACCAGAGAGATAAGTAGAGTTTGCGATTGATCTTGTCCCTGGTACCAGACCTATCTCTATGGAACCATACAGGATGTCGGCGTTAGAATTGTCAAACCTGAAGAGGCAACTGGAAGAATTGTTAGCGAAGAAATTTATGAGGCCAAGTATGTCGCCTTGGGGAGCTCCAGTGTTGTTGGTAAAGAAAAAGGATGGTAGTATGAGGTTATGTATTGATTACAGGCAGCTGAATAAAGTGACGATTAAGAATAAGTATCCGCTTCCGAGAATAGATGACTTGATGGATCAATTAGTGGGTGTCCGTGTGTTTAGTAAGGTTGACTTGAGATCAGGTTATCATCAGATACGGGTAAAAGATGAATACATTCAGAAGACGGCTTTCAGGACGCGGTATGGACATTATGAGTATGTGGTGATGCCATTCGAAGTTACTAATGCACCTGGTGTATTCATGGAATATATGAATCGTATCTTTCATGAGTACTTGGATCAGTTTGTGGTTGTCTCTATTGACGATATCCTAATCTATTCTAAGTCAGAAGAGAAGCATGCTGGACATTTGCGGATGGTGTTGCAAGTGTTGAAAGAGAATAAGCTCTATGCCAAGTTGTCTAAGTGTGAATTCTGTTTGAGGGAGGTAAGTTTTCTTGGTCATGTTATTTTTGGTGATGGTATTGCTGTAGATCCATCCAAAGTAGACACTGTTCTACAATGGGAGACTCCGAAGTCGGTGACCGAGATTAGAAGTTTCTTGGGTTTAGTTGGTTATTACCGAAGATTTATTGAAGGGTTTTCGAAGTTGGCACTTCCGTTGACTCAGTTGACGTGCAAAGGTAAAGCATTTGTGTGGGATGTTCATTGTGAAAAGAGTTTCATTGAACTGAAAAAGAGGTTGACTAAAGCTCCAGTGTTGGTTCTACCCGAACCGAATGAACCGTTTGTAGTGTATTGCGATGTTTCCTTGATGTGTTTGGGAGGAGTGCTGATGCAGGATGGTAAGGTTGTGGCCTATGCTTCACGACAGTTGAGGGTACATGAGAAGGATTCTCTGACTCATGATTTGGAGTTAGCTGCAGTAGTTTTTGCATTGAAGATTTGGAGGCATTATCTCTATGGTTCTAGATTTGAAGTGTATAGTGATCATAAGAGCTTGAGGTATCTGTTTGATCAGAAGGAATTGAATATAAGGCAAAGAAGATGGTTAGAATTCTTGAAGGACTATGATTTTGTATTGAACTATCATCCTAACAAAGCTAATGTCGTGGCTGATGCTCTAAGTCGAAAATCATTGTATGTATCTGCTATGATGGTTAAAGAGTTAGAATTGATTGAATAGTTCAAAGATATGAGTTTGGTTTGCGAACAGACACCGCAGAGTGTAATGTTGGGTATGCTGATGATTAACAACGAATTTCTTAATAATATCAGAGACAGACAGAAGTTGGATGTGAAGCTGGTAGATTTGATAATTGGATATAACCAAGCAGAAGGTAATGAGTACAGAGTGGATGAACAAGGTGTGTTGAGATTCCGTGACAGGATTTGCATCCCTGATAATACTGAGTTGAAGAGAATGATTTTAGAAAAAGGTCATCGGAGTAGTTTGAGTATCCATCCAGGAGTTACGAAGATGTATCAAGACTTGAAGAAGATATTTTGGTGGCCTGGATTGCAGCGTGATGTGGCTCAGTTTGTGTATGCTTGTTTAACTTGTCAGAAGTCGAAAGTGGAACATCAGAAACCTGCTGGTAAGATACAACCATTAGATATTCCAGAGTGTAAGTGGGACAGTATTTCGATGGATTTTGTAACAGGGTTGCCTGACACACCGAGAGGACATGACTCTATGTGGGTAGTAGTGGATAGACTGACTAAGTCGGCACATTTCATTCTGATTAATATTAGTTTTCCTTTGCAGAAGTTGGCAGAGATTTATATTAAGGTGATTGTGACGTTGCATGGAATTCCGTTGAGTATTGTGTCGGATAGAGATCCGAGGTTCACTTTCATATTTTGGGAGAGTTTGCAAGAAGCTTTGGGTTCGAAGTTGAAGTTGAGTTCCGCTTATCATCCGCAGACGGATGGACAGACAGAGAGGACAATACAATTTTTGGAGGATTTGTTGAGGGCTTATATGCTTTAACAAATAGGTGCTTGGGATAGCCATTTACCATTGATTGAGTTCACATATAACAACAGTTATCATTCCAGTATTGGAATGGCACTTTTTGAGGCTTTATATGGTCGGAGATGTCGGACGTCGTTGTGTTGGCATGAGTCAGGTGAGAGCGTGGTGCTTGGGCCTGATATTGTCCAGCAGACTACTGAGATTGTGAAATTGATTCGAGAGAAGATGAAAACTTCGCAGAGTAGACAGAAGAGTTATCATGATAAGAGAAGGAAAGATCTTGAATTTCAAGAAGGAGACCATGTGTTTATGAAAGTTACTCCGGTGACCGGTGTTGGACGTGCTTTGAAGTTGAGGAAGCTTACTCCTAGATTTATTGATCCGTATCAGATTTCGGCAAGAGTTTGACCTGTTGCATATAGAGTGGCATTGCCGCCGCGTTTGTCGAATTTGCATAATGTGTTCCATGTTTCGCAGCTTCGGAAGTATGTTCCGGATCCGTCGCATGTGATTCCGATGGATGATGTGGAAGTGAGAGATAATCTCACAGTCGAGGCCTTGCCAAAGAGTTTTGATGATCGCGAGGTGAAGCAGTTGAGGGGCAAGGAGATTGTTCTCGTGAAGGTAATATGGGGAGGTGCTGCCGGTGGGAACATGACTTGGGAATTGGAGAGTAAGATGCGAGAATCGTATCCGAGTTTGTTTGTGTCAGGTAAATTTTCAACGCGAAAATATTCTAAGTGGGGGAGAGTTGTAACACCTCATTCTCCTTTTATTATTATTTGCGAATAATTATATGTTGTTGTGATCGATTATGTGTTGTTGCACTTTCGTTGTGTTTTGTGTACCCGTGGTGAAGGGTAGTGGCCTTAAGTAGTAGGTCTTGGGCGTAGTAGGGGTGTATGGCTAATAACATAGAGATTAACGATGCGTTGAGTAATGTTGATTGGATTATTTTAATTTATCATTTGTTGACTAATTTATTTCATTAATTGAGTGATAATGTTAATATAATAAGATAATTAAAATAATTAAGAGGTGTAGTGAGTGGAAGGGCTTTATGGTAATTAGGCGAGGATTAAGTGAGGGCAAATAAGGCGATTCATTAATTGGGGTATATGAGAAAATTAGAGAGTGAGAGTTCTTTATTCTAATTCCACGTGAAAAAATGAAAGAGGGAGAAGAGCTAGGGCAAGAGGAAGAAAGGGAGAATCCATTGAAGTTAGGAAAGCTCGTCACTTTAAGGTAAGGATGGGATTTCTTTCATCTCTCAAGGGTTAAATGATGTAAGTATTGAAGTAGAAATCACTAAGTTGGAATCCATGGGGTTGAATGAGGGTTTTAAGAAGATTTTGTGATAATATGATTGGAGTTGATGAATTAGTCTTGTTTGATATGTTTGGTTGAATTGCAAATGTTAGATGTAGGCTATTGGTGCAAAATCTATGAAAAATTGCTGTTAAAAATCGAGTTTAGTGCAAAAAAACACAGGTGGTTTATTGCTCTCATCGCAGGGTTTTGGGCTGCAGAATCGCAGGGCCCGCTTAGCGCGGTCTAGCGCGCTTAGCACGGTCTGGAGAAATTTCGTCTCTTTGAGGCAGAGAGTTGCGCACTTAGCGTGGGTGGGGCTCGCTTAACGCGACCTGGGGATGAAAAATATTATTTTTATTGACTTAAAATTCATGGAAAATATCTGTTTTATATTATATTAATGTTGTGTTGTTGCTGTTGTACAGTGAGCATGTATTGAGGTGTTATGTGCTTGTTTTGTTGATGTTGATGTGATAATGTGAAATGCATGATTGAATGATGTAAAGATGTGTAGTTGTTGTATTGGTGCATTGATGTATGTTTAGATGAATGCATGTTGACTGTTAAATGATGTTGGTATGAAGATGAGTATGCTATGTGTATGCATGAGTCATTGTCGCATGTTGTCATTGATGGTACATGGCATGTGCATAGTTGTGGGATGGCGTGCCCAGGTGGGGTGTTATCGTCTATCTGAATTCCTTGATGGAATTATTGTTGTTGGAGTGATTGTGTGCCCAGATGGGGTGTAAGAAATCACGGTTGTTGGTGCGATCATGAAATAGGGGTCGTATGTGACCATGAAACAGGGGTCGTTTGTATGATCATGAAATAGGTGTCATACTTGACCATGAAACAGGGGTCGAGAGTTCCGACGGGAACTGTGATCATAAAACAGGGATCAATTTTGGCACAACATGCATTGAGTCTAGTCGAGTCTCCTTTACATTCTCTTGTTGGTTATGTCGCATGATGGTTGGTATAATTATCGGTGATTGTCTGTGGATAAGTTGAGGTGTGTGATTCTTGTTGGATGTTACGATATGGTGAATAACTTGATGATGTATGTTTTTCTATTTATATCATCTCTCTCTATTGTTGATTTAAGAATCTCACCCCTTCTGTGTTTGGTGATGCTTTAAACGGCATCCTGCAGATACTCAAGAGTAGTTGGAGTCGTGGTCGGTGAAGACGAGGTACTTCACCTTGTGGCGTCTGCTCTGATATGTAACATGGGGAGTCAGGAACGCTTATTGCATGAGTTGTTTTGTTAAAAGGATTTTGTTGTCTTTAAAGTTTCGAATTAAAAGTTGTCAGCTAAAACCGTTATGTTTCCTTATCATTGTTATGATTGATTATTGTGCTGCATAATAAAAGTTAGTTTATTGAATTATACAATATGTTACATGTCTAATGAAGAGCAAGTATGTTGTCGAAAGTAATGCCTTAAATATAATTGGATGATTTTACTCTGATTTTTCGATTTAATATTACGGGGGAATTTAGGGTGTTACATTAAACATGAAACAAAGCTAATTTTTCTTGTTTAAAAACCTCATTTTATCTAGACCTCAGTGACTAACAACAACAATCACATATTTTTATCTTACTCTAAAAAATTGCCTTCTCTCCTCTTCCTCATTTGTTTATCTCTTTCATAATGAGTCAAAGGTCTGAGAATCCAAAGAAGCGATCCTCTAATAAAGGAATCTCTATTATGAAGGCTATTGACATATTCCATGAGGTTGATGAAGTATGGGTCACCTACATGAACTGTAGAGGATGGATAGATGAATAACTCTAAAAGATGTTGACTTTAGACATTTCTAATTAGTTTGTTTGGCCTTGTATTTGGGAATATTTTGCTTCCTTGTTTGGGTTTGTCATGGCTTTGTTGCCAATAACTATGTTTGATGCTCTAGCATCATGATAAAACATTTGTCCTAATAATTGTTGACTTTTGTCGACGTTTGATCTGTTGTGTGTATGTTCTAACATACTTACCTCTAAGTTGTATGACAAATCCTTTTGAAGATCATTTATACCAAATTATGTAAAAAAAGGAATAATGGTGTGTAGGGGGAAGTTTGTCTGACCACTGACTGTGAGGAGTTGATATCTATTATCCTTTATTGTGCTTAATACTGACTGATGACTGGTACTATCTGATTTTCTGTGTGCACACTTGCTGAAGCATTTAACCTAGTATTATACCCTGACTATGTGTGTTGATTTTTTCTGTGTTAGTAGTCACTTCTAACTCTTGTCCACTGACTATTAGCCTTGTGTGCATGCATGTCTATCTGATTATTGAATGACTGCATGTGTTATCTGTTATGGAGCATAACTACTATGTAGCAAATTTCTTTGCTACTATTTTCTACTGCTGGCTACTCTAATATGTATTGTTGCTGCTTTGCTTACATCTTGTATGTTCTTGAAGAATGTTGTTTTGCCAAAAAATTTCAAAGGGGGAGATTGTTGTTCCTTTTAGATTGGATGCATTATGTAAAACAACAATGGAGGTTTCAAGTTGTTTTGGAGAAGAAGGACACGTGTGGGAACCGATATCCAAGTATGTGTGCAGGATCTTTCCTTTGTCTGCAGAATAAGGATGATGCCATTATCACACATTTTTCAGTTACATGGAATGCATTTTTTATGATGTGTTTAACAAATATTGTTACTATTTTTAAGCAATTAGATTTATTTGATTATTTAATTAGTTTAAATTTAAATCAAGGAGATTTAAATTTGAATTCAAATCAAATTAAATATTATTTTGTGGAGCTGATTTAGAGCAACAAATCTCAATAATATCTTCACTAATTCTAGACGAAATCAAATCTTTATCCATGGAGAAAAAGCCCAAAAGACATTTCTATATAAGGAGACTTAATTCTCATTTTTAGAAAGGTTTTGGTTCACAGTAACTAGGTTCTTTATGCTAGGGTTTGAGCCTTTGTTACTTATATTCCATGTTAATGTCATAACTAGATAAGTGTTGAATCTACTATTTTACACCACTCTATGTTTCAGTAACTTGGAATAGTTGTTGGTTTGTCTTAGTTGAGTTGTAAATTCAACAATCAATAGACTTGTCATTGAGGTTGATCACAAGGGTTTAGTGATTGAAGAAAGTGAGTGGGTTCTCATATTTAGGGGAGGACCTAAATAGAAAGTCACTAGGATTAGGTAGTGGCACAAAACTTCATAGGGTTAAAAGGTTCTTATAAGACTAACTATTCCAATTTGAAGTAGTGAATTTCCTTTCTTGGGTAGAGTACACCTCAGACATAGGTGTGGTTTCACCGAACTCGGTTACCCATCTCTTGTGTCATTTTTACAGGTTTTTACATTGTTTTCTTATTGATGTCAAACTGTTTTGGTATTGGTGTAAAAAGTTGCACAAGTTGTCTCAACATCTGGTCCAACATTTGTCC
Source organism: Lathyrus tuberosus (assembly GCA_022829125.1). Taxonomy (NCBI): domain Eukaryota; kingdom Viridiplantae; phylum Streptophyta; class Magnoliopsida; order Fabales; family Fabaceae; genus Lathyrus; species Lathyrus tuberosus. Next base: position 645,815 of record JALAZF010000914.1, on the reverse strand, counting down.
CCTAAGGAACAAAACTTCACTTTCTGACATTTGTTTATGACAATGTAAACAGAACGGTTGAAATGGATGCATAGATCCTGATCATACAGCTTACTGATACTAATCAGATTAGTGGTTAGACCTTCAATTAGAAGAACATCTTCCAAATTTAAGAGGCCTAGATAAACCAACTTCCCTTTTAAAATGATATTTCCTTTAGCACCATCATCAAAAGTAACATAACTATTAGTATAGGGCTTTACCTCTTTCAAGTAGTTCTTCTCTCCTGTCGTGTGTTTGGAACAACCATTATCAAAGTACCAATCTTCACTAAAGGATACTATTAGAGAGGTGTGAGCAATGTGACTTGAAGTTGTTTCCTTAACTTTCCAAACTTGTTGGACATGATCATTTTATGGTGTATGCTTGGTTGTTTGCTGTTTGTGAGGATAGTAAGGTCAACCATGCAGTTTGTAGTATAAGGGTCAAATATGCCCAAATTTTCCATAGTAATGACATCTCTAAAAAAAATTCTTGAAAGGAATTTTGCATTGATAATAACGTCAAGCAGGTTGCTTTGGCATATAGCCTGTCATATGGAACTCGGGTTTCTGTTCATGAGGAATAAATTTATGTTCTTTATTCATAGACCTATAATCAAAACCAACCCCTTTAAATCTCTAGCCATTTTTCCTACACCGAGGATTTCATCAAGAGTCTCAAATCCATAATTTAACATGCGAACTAACTTGGTCATACCATTAAGCTTAGAGTTTAAAAGTGTGACTTCTTCCTTCAAGTCAGCTATGATTTTATTGAGATTAGATTTCTCTTGAAGTAAGATAGTTATTTGAGAGTTTTGTTTCTCACCAAACATGCATTCTTCTTTTCATTTGACATACAACAATCTATATGCTCCATCAAGATTTTCTTCTGAAAGTTCTTCATCGCTAGATTCTCCATCGCTTGATCATTTGTCTTGTAGCTTAAGTGAGTAGTGAACGCAATTACACCGTTAGCATTTTCTTCATCAATCTCTTCTTCAGATTCTTCATCTGAAAGTGTAGCAGTGTATCCCTTCTTTTTCTTTCGATGGGAGTTAGTATATTCTGCCTGAATATGTCTAAATTTTTCACATTCATGACATTGTATCCTATTTCCTTTGTTCTCATTGTATTCTTCCTTGTTTCTACGTTGGGAATTAAAGCCTCTTGAGTTGTAACAAATTTTTGTCTTTGATATTTGTCATTACATTGTTCCTAGATCGTTTGTCATGTCTTCTCATTACTTTGCTAGACCTTTTTGCAAATAATACAATAGAGTTAGACAGGTTCTCACCAGAATCCTATACTTCTTTCTCCTTGTTATCTTCCACATCATCTTTGAAAGTAGCACCTTTGCTTTTCTTTTCAGTTTTGTCATTGATAGCCATTTCAAAAGTTAGCAATGAGCCAATAAGTTTATTCATTTTGTGTAGCGGTAAAAATTTTGAATGTAAGTTATCGATTAACTTAACCCATAAAACAAGAGTCATCATCGCACAATTATTTTATTCAAAAGGAAAGGAAAAAGAGCGAACAAAACCTAAACAAGTTATAAAACAAGAACAAATAAACAAAGACAGGGTAAGGGGGTTGGTTACGCGGTGGAAAGGTGTTAGCACCCAAAACGTCTATAGTACTCTATAGGAACCCTTTGAAATATCTACGCTTATTGGTTTGAAAATGTTTGTTTGAAATGAGATTGGGGAGATGAGAAGAGAAATATTTTTTAAGATATTTATGTTTGGAGAGACTTCTTGAGCCTCATGCCTACGTACCCACAAAGTGCAATATAGGATCAAAACCCCGTAGTTCGTGGTAGAAATAACAAAATTGGTTTGTTTTAGTTGATTTTAAATGAAAAGACAAGTCGTCATTTTAAGGAGAAAACTACAACTAGTCGCCCATAAGTATAATAAAACAACATTTGTATCATCTTAAGATGGAGAGTTTTTGCTTGGATACAAATCGACAAGTCTATCACTCAATATCTACGTGGAAAATGTCAACATCTTAAATAATATGGGGAATAAGAGAATTACATCTCAACTATGAAAATGACTCTTGTCTAAACTTTTATGAAAAATTTTAAATGAAAAAGTGCACAAAGGCACAAAAAGTTTGAATGAGTTTTTGTATTTTTTATGTCTTTTTGAAAAGGTCAAAATATGCTTAAAGTTGATTAGCATTTATTAAAGAAAATGAAGTTTGAAAAATATCTTGACAAAAGTCAAGGTTTTATTGTGAAAGTGGTTATAGTTTTGAAAACAAGAAGATTTTGAAAAGGGGGGAAGATTTTGAAAATTGAAGAAGGGGAGGAGAAGAAGTGACTACCCTAAAACATAAAATAAAAGCTAAAGAAGGGAACATTTAACCACACAAGGAGCAAACACTTGACAAGAAGTCAGCATGAACATTCCTCTTCCTTTTGGATTTAAACAACAAGCATAAAAACCAGATGAAATAAAGCATCCGAAGAAAGCCCCGAGTTAAGCCATAGCAGAGTCAAAGCAAAGTCTTCCCAAGAGTTAAAAACCAATTAGGAGAGTCATGTATCAGATGATTTTCTCATAGTCAAAGTATTAACACCTGCACACAGAAAATTTTCCAGACAAAAGCAACACAAAAGGTCCAAGGACTCAAACCTCCAAGAGCATAGGGTAAGAATCCTTGATCTAAGTCCGAAGTCCAAAGTCCAAAGTCCAAGCATAAGGCCACAACAGTCCGAGATTAAGAGAACCAAGTCTTTTAGTGTTTAAGTATCTATTAGTGTCTTAAGAGAAGTATGGTCCATGTGGACAAAATAAAAAGAGTAATAAGCATGAACATGTGTCCAAGTGGACAAAGAGAAAATAAGATGATAATATGAAATAAAAAATGCTAAAAGTAAAAGAATAAAAGTAAATGACAAGAAAATAAAGAGCAAAAATTAAAAGGCAAAAAGTAAAGTTAGTGCAATTATATAGTTAGTATGTTAGTGTTAGTGATGGAGAACATTTTACCTTTTTTCGGAGAATACTCGACTATTCAATCATAAGCATGAAAACATGAATCTATACATTATTAAGGAAAGGGCGCCAACTCGGATAAAATCGAAGAGTATACCAACTAACTCCCTTAACAACAAAGAGACAAACTATTTCACACCACACTATGGAGAGTAGGAGATTGATAACTCGCTTACAAAAACAACTCGATTTTTGATTCAGGACCAATTTAGCGCTATGTTTAGCAATCGTAATTGGGCTTATGTTGAAGTCACAACTATATGAGGCCGGTGAATAACAATGCTTATGTTAATACAAGATAGAGAAATGACATGTAGGTCAATCTCCTAAAGCTTGCCACACTAAAAGAAAAAAGGTAGTGGTCTCATCTTGATCAAGAACTTTAAAGAAAAGTCCCATGACATTTAAGATTTTCATTGACCAAAAGAAAAAGAGAAGAGGGGAGAAGGGAAACCAAATTGAATCACAACATTTAGATCATTCCATCTTCAATTTCCATCAGTCTTCTTGGTGGATTAAAGTACTAAACATATCACTAATTCAAAGCACCTAAAATGAATCCAATGATTCACTTAAAGATAGATTTGAACTAATGAAGGTTTATCCAACTTCATCAAACACCAAAATTCCATGGAATTTGAAGATAAAATTAATCAACAAACATCATAATTCAAGGCAAAACAAAAGGAAATGGAAGAAGGAAGAAACGGAACCAAAACAATCCCAAAACAAGCCAAAAACAGCATTTTGCCTTGTGTTAATCGATTAACCAGTTTAGGCAGATTTTGGTTAATCTGTTAACGGTTAACCTATTAACGGATTTTTTTAAGTTTTGGTTAATCGATTAACACTGACAAGACAGCAAAAAATCAGTATAAAAAACATTATTCCATGATTCAATTATTTCTTAAAACACCTCATGATCATGGATGCAATTGAGCACGGAAATTCCATAAAATTAAGAACAATTAACACCAATGGAATAAAAAATGTAGCTCAAGGAATCAAGTAGCAAAAATCAACAAGAGATCGCATTGTGGAAAATGAGAATTAAGCACAACAATGGTGAAACTAGAGATTTACCAATCCAAATATGAATTTGCTTCAAATCAACTTCAAGAATCACTCTCCAAAGCTTTGATCTATAGAATTTGATGTTGATGAAGTGTTTTGATGGAGGTTTAGCTCAAAGATTAGTAAGCTTCAATGAAAAGCTTACTAACTTTTAATGGAGGAAGAGCTTTAGTGAATTTGGGTAGATGAAGAAAATTGAGAGAATGAAAAGAAATTTTGACAAGGTGAATTTGGCTATCAATAGCTTGAAGAATGAATTAAATTATGGGTGTTTATATAGAGTTTAGGCTTGGAATGAGTGGTGGCTTGGAATTTGGTTTGGAGCCAAAATTAGGCTTGGTAATTGGGTTTGAAGTGCAAATCAAAGATCAAGTGGTGCACATGTGTGATTAAATGAGGGTGTATGATGGAATTAATTGTGATTATGTAAGGGGTTATTTTTGTGATGATTTTGCATGATCTAGAATATTCCACATGAGGTCACATTTGAAAATTGGTGACAAAATGATGCAGAATTTGAAAATGTTGTTTCTGGCCAAAATTTGCACGTGTTAATCGATTAACCTCGTGATGTTAATCGATTAACACAGTGAAAAAATGAGGAAAATGGCTTTTTGCTGTGTTGTCTTGACTTTGGCTCGATTTTTTTGACTTGTCAAAGAAGTCATGGAAATAAACACATGAACCTTATAGTTTCTTGGGAAATAAGTAATCAAATCTTTGGGAAACTCTTAATCAACTAGAGTTGGATAATACTTAAAAATTATTGTTGACCAAACTTGGACTTTGTTCAGATGAATTACAATCGAGCTGAGGAACTAGTGTTTGATGTTCTTGATCCAGACCTCTTCCTGAAAAAGTTAGTAAAGGGAAAACAAACATATTTTTTGGATTTTGATTAATGATTAGTAAACATATATGTAAACAAATATAAAGCAAACAAGAAAACATGGGTGCTTGGTGATCTCCCTCAAGACAAACCTCCAGAGGAGGGCAAGAGAATCAAAGCTTGTGATCTTGTTTGTGATATGAGATGCAAATGGCATGTGGGATCTTAAGGGTAAAAATTAGGGTATTACATTTTGATCGAATTAATGTCACTTACTTCTTCTATAATAGTAACTTTCATGTCAAACTTCTTTGGAAGAGGTCTGAGGAATTTTCTGGTAAGTTTTTCTTCAAACAATTTTTCACCAAGAGAAAATAAGCAGTTTGATGTGTCACAGACAAAAAGATAGAAGTCAATTATGGTTTCGTCTTCTTGATGCCTTCTTGTGCAGTTTGGAGAATCTCCCAAGCTTCTTGATGCTGCATAGCCGCAAATGAACAACAATTTCAAGTAGTATAATAAGATCTAATCGACATGGAGATGTATATTATTACCGAATTGTATCCTAACATTGTTTAGCTAAAGCGAACGTAATAGTGATTTTTAGGTGCAAAGTGAAACGAAATTAGCAAATGATAAAAATAGGACATAAGGTTTATGATTGTCTATCTAGACTCACCCCAATGGTTTTCCATGTTTGATTACGAGAATATATAAACATTTTCATAGAAAAGTAGATAAAAGTGTGTGTCACCCAATTTTGTGGCGTGTGCAACTAAACGTGTTTATCGGTACGACTTGTTGTTCCTTTGGATTTCCTACATTTTGCAAAAAAAAAACAACATGGAGAAGTATTCAAAGTGTTCAAGATTAATCTAGCTTGCTTTATTTGTATAAAGGTGCAGAAGGGGCACATGTTGGACGCTTTCATACCCCAATTTTGTTCGGACATTTTAAAACTTTCATACATTCGACTTTACTTTACTTTGCATCATATGCATAGTATGGCATGCCTTTTATCACCCATAATTCCTAAAATGTCGACTAGAATAAATTTTTGGATCTACAGACAGACTGGTTGAATTGTTTCTCAACTATTCGTAAAATTAGCGGGCGTAAAATTCAAAGACCGGGCTTACAGACGACAGTATTATTAATCTACATTCGCGTGGTTTAACCTAGTGTGCTCGCTTTATTTTTTCGACTCCTTTTTCGATTGCATTTTGACCACCTTGAGCCTTTTCAACCGATCATTTTTATTTTAAAATTTGATCAAAACTTGTCTATTTTCCAGAAATATATTTCGCGCTGATCATTTTAGTGCATTCATTTTAATTTTTTGAGCACTTTCGTGCCCGATTTTTATTCATTTTGAATCCTTTTATTTTTATTCTTTTGTCAAATTATTTTAAAAAAATAAGAATAATCATGTTTTCATTTTAATTTTTTTGTGATTATTTAGACGTGTGATTTATAGTTGTTTTAATTGATTTTAGATCTTTTAAAACATCTATATGGGGCCTTATAGGTATTTTAAAATTGTTTAACAATGTTGTATTTCTTTATTTCAATCCTAACCACTGAATCCAATTAATCAATGGTTCATGTTTGCAATCCATGTGCATTTTTATCATCCAATCAAATAAAGCAAATAATGAAATTAATAAGAGAAAATAAGAGGAAACTGATAATCCATTTTTAGTGTGTTATTATTATCCCGTTTCAGTCTGTTTTATGTGATAGTTTTAATGTTTGTTTCTTAAGTTTTAGTGTTTTTAGCTTATATTTCTTGGAGCACAACAGGTGCTCCTTTTGTAGTTTTCATGTATTTGTTACATAATTTCAAGGCAATTTAAGGCAAGTTGAGGCATGACTGGTCTAGACAGAGTTTGGAATAGAGAGGTGAAAGGAAAATGGAAAGTTTACTGAAGTTAATGAGAGGATAATGTTGGAATTAAATCAATAACAATTAATCACATATGCATGTTCTACATATTATGTCATATACTTTAGTGCGGAATATAATAGATAATACGAACATGTATATATTACAGGATCTACGACATGTTAGTATATGAAAGAAGAGATTGTAGGAATACATGGATCTATTGAGAAAGTTTTGTTGGCGTTAATCCTGAAAGGCAAAAGACGAACAACGAACACCGAGTGACTTGTATGGTTCTTCCTCAACCGATACTCCTAATGCCTTGAATACTCTTCAGATAGGGAGAATAGATAAATTACTTATGTACAGTATATTGGGGATCATAGCTTATATATAGTGTGATGGCCAATTAGGGTTCCCATTATTCCTAAATGGGCCATCCTGACATCCACTCATATTTAAGCCCATATCTAATTAGTTAATTAATTAATTACTAAATAGAAATCTAATTAGCCTTTTAAATTTATTTGATCACTTAATCAATTAAGGCTTTTAATTTTGATAAATAGCTAATATAATTAAAATATATATATGCTCACATAATAATTATTAGAATATAATAATTAAATAATATTTAAATTATAAAATATTCCAACAATCTCCCACTTGGGTAATATATTTTTTATAAATATATCACAATTCTTTAGATGCGCATCTGAATGTTATTTATCTTTAGATTTCAACTTTACAATATGATCCACCTCATACATCAATAATGGGACCACCGCGGCTGTTGTCACTAACGTATAATGTGACAAAACCCCGGCGACCACCACATCAATGTACTTGATGACATGGATCGATATGGATGAGTGGCATAGAAATTTTATGAAATGTGATCTCTGAATCATGCCTATTTCCAACTATTGAGATCAAACTGAAGTTTACAAATTCAATATTTGCACAAAAATACAGAAATGGTTATAACAATAATAACCTCATAAGCTTTATTTCTACAGATAATCTTAACATAAAGTCTGTATCGATATCAAAACAATATTATAAAACATAAAGAATGAGTGACTCCCACTAATCTTGGACATTCTTAGTGACAACAATCATATGAAATACCTTATATGTCAAGTCTTTGATTAGTAAGTCAACTAGCATAAAATTTCTATCTATATGTGTTATACCCCAAATTTTACCCCTTAGACGTCATAACATTTTGCACTTGCATTCAGGTTTCAATCATCTATGCATTGTTAACTAACCACCATATCTTGCTAGTTTGTTCTTTTCTGTGAAAGCTAGGTTTTACACAAGAAAGAGGACAAGATCAATAAGCCAAGTTCTCACATGTTTCAAAGTCTCCTAAGACACTCCTTGGTTCCATACATCCATCACAAGTGTTCACTAAGTGATTGAGATTGGTAGTGGAAGTCATCTGTTTAAGAAAGCCAACTGAGGCTCCAAAGTTTAATCATTTTGTCTTGAAGACTAATCATAAGGTTCTCGAGTCATGTTCCATGATCTCATGAGATTGGATCAAGAGAAATCAAAAGGAGACCATCAGATCAAGAGTTGTGGAAATAGGGTTTTAACCTGAAGAATCACAAGGGACCTTGGAGTGATCAACCAATGCCTTGACTGGTTCATCAACCAATTGAGCTCACATACATCCAAGAGGTCTTATTCAACAAGAATCGAGTGCTAATTGAATTTATTATAAGATCATTGAAACATTGCACCTTAACCCTAAAATTAGGGTTTTCTTTAGGAAAAAGTCGACTGTGCCCTAATTCATGGTCAAAACATGATCCCAAACCATGGGACATGATCCATGGTGTTCATATACATCCTTGGAACTCATCTAAAGTGTTGGAGAAGTTCAAAGTTACAAATTCATTGAGGATCGCACTGAGGAATTCATCTGACCTAATTTTCATCTAACAAAGTCAAACCTTTGACTTTTGATACCTTGACCCAAGATGAAGTATTCAAGCTATATTCCATTAAGACATGCTTAATTATTGAGTTAGAGCATGAGAAATCACCATTTGAAAGGTTTCTTGCAAAAAGGGCAAGGTTTGGTTCTTAAATTTTTCTAAGTGTGGAAGAATTCACTCCTTGTGCAAACTTTGAAGAGTCATAACTTTCAAACCACACATCCAATTTTTGTAACTCAAAGCTCAAATTGAAGCTCTCATCGTGAAATTCAAAACATATTAGAGGGTACTTCTTCAAAAGAGGCTTGGTTTTTAAGTTAGGAGGCTTAGAAGTTCAAGGCAATTAAAGACTTGGTGAAATTTCACCACTTTTGCCTTAAATTTCAGCCAACTTCATCTCCATTTTTCACCATGATCCCTTTGGATCTAGGACTTGGAGTGAACATGAAAGTTATAGAGTACATTTGGGGCTTTCCAAAAAGTACAAAAACTCCCCAATCCATTGAGTGAGCTGAGATATTCAAAGAAGAGAAGTTTGAGGTTCATTTCTTGAATTCCATGTTTCCAACATGTGCATAATGATGCATAACCACTCTTAATCACCAAATTCCTCAGAATTCTGATGTTTAGAAGCAAAGCTAGTGTATGTTGAACCTTTTCCATGAGCTACAAAGTTGCAAACTTAAAATATATTAGTTTTATACAAGTTGAGGCAAGTGGATGCATGAGAGAGAAACTTTTTTTAGAAAGCATGGTCACTCCATTTTTTTTACAACATGAAGCCTTGTTCCAATCCCATCAGCATACATCAATAGTACAAACACTATTTCTGACCATTTTCTAGAGTGTTTGAAGGCACATGACTCAGCAATACAGCTTGCACGAAAGGGAACTTGAAGAAAGGGTGTTTTTGGCAAATTGTAAAATCTGACCATGCCTTTATTTCTCCACTTCTCCTATAAATAGAGGATCAATCCTCAGTCCAATGGACACCCGAATCACCCCTAAACAAAGGCTGATACTCTCTGAATTCTCTCACTCACTCATTTTTGCAAATTTACAAGAACACTGCTCCAGATCATTTAACTCGTGCATTTCATAAAATAACTTCACAAACCACCTCTATACATCCTATAGACTCCATTCAAACCACTGAAACAAATCTGTAACGCCATATACATCATCTGCCATTTTCAACCTCCATTATTGCAAGAAGGATCGTGACTTGTGTTCCAGTGTATTTCCAACTGATCCAACCATCCTGACAAGTTCTAAAAGACTCAAAGAAGCTGAGGAGGGTGTTTTCTTATACCTGTAATAGCTGAAAAGAAGCCTTGGACTTTCTCTAAGAGGTAAGGAATCGTGACCTTGGAAACTCACATGTTCATGCACTTTTCTGTTCTCATTTGATTGGCAAAATGTAGTATGTGTTGTGTTTTGTTGTTCTGAATGAAAGCTTGCTTTGTTTGGTTTGAATATCACATGATATAACATGCTGAATAATGTTGGTGTTGCACTGTTGAGTGGTGATTCGTGAATCGTGTGTTCATTTTTAATGAGAGATGATGTGATATTCTGATTCCTGGTATTTTTACTCCAACTTTGTGTTTTACAAAATTGAATTTGGTTGAAAAATGAGTGAGATATAGTTGTTGGAAGTTCTGGGTTTGAATGTTGTTCTAAGGCACGAGCGAGAGAGAGTAATGAAGAAGATGATGGTGAGTTGGCACCCAGTCAGCCTGACGTGGCGCTGAGGTGGCCATTTCGTTTTGTTCTTAAAATAAAAACAAATGGAAGCATATTATGTTTGGATGTAATAGCCACCCCAGTGGTAGAAACCTTGCCATGCCTTTCCCTTTCGCCTGCCTTGCCTGGGTTCGATCCTGCGGATCAACCCTTTTGTACTTTTTCTGATTTTTCCTTTGTTCTGTTATTTTATTCTATGCTTACATCTTGTTATCACACTGCGCGTGTAGTTCAGTTGGCCAAATTTTTGTGGCCAAATCCCCAAGGGCGTGGGTTCAACACCCATGTGGGACATTTCCTTTCTTTTTTAAACCGTGTTTTATTTAATTTTTATGGTTTGTACCTTGATTTCTTTTGATCATAACTTGGTCATTTTTTATCCTTTTGGATCCATTCTTTTTGTAAAATGTTCATTGAAATGTCTATTTTTTTATGGTGAGAAGAAATTGTCCAAAAATAATTATTTATGGGACATTTGCAAATGTTGAAAGTGAAGGATTTTTTTAGGGTTTTCATGAAAACTTCTTTGTTTCTTTTGGTTCTTTTGCCATGATTCCTTGGTTTGCCTTGATTGTTTGAAACCTAAAGCATGTTGTTTGAACCTTGTATGATGTTATAACATTGTATGTCATTGATTCACCTTGATATCATGATGTTTAAATGTGTTGTTTATATGTGAATGTCTTTGCAAAATGTCTTGTTCATACCATGAGGTCTTGTTAGATCATTTACCCTTGTGACATGAAATTGTTTGACCAAGCATGTAAACATGTATGCCTTGAATCTTTGATACCATGTTTGAGTTTTTCTTAAGTGTTTATATGTTTTGGATTGTAATCTTTGAATACATGAACCTTATGATGTTGCCCCCCCCCCCCTTCAAATACATGTTTAAACCCCAATACTCATGTGTGATTGTTACCTACTTGTTCACATGATGCCTTTGATACATGTTTGTTTATGTTTACATGATTGTTGTTATACATGTATGCTTATGAGCTTGTTGGTTAGTACCTCCTCCTTGTTGAACTTTATTCATGTTTGAATCTATACCATGAGAACTTAGTTCATGTTTGCTTAGGTATTGTAACATCTTTGTTTCATATATCCTTTGGTTGTCACCATAATATGTCCATCCCCATGTGAAAGTTTAGGTTGTTATCCTAGAACTCTTTTGAACTAATCCTTGCCTTGAGTGTTGTTACATTCATATGCTTTGCTTTGGTTGTTACCATGCTCATATTTTCTTATTGCTTTAGTTTCCCCAAGTGATGAAGCTTGTTAGCTCTCATCCAAGTAACCCTCTTTGTTCCCCTCCTTCCAAAGGAAAGTCTCTTTATTGACCTCAAAGTCATAGATAACTCATTACCCTCTTATCCTCATTAGAGCCACTTCTCCCTTTAAACCTAGTTAGGTCCCCCTCTTGTGAGCACTATCATCATAGTCGCTCACTTCCCTCCTTGGCCTCATTAGAGCCACTTACCTTGCAACTTAGAATCCCCTTAGAGTTCTTCAACTCTATATGAACATCATCATAATGATGTTCCTTCCCCCTTGGCCTCATTAGAGCCATTCACCATCATAACTTAGAGCTAGGATAGAGTTCTTTAACTCTATGTGAGTCTCATCATCAAGAGTACTCACTTACCCTTTTCAACTTAGACTTAGAGAGTTCCTTAAACTCTATATGAGTAACAGACTCATCCCCTTTGGAACTTTGACCATAGTCAATGGTTCCTCACCCTTAGTTAGGTAAACTACGGTTGCTCTGATTATTTAGTCAGGATACGTATGCACAAGATGCGACTTCTTGGCGAGCATACTTAGTATACATACCCTTAGGTTTTTTCCTTTAGCTTTGGTCTTTACCATAGGTCTTTATCTTACCTTAGCAGATCCCATAGCAAGCAAACATTACCATAACACAAATACAAACAAGAGGCTTCTGTAGAGTACTACAGATACTTAAGGTGCTAATACCTTCCCTTAGTATAACTAACCCCCGAACCCCCGATCTCTTAGTTGTGTTTTCACATAGCGCAACTAGGGTTTTCTTTCGATCTTTACCCTTTCCTTTGGATAAATCAAAGCTCGGTGGTGAACTTCAAAGTTTTGTGATTCAAGTTAATTAATAGCTTGGTGTCCGATTCTCACCGCAACAATATGTTCTATCATTCAACAACAACTTATAAGTTAACGAACTTTATAAAACAGTTGTTGAAACATTATCTGACTAACTTGAGTTGTCTTTTAAAACCTTTTACTATATGCAGCCAAGTGACATAAATACTTACAGTCATTTCTTGAGTTAGGATGCCCATTATATATAGACATCCAAAAGGATCAGAGTCGAACATCCGAATTATCTCCAAATCATTTGTTCTCTAATATGTGACCATAAGTCCTTTTGTTCTCTATAACAATCTTTATGGTTGCCTCATTTCAACAATTCAAATTCTGAATTTTCGTATCTACCAAATGATCTCATTATATATACGCTTATTTTTTATGCATATACATAAGATTCCCAAAAACCGAAAAAGTATAAAAAAACTTAATTTTTTAAAATTTTCCAGATTCTTTTATTTTGGACAATGATTGAGACTTAATAGTCTCCCTTGATAATTGAGACATACCCCAATTTATTGTCTTTCATGTCAATTTTATTTTCAACTTTATTGCTATATACATAAATCTTTTGTGTTAACCGAATGATACCTTGAGAATAATCTCTAAATATCTAAATACCTAATACAAAATAGATGTGTCCAAGATCTTTTATCGCTAAACTTTTGTTAGAGATTTCTTGGTTTCATACAACAATCATATATCATTGCTGACTAAATAAAATAAGATCGACACATTAAACTAGGAACATAAACTTACTCCCACTGAACTTGTAAAACTCAATAATTTTTCATAATACACATCTCAAAACCAAACGAGACAATTACCTTATGAAATATTGTGGTGTCACTAATGAGACAATTTCATTAACTCATAAATGGATTTTATCTATTCGCAAACCATAAACTTTGTATTCATTGACACAAAATTTTCTCTCGTTGCACCATATTGTATTTCTTAATATCGCCATTAAGAAACACTAACTTGATATCCATCTTATGAAGCTCCAAAATTATAACAAGTAACAAGTGTCACAACTATCATAATGGAGCCTTTCAATTATACCAATTAGAATTTCTCTTTTCAGTCAATAATTTATGACACTTGATGCTCTAGTTCTTGAGGATGTTGAGTTTGATCTTCAAGAATTAATTTCTTAATTTAATTTAGAGAAAGAACATTAATATCCGTATAAGGGTCCAAATTTTCTATATAAATACCAACGGTATGAATTGAGTCAGAACCAATTCTTTCCCACTCAATTTTGTTCTTTGACCATATCTCTCCCCCAAACTCAATATTCTAAAGACACATTACAAAATTTGTCTCAAAATATTCTTTAACTTGGGACTAAAGTTTATATTTCTCAAATTTTTCAACAATTCTAGATTGTCACAAGTCATGATTGAATTAAATAGAATAATATTTGAATTTAAAAGACAAATTGAATTCATCATTAAAAAAAAAGAAGTTATCGTATTAAAACAAAACTTTATTCATTCACCAAATTATCTTTTAAATGTAAATTTAAGCTTATAATGACAATCCAAAATAAATTAAAATAAATATCAATCTTTACCAAATTTGTGCCCTTTAAATTGATATATATTTCAACACCATTAAACATTTGTCAGTTCAAATCATATTTTCTTATTATTCTTTATTTGTCCTTATCCTTTGAGGTATTTATCGAATGAGCACTATTTTATTTTCTCTTGCTTCAATATTTCCATTATTGCACACTTTATGAAATTATTCTTTTAAAGAATAATTTCTAACTTTAATAGTTATAACCTTAATTGTGCAAAGAGAAAACCATATGCTAAATTTTTGACAAAGTCACATAATTGACGAAACTATAGTGCTTTAGCAAGATTAAATAATTTCATAATGCACTTCAAATATTTTCTTTGCTTAATAATCTTAATGAAAAATCATCACTCCAATGAGAGTTTGACTTTTGCTTTATTGCTTTAGAAGCACTAGAATTTAAGCAAAGATAATATGAAAAAATTATGTCATCTTAAATAACATCTCTAATGTCTCTGGACTGCAATACTTTAAGATCATAGACCTGTGTAATTTGGAGTGTACTCACTTTTTAAACTTGAGCCTCACTTTAAATATATTAAGTTGTGAGAGAATTTAAGTTTTTCCATCCTTATGTAAGGTCTAGATCCAAGAACATAATGTTCATATTTTATTCCTAAAAGTTAAAACTTTTGAGAATCAAAATCTAACTTATTTTGCAGATACATAAACTATATTACTTTATAGATAACAAAAAAAATGTACTCGCCAAAATACCAAGTGCATCATTCATTTCAAGTCTTTAGACAACAACATTGTCATACCCCAAATTTTGACCACTAAGATTTCCCATCATAGTGCAAATCATCAGCACAATATAGATGTACCTTTGTACCTCATTAGTCTCCCCAAAGATGGGTGAACACTCACTACAATCAGAACTAGGGTTTCAAACCCTCTCAGAACTCTTAGACAAAGGATCAATCAAGAAATGACATGATCTTCAACTTGTCTAGCCTCTCAAATATCCACAATGGATCAAGAGGACTCCCACTTCAAGGATTAAGCACAAGGTTGCTCCCTTCTAGGTGGATCAAGCCTCAGGATCGCTAGTGTCACCAAATTAGGGTTTGGTCGACTAGGGCCTCCAGATGGAAATGTTCCTCTGGGCATGAGCCAATGCTTCAAAGCATATCCTAATACGCTCCATGGAACATCATAAACCCCATCATCAAGTCAATTTAGCCTCAGGGGATGCATTTACCAGAAATTCGGAATTAGGGTTTCTTGACCTAATTCAGTTGACTTTTGGGACAAAACACGAGCCAAGGCCTCAAGAGAGGATTTGAGGATCCCTAATACACCACATTGATCCATTTGCAACAATGGATTGATCCAAGAAGCTTGAGCAACAAGTTTCAATTTCATCTGAACCACAGTTAGGGTTTCACGGGAAAAGTCAACTGTACCTTTGACTTTTGACCCAGGCATACTCCCAAATCTTGGGACACGATTCAATACACCCTATAACACATATGGAACATGTCCATCAAGTTTGATTTAGGTCAAGGACTTGATTTCATAAAGGATCACGCAGTTTGGAATTCATCTGATAAAAAGTCAACTGTGCACAAAAGTCAAACTTTGACTTTTTGAGATTTTTCATAAAAATGGTTTTTTAACCCTAAAATGATGTTAATGTGTGATTGGAATCATCATTCATCAAGAAAAATCAAGAAAAGTGGGATAACTTGAAAAAGGGGTAACCATAAAAACTTAGAAAATTTTCTAAGTTATGAAATAAAGTGGCAAGGGTACCAACTTTGGAGGATCATAACTCCTAAACCACAAAGCCATTTTTCCCCATCCAAAGCTTGATTTGTAGCCCTCATGGCCCTCTACAAAAGTGTCAACTACACCTCATGCCGATTCATCATGGATTTTGAGTTATGGTTGGATCAAAATGGCTAAAAATCTAAAATTGACATTTTTCAGCACTTAGCCAAAATCTGCCTTGTAATTTCAGCATGAAGTCCCAACTTCAAGGTTGTTTTTCTCTATGATCCAAGTTGAACCAGGTCTAGGGCCAAACATCAAAGTTAAAGTACGTCATCTAAGCTTTCCAGAAAGTCCTAGAACTTCCATGTAGCATACTCGAGCAAGGAGTTATGGATTTTACAAAAAGGCTTGTTGCAGCTGAATTTTTCAGGGCAGATTTGCACATTTCTTGTGCCACACGAATTTTCAAGCCTTGTCATCATTTTGGACACATCTAAGGATCAAATCTGAGGGGGATGATCTGATCCATGAGCCTCCCAAGTCCAAGGAACCAAAACTAGCATGCCAAAACCTAGAAATCCATAAAAGAGAGACAAGACTCCAATTTTGGTTTGGAGCATTTAATGGATGCATATAGGTGGCATGAACTGAGCTTCCTCCAACTGAATTCAGTCAAGATTCATCCAACAACTAGGGAACCAAAGGCCTGTGCTCTAACCTCTAGTCAATGGCTAGAGGAGACTTGGATTCTCATTGGCCAACATTTTCCAAATCTCTGCTGCAGCCACCATTCACTATTGCTTGCAAAACAAACTTGCTATACTATAAATAGAGCTCATTTATGCTCAGTTTGAGTACACCAAAGCCATCAAACAGATGATTTCCTCAAATTCTCTCTTTCACTCCAAAATGCCTTCTTTAGTAAGGAAATTCTGAATTTTTGAGTTAGAGAGCATTTCCATCACAGCTCACACAGCTCATGATCCTAACACCTCATAAACATCATATGTAGGTGATCCAAACTCTCACAAGTGACTTATAACACCAACATCACAAAGTCACCTCTCAAAACCTCAAAATTGGACTTTTTTGCATTTTTCAAGCCATGTCTTGATTCAGTCACTTTCCAAACCAGATAAAACCTCAAACACACTCCAAATATCATCCTTGAATTTTCCCAAATGGTGCCACACATCTGGAACACCATTTGAGAGAGTTGGCATTTTGGCCACTTTTGCCCATTTTGCAAGAAAGTGCTCAAACTTGCTCCAGAGGTTTCCAGCTGATTCCAACCATCCTAAAAGCTTCTAAGAGGTCATTTGAGGGTGTCCAAAGCATCAAATCATTTCTGGAACAAAGCACTTGGTAGGTTGCACAAAATCTCCAAAAAAGAGGTAAAATTCACAACTTGAATTCTTTGAATCATGCTTTCCTTTATTGTCCACATACATGCATCATATTGAACAATTCTTGAAGCAAACATATAGTCCTTAATGTGTATGTTGTGATCCTCCCACTGTTTGCATTTTAACATGTTTATATGTGGAGTTTTGGTTGTTTTAAAATCACAGTCCAGTTCTGGTTTTTTGCGTCGTGCATTCTGTATGTTGAGTTTCAGTGTATATGTGTGGTACCATTGGATTCCTTGCGGAAAATCAGTCAAGATAGGTTTTTACGGATTTTGATTCCGATAAAAATTGAGAGAGTTACGCGCGTTGGAAGTTTGGCGCGAAACGACGTCAAAAACTAACGTGCAGTTCTGGTTTTTTGATTCGTGTGTTTTGTACGTTGAGTTTTAGTGTGTATGTGCGGTACCATTGGATTCTTTGCAAAAAATTGGTCAAGATAGGCTCTTCCGGATCTTAATTCTGTTAAAAATCGAGAGAGTTACGCGTGTTGGAAATTTGGGCCTCAGTTAGAGTGTAAGACCCAACCCTTTTTGTACAAAAATATTTTGGGCCTCAGTTATTGTATAAGTCCCGATACGTTAAAAATCTCGGCGCGATCGCCATTTTCAAACTGAAAATCATCTGGGTCTCCCCTCGTGTTGTAAGCCCCATTTCTTTTCCTAAAATACACTTTGGGCCTCTAATAGAGTGTAAGTCCCATCCCTTTTGTAAATAAATATTTTGGGCCTCAGACATTGTATAAGTCCCTCTGTACATTTACAAAGTTCGGCGCGATCGTCGCCTTTTAACAAAAAAGACCATTGGGCTTCTCCTTGAGCTATAAGTCTCATTTCTTTTCATTTTTAAACCTTTGGGCCTCTAATAGAGTGTAAGACCCAATTCCTTTGTAAATACCAAAATTTTGGGGCTCAATCACTTGTATAAGTCCCACGGTGTTTCCAAAACCTCGACGCGATCGCCATTTTTAAAAAAAATCATCTGGGTATACCCTCGAGTAGTAAGACCCGCTTCTTTTCTCTAAATCATTTTTGGGCCTCTTGAGAGAGTGTAAGACCCATTCCCCTTGTACAGAAAACTTTTTGGGCCTCAGTCACTTGTATAAGTCCCATTGTACAAACTCATATCACAGTGCAATCACTACTAAAACCCTGGGCCTCTCCTTGAGCTGTAAGCCCCAATCTTTCCTTTCAAAGCACTTTCTCCTTTGATTTTGAAATATACTGTTGTTTTCAATCTTTCTTTGTTGAACAACTAACCAAACAGCATGGAAGCTCTACAACCGAGTAAGTGTTTATATGCTTTCATTTACTGCTTTCATATACATATAACTGTATTGTGGGGTTGTTTCGCTGTAAGTCTTCTTTCATAAACTCATATCGACTGTGTAATAATAGTATAGATATTTAGAGTTTCCCCGGCAACTACGTCTAGCACTAGGTAAATCCGTTTCGATCATTCTTAGAAATAGACAATACTAGATCCCCCATAGGAGCACCAGATACAGTCTTCTCTTCGGCTGTCCTCCTTAGGAATTGTCAAGAAAATCTACTCCCCAGAGATGATCTCTTCTCCGTGAATTGCATCCCTTGAGTTTCTTCCAAATTCTCGAACTTTCTTGGCTTGATCTATTCTTTGTGAATAGCCTGTCTTGAACTTCTCAGGGTTTGGGGACCCACAGGCTTCTTAAAAGCATCCCCGCCTCCTCTTGGGCATTGTACAAGGAGACGTCGGCTTCTTAGAAGTATTCACAGCCTCCTCTTAGGCTTCGTATAAATGATTTCTTCCTACGGGAATGATAGCCTCCTCTTGGGCTTCGTACAAATTGTCCCTCGGTTTTTTAAAAGTTTCCAGCCTCCTCTTGGGCTTCGTACAAATTGTCCCGACGACCTCCTAGAGGTATAGGAACAGAAATTAGTCATCTTAATAGAACACTCTTTCAAAGAGTCTAGATCTTTCTACCGTGAACGTACTACTACTGTTTATTTAAGCATAGTACAAAAGATAAAACTCTAGACTTGGACAGTCTAATTTCCTTGAGTCTCAAAGGCATTCTCAAGTCCCTTTCAAAAATAGGAAGACACCCGCAGACTTGGACAGTCTCAAATACCCTTTGGATTCCCCGTTTCCTTAGAGAACATGAAATAATCCCGATCCTCAGATCAAATCCATGAGTACAATGTTACTCATATAAGAATTAATTTTCTCGTTGAACCAACATATTGGACCTATCACTCAACTGAAACAGTAACCTTTTAGCCTCCATCTCGGGCTTCGTACGAGATATAAAGACTCTCTTGTGGAGTCAAACCTTTTAGCCTCCATCTCGGGCTTCGTACGAGATACAAAGACTCTCTTGTTGAGTCAAAACTTTTAGCCTCCATCTCGGGCTTCGTACGAGATACTAAAACACTCTCGTGTTGAGTATAAAAGACTCTCTTGTTGAGTCAATCACCTTTTAGCCTCCATCTCGGGCTTTGTACGAGATACAAAATCACTCTCTTGTTGAGTATAAAGCACTCTCTTGTTGAGTCAAACCTTTAGCCTCCATCTCGGGCTTCGTACGAGATACAAAAACACTCTCTTGTTAAGTATAAAAGATTCTCCTGTTGAGTCAACCCTTTTAGCCTCTCTCTCTCTCTCTCGGGCTTCGTACGAGACACATAAAAACTCCCTCTTGTTGGGCCAATAGCCTCCTATTAGGCTTTGTATAAGAAAACCCAGGTTGAGCTAATCAACCTTTTAGCATCAAAGGTGTGCCTCGTTTACAGTACACAAACATCAACAACTCTTTCCCCTTCATCTAATCGCTGTAAGCGGCAAGCCTCTGGATTATTTACATCCATGCCACTGTCCGTCTTTTAGCATGAAAAATTCCTAAGGAAAGATAGCATTGCTCTACACTGAGTTAAAGTCTTCTCCTTCAGGTTGGAACCCCCCTATAAAGGAAATTATGGCATTGTCGGATTCACATATCCCGGTTAAAGTAATTCTCCTTTATAAACAGTTGTGACAAATAGACCCTCTTTAGAGATGACAAATTCTCTCTAAAGACAACACCTTTTAGCTTCACATCTTGGGCTTCGAACAAGATAC
Source organism: Lathyrus tuberosus (assembly GCA_022829125.1). Lineage (NCBI taxonomy): Eukaryota > Viridiplantae > Streptophyta > Magnoliopsida > Fabales > Fabaceae > Lathyrus > Lathyrus tuberosus. The sequence goes on along the minus strand of JALAZF010000914.1, from coordinate 625,366 downwards.
AAATAGACCCTTCAGCTTCACATCTTAGGCTTTGAACAAGATACAAACCACCTTCAACTTCACATCATGGGCTTTGAATAAGATATAGATCACCTTTCGCTTCACGTCTTGGGCTTTGAACAAGACACCAAAACACCCATTTCCTCCCATAGAATAGGAGGAACTGCGATCGCTCTGATTTCCCTGTTTCGGTAAACGGGAATACGTAGGCATAAGATTGAAAGAAAAATCTTAGCGAGCACACTAATCAAAAAACCTAAAGTCCCCTATCTCCACCCAATCTGACAAATTCCCCATGAATAGTCCCAGTTTTCCACCTTAATAAAGTAAGAAGAAAGAAAGGTCCCATTACCATATAGCATCCGTAACCTAACAGACCGTTGTTTAAACTCAGTATGCAAGCAAGGTTAATTGGAGACATCTATTTCCCTTCCTTAGTCAGCTCACAATAGGATAAAAAATGAATCGACCTGTAGTAAACCCCAAAGAGCGACAGCGCTTAAGAACCATGTCCAAAATCGCTCGCTACAGAAAAGTGGTGCCCACTGTGGGGCCTTCTCGTTCTTTCTTACAGTTTTAATCCTTTGACCAGTCATTCTCATGGCGGTGGCCACCACAGAAAAGTGGTGCCCACCATGGGGCCGTTCACGTTCTTTCTTACAATTACCTTGGACAAGTCATGGTGACTTCACTGGGAATGAGACTTTTGTTGACTTCACTAGGATCTTAGGTCAAAAACCTTTAAATTGGGAAGGAACCACAGAATGGCGACTCCGTCAGGGAGCCATTTTCTATCAGGAACATAGGACTCATAGCTCTTAAAAGTCTAGGACATTAGGACAAATATATATACTGCTTTTCCTAATTGATATATGTGTTTATTTTTCTGCTAATGGGAATGCGTGTGATGCCGCATGTGGAAAGATTGAGTATACACCTAGGAAAAACCTCTTTTAGTGGTGCGGAAACTATCGGAAATGGTTGTCACGCAATACCACCCTCTTCTGAAGGTTATTCGAAAAAACACACCTAGCACGGTTCCCGACCCGTTGGTGTTTTCTCGACAAGAACTGATGATTTTGAGAGACAGGTACAAAAATCACTAGTATAAACCTTTAGGGGATAGGTAGAGCCTTGACTTCATGACAACGACCATTTGACCCCATGTTTTTTCTATGTTTTTGTGTGCTGCATTCATGCATTCATCTAAAAAACATTAAAACAAAGAAAAATTTTCTCTTCTAGTCTCTCTTTTTCAAATTAAACTGAGACAATGATTGCAAATGTCAGAGAAAAAGATTGCGCTCATGGATTTCGGTAGAAGGAGAACTCATAAGTACACCTTCAAGGTTCTAAAACTTGAGGATTTGAGAAGGTTAGCGAGGATGATCACTAACCCTGAGGCTTTTAGAGCCAAGTATGGAGGTCTGCTACCTCTGTTAAGAATCCATGTGATTGAAGGAATCATGGATGCACTCGTTTAGTTTTACGATCCGGTCTATCACTGTTTCACATTCTCGGATTACCAGCTCGCACCAACGCTGGAGGAGTACTCTCACCTGAATGATCTACACATTACTGATCAAGCTCCATTTTCTAGACTGGAAGAAATTCCAAGGGGCCAGACCATTGCAAGAGCAATTTATTTGGACGAGTCAGAAGTCAGGACTCACATGACCACTAAGGGTGGCATCCAAGGTTTGCCAGCCCAGTTTTTGACAAAGAAAGCTCTGTACTTCGCTAGTATAGGAAACGTGGCCGCTTTTGAGAGCATCTTTGTTTTGCTCACCTACGGGTTATTTCTATTTCCTAACATTGATAACTTCGTCGATATTAACGCCATTAAGGTTTTTCTCATTGGAAACCCTATACCGACTTTGCTCGCGGATGCGTATCATTCTGTACACTTAGGGAATTTGTACAGCGGAGGAGAGATCACGTACTGTGTGCCCCTGCTATATAAATGGTTTATCTCCTATTTTCCTAAGTCTGCTGCTTTTTGGGATCATAAGAGTGCCTTACGCTGGTCGCAGAAAATCATGTCTCTTACCAACTCTGACATTGATTGGTGCAAAAGGATTTATGACAGGATCAGGATAATTGATCGTTGTGGAAACTTCCCCAACGTACCCCTTATAGGAACTAAGGTAGGAATCAACTACCATCCGGTGTTGGTTCGTCGTCAATTTGGATACCCAATGAGGCATGTCCCGCGTAATGCTCATCTAGAAGGTCTTTTCTTCAAGGAAGGAGAAAATGACAGAGCACTAAAGATGGAAATAGTGCACGCTTGGAAACATGTTCATAAGAAGGACGAGAGTCTCTAGGAAAACCGGACTGTGTCTCGGTGGAGCCTTATTTCCACTGGGTACAAACTAGAGCTCTCAAGCTAAAGATGTCGTATCCTCGTCACGGAGTTCTTCCACCAAGGGAATCTGTCATGTACTTCATGACGGAAACTGAAAAACTTCAGGTTACTCTCAACAAAGTTCAACGGGAGAGGAGGTCTTGGAAGAACAAGTACCGCATTCTCAACATGGAGTGTACCAAAATACAGCAGCTACTGAAAGAAAAGGATGCTCTGATTGAGATTTTGGAGCAACATGCTGTGGATAATCAGGATGACCAAAGGAATTTGCTCGCTCCTTTTACTTGGCAAAGGAATGACAACCCAACAACGGCTCAAGAGCCCCAGTCAAAGAAAAGGAAAGTACCAGAATCAGCACCCGGTTTCTCCTCAGAGAGGACTCGGGACCCATTAGCTTAGGTTTCTGTTTCCGCACCTTGTAATCTACTGTATTTACATTTCCGCAATCCTTTGAATTTCAATAAAACGGGGTTTCCCCACTGTTTGATATTTGCAATCTAATTGTCGAAGTTTATTTTGATTAAACGAAAAAATAATTAATTTAATCATTGCATTCATCATTCTCACGTCACGTATTCTTCTTACCTACGAATCTCACGTTTGTGTCTCGATTCTAGAGTCAAACTATCTCATTCGTACAACTCTCGGGCCAATCGTCAGAAAAAGATGGATGATCTCGAGGAAGAGAACAGAGAGTTGAAAGAAGAGATCGACGCTCTAAGAGAGGATATGAAAAAGCTTCGTAACGACATGCAAGCCATGGAAGAAGCTCAGCTACAAAGAACAGTGATCTCAGAGATCACCTCAATGTCCATAGTGGAGAAGTATGATCCTAGGTATCGAATGCCGAAAGATCGTCCCTAGGGCATGCCTGTTAACTATATCCCGGAAGGATATGTTCCGCCGATCACTGAAGATTAGGGAATCATAGCAGAAGCCGTTGGGCCTGAAGGTTACAAACTTCGGGAAAACGAAGATTCCAGGGGCATGACAGCAACTCCTGAAGGTTACAAAGTTCGGGAGGCACCGAGAGTATCGGCCGTAATGACTATACCACAACCCGTGGTACACACTGTCCTGGAAGGACAGATTCCCCAGATACCTTCTGGTGGAAATGAAAGCATATTCGAAAGAATGAACGAGTTCCAGGAACAGTTCCTTGAAATGCAAAAGGAATTGCAAGCTATTCGCGGTCAGGATCTATTTGGAAAGGACGTCGTGGACCTCTGCTTGGTCCCCAATGTGAAAGTTCCGCACAAATTCCAGGTGCCCGACTTTGAAAAGTACAAGGGTAACTCTTGCCCTCAGAGTCACTTGGTGATGTACGCTCGAAGAATGTCAGCTCAGACAGAGAATCAAGACCTACTGATTCACTACTTCCAGGATAGTTTAATCGGTGCCGCATTAAAATGGTACATGGGTTTAAACCGCGCTACTATCGGCACGTTCAGAGATCTTGGTGCTGCCTTCGTCCAACAGTACAAATATAGTTTGGACATGGCACCAGACAGAGATCAAGTCAGATCAATGTCACAAAAGGACAAGGAAACCTTTAAGGAGTATGCTCAGAGATGGCGTGAAATTGCCGCTTAGATCTCTCCATCTCTTGAGGAAAAAGAGATGACAAAGATCTTCTTAAAAACCTTGAGATCATTTTACTACGACAGAATGGTTGCCAGTGTGCCCAGTGACTTCACCGAGATGGCGGGCATGGGGGTTCGTCTTGAGGAAGTCGTCCGGGAAGGACGTTTAGTAAAAGACGCTGGATCATCAAGTAGTACAAAACGATACGGTAGTGCTCTCCCTAAGAAAAAAGAGCAGGATATTGGGAATATCTCTCTCAGAAAGCAAAGGCGACGGTACCAACTAGTAGTAGTTGTAACTCCTGCTATCAACCCTGCGCCTGTTTCTACGTATCAACCTCAGGTTGCGCAGTGCTAACCTAATCAACAGCAGCTTCAACAAAGGACACAACAGCCTCTTTAACAGGCTCGTCCTCAGTACAACAACAACCGTACAATGCGGCCACCAGGATTTGATCCTATACCTATATCGTACGCGGAACTATTTCCGTTATTACTGGTCAAAGGGCACGTCTAGACCAAGACTCCTCTTACAGTACCGGAGAATCCGCCTTTTTGGTTCAAAGCGGATCAGACTTGCCCTTACCATTAAGGAGGACCAGGGCATAATATAGAAAACTGTCTCAATTTCAATCTGACGTGCAAATGCTTGTTAGGAGCGGGCTCTTATCTTTCAAAGATACGAATCCCAATGTTCTCACGAAGCTGCTGCCTCAACACGAGAAAGCTGCAATCAACCTGATAGAGGGAGAGTCTAACAAAGTTTATCAAATTCACGATGTACTCTTATTGAAAACCAATTTGGTCAAGATGCATTGTAGACAGAGTGGATACGGCCATGTGCCACCTCATAATTATCATCGGTGTGATATCTGCTCTAAAAGCAATCGAGGATGTTTTGTGGTGCAATCAGCTCTATAGGAACAGATGGATCTCGAATGCATCCAAGAGCACCGAGTTCGTGGAGTTAACATGGTTTATACGAATTCCAATGTCATTCAAAACCACGACGTCCATGCAATGAATGTCAACCTGGTGGCAATGCACTCAAGGCAAAGCCAGTATCATAATCTGCCGCGGCACGATTACAGTTCTTGTCTGACTTGCTCGGTAAACAAACAGGGATGCTCTTTCTTACAAGAGGCCCTCCAGGGTCAGATGGATCTTGGATAGATCCAGGACTACCATGATAGGAATCCCTATCAGATCAACATCTTCGATATTTGCTTGATGAATACCAGCCTAGTGGAGTTACACGCAGAACAGGTCCGTCTCGAATTCCTGGTATCACATGATTATTAGAGCTGTAGAGCGGGTTGCAAAAACGATCAAGGTTGTGCCCTTGTCCAGGAAACACTTCAGCACTTGTTGAACCACTGGTGGCTTCCAACCTATATGGATGAAGAGACCCAGCAAATTAGTATCGCTAACGGGAATCCTACTAGATATCAAAGTCATGATGTCCGGTCGGTGGAAACTGGCCTAGTAAGGCTACACTGTATTCAGAGCGAACGTGGCCAGGTGCCACTACACAACTATGAGCGGTGTGGAGTTTGTTCAGTGAACAATCAAGGATGCTATGCGGGCAGCCCTTCAAAGTCAGTTGGACCGCAAAGAGATTCAACTATGCTCAAGTTCTAGATCAGTCAACTATCTCGCTGATCAAATCGAGGACGTTGTCGTAATCTCTGATCATCAGAGGACTAGGGATGTTTATGCCATCATCCCTCTACTTGACGAATCGAGAGTTCCCAACCAAGAACGGATCGAAATTACTTATGATGGTCAGAAAAATCAGAAGGCTCCCATAGTCATCTATCTGCCGGGACCACTACCGTATGAATCAACTAAGGCTATCACTTACAAATACGGTGCAACGATAATTGAGAATGGAAAGGAAATCCCATTACCCTCTGTCGTGAATATTGCAGACATCAGTCGAGTAACACGGAGCGGTCGAATCTTTAACAGAGGAGTTGGAGAACTAGGCAAAGAAAAGGAACCTCAAACAGAAGTTCCCAATCCACCTGTCTGTCAATCCAGTGATCCCGACCTTTCAAAGAACAACGATGAGATGCTGAAGCTCATCCAAAAGAGTGAATACAACATTGTTGATCAACTGTTGCAAACTCCTTCAAAGATCTTAGTGCTATCACTTTTACTCAGTTCAGAAGCGCACAGGGAGGCTCTACAGAAAGTCTTGGAGCAAGCCTTTGTGGAACAAGATGTAACAATTAGACAGTTCGATAGCATTGTCTCTAACATCACTTCCTGCAATAACTTGGGATTTAGTGATGAGGAATTACCTGAAGAGGGTTGCCGTCATAACATGGCGCTCAATATTACAGTCAACTGCCAGGACGATGCTTTAGCCAGCGTACTGGTAGACACAGGGTCAGCCCTGAATGTTATGCCAAATTCCACTTTGATGCAATTATCATTCAAAGGCCCTCCGATGAGAACCAGCGAGGTCGTCGTCAAAGCATTTGACGGATCTAGAAAAACGGTTATCGGCGAAGTCGATCTTCCCATAACTATTGGTCCTCACACTTTCCAAGTCAATTTCTAGGTCATGGACATCCGAGCAACATACAGTTGTTTATTAGGAAGACCTTGGATACATCAGGCTGGGGCGTGTCGCTCCCGAAAGATTCGCATCCAACGGTACAAACGCGAGAGTGGCGCAAAAGACACAGAGTCGCCAGCAAAGTGTATTTATCCCAAGAGAGGGAAAGGAAACACTGCGTAAACCTGAAGAAGGGAAGGAAAGAGCATGGTCACGCGACCAAGAGAACGGGTACGGGAGTCGGTTACGCGAAGGGAAGGTGTTAGCACCCAACACGTCCATCGTACTTGATGGGATCCACGCTTGCTGTCTGCATCAAAGGGTGTCGTCGTCTGGAGCTCCACTGCTACTGAACCGGCGAAGAAACGAGAACGGAAAGAATGGAGAAACGAAGAAGAAAAGAAAAAGAAGTGACTCGATAGGACGGTATCGTTGTCCTAGGCCTACGTACTCCCTCAATGCAATGGTAAAGTCAGAGTCAACGTAGTTCGGACGGGAACTGTGGGGGAAGGTTGCTCGCCAAGATAATCGCTGTCTTGTGCCTACATATCCTCAATCGGACGAGAGAGAGGAATCAGAGCTGATGTAGTTCGTGGGTACGACCACGTGTGGGTAAGTGTTTTTTACGTGAGCGACGAGCTCTTTCTGAAAAAAAGAAGTTTGAAACCCAACAATCCCGAAGGATAAAAAGATTTGAATTTGTTTGGTGTTTTTTAGACAGAAGTGTCTTTTAAGTTGTTTCGCAACTTGCATTGAACCCAAGTCTTGAATATAGGAACAAATACTTCGTGCATCGTCCCCAACAGGACGTACACTAGGTATCCTAGAAGAATGAGAGGAAGCCCCTCACTCCCCACTTCCCACATGGAAGGCTCGAGCGCAATACACGTTAACTCTTATTACGTGTCTTGACGGAGTTTTGAGATGAGAAGAGAAGCGACACAAAAGGAAACTCTAAAGGGAGACTAAGAATCCTAATGTTATCATACACGGAGGTCCTAGGGTTAGTGAGGTTTAGGAGAGACGGCTACCTAACCTAATGTTAATCCTACTCCAAGCTTAATCAAAAATTAAGTTGGACTAGGTAGCTCTAAGGGGGGAGAATCCAAGACTTAAACAAGTCTTGAGACTCGAGGGATGAAAAGAGTGAAAGAGAAGGAGGAGAAAGAGAAGTGAAACACAAGTGGCCTAAGCTCACTTCAAACACAAGTATGAAAGTTAAAAGATAAAGGGAGAAAGTAAAATGTGGAAGCATATCCACACTCAAACAACTTACCATTTGCCCCTGAAAGTGTTAGAAGTATTCACATATGACAAAATGAAACTCAAACAAACATAAGGCAATAAAGTAAAAAAGTTCTAAGGTAAATCAAACATCAAGTTCAGAACCTAATGATCCTACTGACCTCTAATATTAGTCATGCACAATTAGTCAAAAAGAAAAGGGAGGGGCCATTCAAGTATCATTCAAGTAATTAAAGAAGGAGTGAGATGAAAAGAAGTGATCATGTGAAGCAACCAAGTCAAAATTTCACAAAGTAAACCAAGTCCAGAAGTGACACAATCCTAAATATGTGCCTAAACAAGATCTTCAAACATCATTCAAGTCATACAAACACTTTCACAATCAATTAAGAGGCAAAGAAGGAGAAGTGAAGTGAAGTGAAACATGATTCATACTTGTGAAACAAGTGACCTAAGGTGCAAGGCAAACATCAAACATGCAAAGATGAGATTCAAATATCACAACCAAAAGTCAATTAACATGCTATCAATTCTCAAACAAGACCCAAAATTATGGCATAAATGCTTTCATGATCAAGCAAACCAAACATGAAGCATACATTCACAAATTGGACAAGTTAAAGTTCATGCTTCAAAGAAATAACAAACATGCCTCAAAAATTATGTCATTCAGTATTCAAGCATCTCAAACATGTATAATTGACATATCAAAGCCACAAGCAATGAATTAGAACCAATGTTAATCAACAATTAGGTCAAAGCATCAATAGGATTTCATACATTCATGCTCAAAGCAACACATCAAAAGTCATCCAAACAGGACCTAAAAATCATCCCAAAAATTTCAAACATACCTCAACATGTTTTGAACATAACCCAAAAAGAATCAGGATCAAACCACTTTTCAAATGAGAGAAATAAATGATGCAATATGAAGTATGCAATATGAAATGCAAATGAGAAAAAATACTTTGGAAAATTAATATTTAATGTAATTTTAATGAAAAAATAATAAAATAAAATGTGAAAAATTAATTTTAATAATGAGTAGGAATGGTGAATTTTTTTGGAATTTTTTAGCACATGCAAGTATTTTTAACAATTAATTATGAAATGGTATGAAAATAGAAAATAAAAAGGAAATGAAACGAAGCCAGGGGTGCAAAAAGGAATCTAAACGCGTTCAAATGATCATGGGCTCAGAAACGAGGTGTGCAAACAGCAAAAAGGCCCAAGGGCTTTCAAACATTCAGAAACAACGAACGGCATAGATTGAGTCAAACAAAAAAAGTCTCCAGATCCACAGGCTCATATTCTCCGTCAAACAAAGCAAAGTCAAATGGTCCACATTCAAATTCGCTAATTAAATGAAATCAAACGGTCATGACTTAATCAGATCCATTAAACCCTAATCAACTTAATTAACATCACATAATCAAGATCCAACGCACGAGAATCAATCTGGAAAACTCAATCACGATCCAACGCATGAGATTTAATCTGGAAAATCATAAACCCTAATTAAACCCTAACCGACCGGAGAAGCGCCGGTCGTCTTCTCCGGCCACTCTCCGGCCATCAAACTTCAAACGGTAACCAAAATCAACAAACCATACATCAAAATGATCAGCAACTCACGTAGATCACAAATATATCACTCAAAATCATTTAGCATGCATATATTTCAAGAATCGAACGAAACAAGTTTGGATCTGAAAATTTCAGATCTAAATTCCAGCCATGATTCACGTTAAAAATCAATTCCAAACACATATATGAGCTCAGCACATCAAGATGAACATTAAACACACAACAAAAATCAATTCCAGATCCATTAATTTGGAGCTCACCTGAGATTTGCAGAACTGGAAAATCACCAAGAAACTCCAAGATAAGCTGCAGATCAACTCCTTAAACCGTCTAATTGCAAAATAAATGCAATTAGACCTTCAAATTGGCCTGAATCCTTGAATCCGAAAGTTGAAGATCTGAACTCAACTGATAAATTCTTTGCTTAAACCTCAAAACAGTGGTGGATTTCTCTTCCTTATGCTTCACTGATCACAAACCAACCAAAAAAAATGGAAGATACTTGAAGAATTGGGAGAATCGAAGGAGAGAAACTTGAGAGCAAAACTTTGAAAAGTGGTGAAAATGAATGGTAGCTGTTCAGAAATTCGTGTGAGTTAGCTTATATAGTGTGTAGATGCTACTGTTTAGGGTTTGAAACTTCAGGGACTTGAGAGCAATGAGTTTGGGGCTGTTTTGCAAATTTGCAAATGTGTGCCCATGAGGTGTTTTGCTCGTGCATTCTTCATGAAAAGTGCATGACTGATTTCCTTTTGATGCAAGGAGAACCTTTGGATTGATCTTGGGGCAGAGGATTAACTGAATTGTGATTTCCAAGTGAACTTGCAAAATTGCTTAATGATGAATTATGGACATGTAATCCACGGGTTCACTCAATTCTTGGCTCCAAATGCTGTTAAATGAGGTGCATTAGAGTGTAGTGAGGTGAAATGGACAATTAGAAGCCATATTGATGAGTTAGAATGCATCTTGCAAGTTGTATCAAAGTGGTATGTATGGTGGAATACCAAATGCTCTTGAACTTCAAATGCTCATAACTCTTGATCTAAAAATGGTATGATCATGATCCACCACTCTTTGGAAAGAGGAGAAAGAGATCTACAACTTTGGTGTTGGGAAAAAATTCGTTTGAAGCATTTTTGATCATGAAAAGTTTGGTTGAAGTTGGTTGAAAATATGCCAAAAATAGTAACTTGAAATTATAAGTCACTTTCCAAATTTAGCAACTTTTTACCAAAGCTTGATTTTTGCAAATTGTGATCATGAAAGCCTTCCATAGACCAAATAAAGGTCTCTTGACTTGATTACCATGATGAGGAACTCTCAAAACCTTAATTTGACTTTTCAGTTGACCAGTTTGACTGATTACTTCATCTGTAAGCTACTGAACCATCTGAGGCCTTCCACAATGAATTTTTGGCTCAAAACCTATCCTTAAACTTGTTTTGACATATGAAGTACCTTGGTAACAAGTTTAAGTTAATTCCTTGAGCTTAGGACCATTAACCAAGAAACCCTAGTTTTGGTCATCAGTGTAAGAATACAAACCCTTGATTTAACCAACTGGAGAATCCCTCATTGAAATGCCCTTGGGCCACCATATAAGGATGTGAGAAGCTTATGGAGCTCATAAGAAGCTTTTGCCCTTGAGTTAAACCAAATACCTCGATCCCATGCTAAGAACCAAATGCTATGCACAATGCAAATGCAAGAAATGAAAAGAAACATAAGCCAGTTATCTAAAAACAACAAGGCAAATTTTGAGGTGTTACAGCTGCCCCTATTCAATCAACTTGATCCTGAAGGTATGATAGTGAAGACTGTCATGCGTTCCAAGGATTCACAGAGATTGAATACCAAAAGAAACCTAAAATTTGCAATCCTCAAGGGAGGGACGACTCCACTGGGGAACAAATAAAAAATGCTGCACTGTCACAACACGTACGAGTGTTGGAAACCAAAACTGTATTGAAAAGTCCTGAAATAAACACAAACGAGTGTTAGCTATGCTGGGGATGAACACGGACGGGTGTCAAAGAATCCAGGATGTCAAATATGGACGGGTATTGAGAAGATACAGGACGGGTGTAAAGAGGTTCAATACGGACAGGTACTGAAAAAGGGGTACACGGACGGGTGCCAAATGTCAATGCGGACGAGCATTTAAACAAAAGCTCAAACACGGACGGGTGCTGAAAATGATACACGAACGGGTATCAAAAGTCAATACGGACGGGTGTTGGCTTAAAAGTTCAAACACGGACGGGTGCTGAAAGAACATGGACGGGTGTAAAAGGTTTAAGGCGACCCCTCTGGGGATTGAAATGCAACACGGACGAATGTCAGAAGTTCAATACGGACGGGTACTGAAAAGGTAGTAAAATAACCTTCATCGGGAATAAATCCTGATGGGGAATGGAAGGCAACACGGATGAGTGTCATCAAAAGGTCAATACGGACGGGTATTGAAATCAAAGGTTCAAACACAAACGGGTGCCGAAGGAAACACAGACGAGTGCCAAATGTCAATGCGGACGGGCATTGAGACAAAAAGCTCAAACATGGACGGGTCCTGAAAATGATACACGGACGGGTATCAAAAGTCAATACGGACGGGCATTGGGTTAAAAGGTTCAGACACGGACGGGTGCTGAAAGAAACACGGACGAGTGTCTGACGGTAAAAATTTCGAGGGAAAAAAACGAAGGACCACCTGGACGAAGGGGTACAAATAAAATCAAGGATAAACAATCCTGGCAAGACACTCTGTCGGGGAACTGTCAAATATTGCCTAACCCAACACCTGTGGAGTAAAGATATCTTCCTGAAATTCGGCTTTCCTGACGAAGGAAAACTCAAACCTGGCTTATGCTTCAGATGCATATGTTTGAATTTTGCCATAATGCTCCACACGAAGTGGAAATGCTACGCATTTGGGAGGATGCCATGCAAACAAATGCTTATGCAATGCAAAAGGGACGTCCCAGCAAAATAAACGCTGAAGACCAGAAGCAACTCCGCTGGGGATGGCCAACTAAATTGCCACTGAAACGAAGGAAAACTTGTTGAGGAAGACCTCTCCCTGCTAGGGAAGATCACAATCACCCATTCTGCCAGAGATGGACGAAACTCCGATAAAAAATACTCGCTCTATTGGGGAATATCAAAATTCACAACTCTGCCAGAGATGGACGAAACTCCGAGAGAATACCCACTCAGCTGGGAATACCAAGATCGACAACTCTGCTGGAGATGGACGAAGCTCCGAGAGAATACCCACTCAGCTGGGGAATACCAAGATCAACAACTCTGCTGGAGATGGACGAAGCTCCGAGAGAATACCCACTCAGCTGGGGAGGGAGATGAATACTGAAGATGGAAATTCTTTCGCTGGGGACGACCAACTATTTCAGAATTTGGCTTCGGCGCCTGCCAGAAATGATTGGCCTTAAGACCTGCTGGGAATACCGCTCACCACCAGACTCTGCTTGGGGAAATGAGCTTAATCTGCTGCTGGGGAAGTAACTTTACCCTCACCCTGCTGGGTATTAGATCAAACCATTGTCGTCGAGACTATACTTTCTTACCAACTGAGGAAAGTAGACACCAGGACCCTGTGGGAATAATAACATCTTCGTCCACAAACTTCCTGTTGGAGGTACGGCAACACTCACCTTAAAGCAATTAACTTCTGAGTACTTGCTGGGGAATAATAATCCAAACACGACTGCGGCTGGGTATACAATCCTCTGTACTTTGCTGAGGAAGACGATCCTCAACGACTCCGCTTGGGAGAGAAAGTAATTGTCAACATTCACCTGCTAGGGGATAACACATGCTTCCTGACTAGCTGGGGAACAAATATCCTGCTAAGGAGGACGATCCTTAACGACTCCGCTAAGGGAATTACTTCTTTATACTCTGGTTGAGGAAGACGGCCCTCGATACTCTGATGGGGAAGAGTAATAACCTGCTGAGGACGATCAGACTTCAAAGTTGAGGGGAGCTCTACTCTACTGGGGAAAACATCCAACCGCTGAGGACGATCAGACTTCAAAGATGGAGAGAGCAACTCTACTGGGGAGGTACACCTGTCATCCTGCAAAACCAACAAAAAGTCTACGTGCAAGAATGAATACATTGATTATCAACATAGTGACTGTCGCCTAAGCAATTGCCACTGTTTTCCATCTTGTGTCATAAAGCTCAACGTTTTAGCATGTAATGTTTTTTATCAAAAATATCGGACATTTTCACAAACAAAACAGATAAAACAGAAAACAAAAGCTCTTTAACTAAAATGCAAACTTTATTGAATGAATTGGCCTGTAAATAGGCATTTACATCTGGAAGCAATTCCTGAAAAAAGGTAATTGCGCAAAAAGCAAAAGAAAATACAAATGTCGGCAATGTGGGGAACAGACATCCACCATGACTCGACTCAGCTATAACCCATATGACTTGTTCATCCGCAGATACTTTGGCCTTCGAAGACGACTAACTGGACTGATTCCTTTCCTCCGAATTTTCCAAGTGCGAACGGTGATCACAGATCGAACGCGGATCGTAGTCTTTGCTTTAAAATCCCTAACTTTTTCCTGGATCGCCCTTCTCGGGTTTTCAATCCACCGGGATACCCATTTTTGCCAAAGTTGCCTTTTCAGGTTTTCAACTTTGTGGGTTTATTTCTTTTTCCTTTTATCCCTAATTTTTGCCCGAACCTTTTCCTTTTATGGTTCGCCAGGATGCCCCATTTTTGCCTGAACCTTCTTTTTATGTTCAGCGGGTCTCTTTTATGCAAAGTATTTTTTGACTACATCCGCGTTCACAGGGGACGTAAAATCTTCGCCATCCATAGTTGAGAGTAATAAGGCTCCACCAGAGAAAACATGTCTTACTACATATGGCCCTTCGTAATTCGGAGTCCATTTGCCCCTGTGATCTGTTTGAGGAGGAGTGATCCTTTTCAGAACTAATTCACCAGCTTAAAAACACTGAGGACACACCTTCTGATCAAAAGCTTTCTTCATCCTGCTTTGATACAACCGGCCATGCGCAATGGCTTTCAGTCTCTTCTCTTCAATGAGGTTCAGTTCATTCAGCCGGGAACGCACCCACTCAGCTTCATCAAGCTTCACATCTGTCATAATTCTCAAAGAAGGAATCTCAACTTCTAATGGCAAGACTGCTTCCATGCCATACACCAGTGAGAAAGGAGTTGCCCCAGTCGAGGTGCGTACCGAAGTACGATATCCATGCAAAGCGTAAGGTAACATCTCATGCCAGTCTTTGTATGTCACTACCATCTTCTGCACAATTTTCTTTATGTTCTTATTAGCCGCTTCAACAGCCCCATTCATCTTCGGACGATAGGGAGAAGAATTGTGATGTTCGATTTTAAAGCTCTGGCATAGCTCCTTCATCATCTTGTTATTCAGATTTGAACCATTATGAGTAATGATTCTCTCCGGGACTCCATACCGGCAGATGATGTCCTTCTTAATAAACCGGGCTACCACTTGTCTGGTAACGTTGGCATACGAGGCTGCTTCCACCCACTTCGTGAAGTAATCGATGGCAACCAGAATGAAACGATGCCCGTTGGATGCAGTTGGCTCAATCTTTCCAATCATATCAATGCCCCACATGGCGAAAGGCCGTGGTGACGACAAAACATTCAGAGGAGTAGGTGGTACGTGCACCTTATCAGCATAAATCTGGCATTTATGACATTTCTGGGCGTATTTGAAACAGTCAGACTCCATAGTCATCCAATAATACCCCGCTCTCAACAATTTTCTGGCCATAGCATGCCCATTGGCATGAGTACCGAAGGAACCTTCGTGAACCTCTTCCATTAACAAGCCTGCCTCGTGTTCATCAACACAACGTAGCAAGACCATGTCAAAGTTTCTCTTGTACAACACATCATCCTTGTTCAAAAAGAAGTTTCCTGATAACCTCCTCAATGTCTTTTTATCCTTGGAAGATGCCCCAGCTGGGTATTCCTGACTCTTCAAGAAGACTTTAATGTCATGATACCAAGGCTTGCCATCTGATACCCCTTCAACTGCAAATACAAAAGCAGGTCTATCCAAGCGCATGATTCTGATTGAGGGAGCTTCATTCCAAAGATTCAATTTATACATTGATGACAACGTTGCCAACGCATCAGCCATCTGATTCTCTATCCGGGGAATGTGATGGAAGTCTACTCTGTCAAAGAAAGGTAACAATCTTCTGGCATAATTGTTATATGGAACGAGATTTACTTGACGAGTCTCCCATTCTCCTGTAATCTGATTCACCACCAACGCAGAATCACCATAAACATCGAGGTTCTTGATTCTCAAATCAATTGCTTCTTCTAACCCCATGATGCATGCTTCATACTCCGCCTCATTGTTGGTGCATATGAACGCTAATCGGGCAGTAAAGGGTATATGAGAACCCTGTGGAGTCGTAATGATTGCCCCGATTCCGTTGCCATATGAATTAACAGCCCCATCAAAAACCATCTTCCATTGAGATCCAATCTCAGGTCCTTCATCAGGCAAAGGCTCTTCACAATCCTTCATCTTCAGATACATGATGTGCTCATCCGGAAACTCAAACTTCATCGGTTGATAATCCACAATTGGCTGTTCGGCAAGATACTCTGACAACACACTTCCCTTAATGGCCTTTTGGGAAACATACTGAATATCATATTCTGTCAGAACCATCTGCCAACGGGCTATTCTACCAGAAAGTGCTTGCTTCTCAAACACATACTTGATTGGATCCATCTTCGAAATCAAAAGGGTTGTATGGTTTAACATATACTGCCTCAAATGCTTAGCGGCCCAAGCGAGTGCACAACATGTTTTCTCCAGCATCGAGTATCTTGACTCGCAATCAGTAAACTTCTTACTCAGGTAATAGATGGCGTGCTCTTTTTTACCTGACTCGTCTTGTTGACCGAGCACACAACCCATTGAATTCTCAAGAACTGTGAGATACATAATCAAAGGCCTTCCTGGCACTGGCGGCATAAGGACCGGAGGTTCCTGCAAGTATTCTTTAATCTTTTCAAACGCCTTTTGACAATTTTCATTCCACCTGACCGCTTGATCTTTTCTTAGCAACTTGAAGATTGGTTCACACGTGGCTGTGAGATGTGAGATGAACCTAGCAATGTAATTCAATCTCCCCAAGAAACCACGAACCTCTTTTTCTGTTTTCGGCACAGGCATTTCTTGTATGGCTTTTACCTTTGCAGGATCAACCTCAATACCTTTTTCACTAACAATAAACCCCAGCAATTTTCCTGATCTCACCCCAAAGGTGCATTTGTTTGGATTCAACCTCAGTCTGAATTTCCTTAACCTTTCAAATAACTTTTGAAGATTCACCAGATGTTCTTCTTCCGTCTGTGACTTCGCAATCATGTCATCAACATAGACTTCAATCTCTTTGTGAATCATATCATGAAAGAGAGTCACCATCGCCCGCTGGTAAGTTGCCCCTGCATTTTTCAATCCAAAGGGCATCACTTAGTAGCAGAAAGTTCCCCACGGTGTTATGAATGTAGTCTTCTCCATGTCCTCTGGGGCCATTTTGATTTGGTTATACCCAGAGAAGCCATCCTTGAAGGAAAACACAGAATACTGAGCAGTATTGTCAACTAACACGTCAATGTGAGGGAGCGGGAAGTCATCCTTTGGGCTTGCTCTGTTCAAATCCCTGTAATCAACACACATCCTAACCTTCCCATCCTTCTTAGGTACAGGCACGATGTTAGCAACCCATGGAGGATAATTTGTTACGGCAAGAAATCCGGCGTCTAGCTGTTTCTGAACCTCTTCCTTGATTTTGACAGACATCTCCGGTTTAGTTCTTCTCAACTTTTGCTTGACCGGAGCACAACCTTCTTTGAGTGGTAGCCGGTGTACAACAATATCAGTATCCAGCCCGGGCATGTCTTGGTAAGACCAGGCGAAGATGTCCACATACTCACGGAGCATTTCAACCAATCTTCCCTTGACACTATCTTCCAATGCAGCCCCTACTCTTACTTCCTTTCTAGCGTCCTCGGTTCCCAAATTCACAATCTCAATTTCCTCATGATGAGGTAGGATGACCCTCTCCTCTTGCATCAACAATCTGGTCAATTCTTCGGGCAGTTCACAATCTTCGTCAGCCTCTTCTTCAGCTTGATATATTGGATTGTCAAAGTCATACCGAGCTATAGCTAAGTCATGATCGGTGTCATCTGAACAAAAAGACCTGCAATGATTGATGAGGTATGTTTTATTATGATGCAACAAAAGAAACACATTGCCATTTTGATGTGGGGTTTTTAATGCATAAAAATAAAAACAGAAAGACAGAGATCAAAATATTTGAGTGTGAAAAGTCCTTTATTGATGATAAGGCAAAACATGCAACAGTTAAAAGCCCTACAAACAGAATCGCTACGTCTTGGGCAGAACGTAGGATTAACAAAATAGGAAAACAAAGCAATTACTCGAAGCCTGTCACTTGAATGACTTTCTCGGAAGACCAGTTGTGCAGACTTTCCCCTGGGACACAAGGACGGATCCAGCTATCCATGTCACAATCACTATCTCCTTCATCCTCAATGGCGTTGACCCAGTCGAAGAAAACTCCAGCGCTGGTGAAGCGGACAGGGCCATAGAATTTGGGAGGATCCTCATCTCTCTTGGATGGCTTGTATCCCAATCCATAAGTATCCTTCTTTTTCTAGACTTCAACCACCTGGCCCCACCTCTGTGAGCTACCCGCTTCAACCACAGCTTTGGCATCTCTTAACGAAGACATGGAACCCTCAGGTTGATTTACCACTACAGGCTGTATTATAGCTTCAGACTGAACAACTTCTTCAGAAACTTTCACCTTCTCAAATCCTTGGCACAACGTCTCGTGGATTTCACCATCCACTTCCACGTATTTGAAGGTTGACAGCTGACTGATCATTATGTCTTCTTCTCCGCACACCGTCACTACGTGACCATCAACCATATACTTTAGCTTTTGATGCAAAGTGGAAGTTACAGCACCTGCCCCATGGATCCAAGGACGACCCAATAAACAGCTGTACACTGGCTGAATATCCATAATGTAAAACGTTGCATTAAAGATTTCCGGTCCAACCTTGATCGGAAGCACAATCTCGCCAAAAACATATCTCTTCGAGCCATCAAAAGCTCGCACCACCAAGTCGCTTGGTGTACAAATAAGTCCTCGAGTATCCAACTTCATTAACGCTTTCTTGGGCAATACATTCAACGATGAACCAGTATCAACCAAGACATGTGACATCAGTGAGCCACGGCATTCGATCGAAATATGCAGGGCGTTGTTATGATTCCTGCCAGCAGAAGTCAAGTCAGGATCTGTAAAGCCCAGGCCATTACCCGCATTCACGTGCGCTACAACCCCTTCCAACTGATTAACAGAAATCTTTTGAGGAACTTAGGCTGCATTCAAAACTCTCAGAAGAGCATTCTTGTGAGCCTCAGAACACAAGAGCAGAGACAGAATAGAGATCTTGGACGGGGTCTGATGTAATTGGTCCACGATCTTATAATCACTTTTTCGGATGAGCCTCATAAATTCCTCTACATTTTCCGAAAAAGCATCATCAGCCGGCTTCACTGTAGATTCCACAATCACTGGAGTCTGAACAGAACCATCCATCGCCTATTTTCCTCTATCTTGCCTAGAGGTACTGGGTTGATCGTTAACCGGAGGGAGCACTCTACCGCTTCTGGTTATAGCATCAGTCTCAACTTTAACCTCTGAACTAGAACTTACTGGCAAAGTGTTCTTTAATTCCTGCTTTTGTCCATTGACAAACACCTCTGCACCATAATTCCATGGAACAGCCTTAGAACTCTCGTACGAAATGGGTCCAGCCCTTGTGATAATGACTGGAGGTGGCCTTGCTGGACCAGAAATAGTAATTGTTTTGAACGGGATGGTGATAGTGGCAACCTTCTCACTAACAACCTCTTCTAGCTGATTACCTCTGTCGAACTGTAAACAACCCTCATCAATCAGATTCTGAATACCCATCTTCAACGAATCACAACCATTAACCTTTGTCAAACAATCTGAGTAGTTCTCACTACAACCAGGATAGACGCCACCCTTCAATAATCTGTTCTTAACCACAACCAACGGGGTCTTCAGTTCCTCCACATCCATGATCAAATTCAAAGTTTCACAGTCCTCAATTATAGCATTCACCCTTGGCCCATTGTGATTAGGCATCGGGTTTTGAATAACATTGGGTCCGTCATTCGAGAAATTGATGGCTTTAGAGTCCACAAGGTCCTGCACCTTGTGCTGAAACGCCCTGCACTTCTCCACCGTGTGCCCAGGAGCACCAGAATGAAAATCGCAGTGTGCGTTAGCATCGTAGCCTCGCGGGAGTTCCCCTGTTGGTGGAGCCAGGGTACGAAGCTCAACTAGACGCAACTGCAGCAAATGTTGCAACAACTGTGCATATGACATTGGGGGTTGATCAAAATGCCTCTCCGCATTCCTCTGTCTGTTCTGATACTGACCCTGCTGCCTATTCTGATTAGCATTACCCCTTTGTTGTTGTGGTGGAGGTAACGTTGCTGGAATGGTTACTGATGCTACCTGTTGATTGTTAAGCTGGCGTTGTTTCCCTTTTCCCCTGTGGGATGATACAGCGTTGGTCTCTCCTTTCTTCTTATAATTATCAAATGGCTTCTTTCCATGTCCAGAGGACGATCCATCACCACTAGAAACCTTCCCAGCCTTAATTCCGACCTCTATCTTCTGCCCAATAGCAATCACATCTGCAAACTTGCCTAGAAAACAAGGCAAAAGCTTCTCATAGTAGTGCTTAGGCAGTATGTCCATGAACATATCTAGCATCTCTTTCTCTAGCATTGGTGGCTGCACCCTAGCCATCAATTCACGCCACCTTTGCGCGTATTCTTTGAAACTCTCATCATTCTTCTGGGACATGCTCAACAGCTGAGTTCTGTTGGGAGCCATGTCTGTGTTGTACTGATAATGCTTGATGAAAGCTGCAGCTAGCTCTCTCCAGGTACGAACATCTCTACTTTCTAGCCCCATGTACCATTCCAAAGACGCGCCAGACAGGCTGTCTTGGAAGAAGTGCATCATTAACTTTTCATCCTTAGCGTGAGCAGCCATCTTCCTGGTATAGGCCTTCACATGAGTCCTCGGGCAGGTAGAACCATTGTACTTTTCTAGTGTAGGAATCTGAATCTTGTGT
The DNA here is from genome assembly GCA_022829125.1 of Lathyrus tuberosus. Classification (NCBI taxonomy): domain Eukaryota; kingdom Viridiplantae; phylum Streptophyta; class Magnoliopsida; order Fabales; family Fabaceae; genus Lathyrus; species Lathyrus tuberosus. The sequence continues at coordinate 604,733 of JALAZF010000914.1, read as the reverse complement.
GGAATGACAACATCAGGAACCAACCCTAGGTCGTCCAAATCAATCCCCAAATCATCCTGTTTCACAACCCCTTTCAATGAGCCTCAATTAAACGGATTCTTTCATCGCTCACCACAGGAAGGGCAACATCTAAACTTCTGACTGAAAAGACATCGTCCTGTTGATCCTCAAAACGAGGGCCATGGATAGCTCGGATAGTACTTCCTTCTCCAACCACTGAAGGAATTCTGCCCTGTCCACCAGCACCAACTTCGTCCGGAGGGATATTACGGTTAATAAGACCACCGTGTAAGATACCATTTTCGTCGACCTGCGCCACCAACGGCTGAACCAGAGTTCTGAACTCGTTCTGACTTTGCACCACACCCTGCATCATTTCCATGAACTGGTCGATGCGAGCTTGCATAGCGGCCATATCTGCTTGAACTTTGTCCATCACTCTGTTTTGTTTGAGTCGAGTAGAATAACGATGAGTTGGTTGATCAATCCTGACTGAAAGAAAGAGAGAACATAAGAAAACCAGAGAAACCCAAGAGAACCTGCAATGCAAAGAATGAATATGATTATGCAAATGCAAATGCAACAAACATATTTGAACATTTCCAAGGTATATCCGCTTTGATTCCATTCCAAGCAACCGGGCCAGGGATTAGACGCAATATCGGAAAATAAATCCGACCCAGAAATACCACCGGATCCAACCACAGGAAACCAATAACAAAAATAAAAAACTACCAAGGCAAAAATATCTGAATCAAACATTCTATTATCAAGATGGAAGAATTCATACAAACAAAGTCAATCGTAACCAACGGTGATTCCATCAACAATCCTGATGGTAACCACATAAAAAAAATAGATACACAAAAAACTACAATTCTACCCCAAACAGGCTAGCCTCCACTTCTTCCAGAAGATTCAAAGTGTCAGGATGTGCCGGTCGCGATATTAGTCCTTTGATTAACCTGTTTCTCTTTGCAATCTCTTGGTTCAGCGTTGCTACTTTCATGTCTCACCTTCTTGATTCCAACTTGTAATTTGAGCTCTTCAATCTCCTTTTGGGATTCTTTCCACTTGTTGAAGAAATGCTTCCCCTTTTCTTTCGCCTTTTGCAGCTCTTTGTTTAGTACCTCGTTTTCGACTTGGACCTCACTCCACATCTCCTGATAAATATCAAGCTCGGTTTCAGTCTTAGCCAAAAGCTTCTTAGTTGTCCTGGTGGTCTGGCTTGAAGTCTCTGCTGCCATGCTGATCTTCTTGAAATGCTGAATTCTGCTATCCAGATCATTTTCTGTCTTCTTCAGACGCTCAGTCGACTCTTTGACCTGCCACTTCAGCTCCAAATTGTCATGCAAAGCTCCTTGCAGCTGACTACTCATACCAGAATTCTCTGCTCTTAATTCTTGCACCAACTTCTGTTGCTTGTTGAACTCTTCAATAGGCACAGTAAGTCTTTCCTCCACACTCTCTGGATACAAGGGAGACGCCCGATCAAAAGGCAAATAGCACTCTTCTACCCTCTTTTTCACCCATTCAACATACGGAGCGAAAGCTTGGTTATTGGGTTTCCCCAAAACAGTTTTACCTATCTTCTGTCTGCTGAGCCAGGCTTGAGAAGCTTCTTGTGCAATAGCTACACCATCAGTCATATGAAAATTCAAGGATTCTTCCAAATCTTTTCCAGCTGGAGGATCTTTTAGGGCGTATACAAACTGCCTGATAGCCAAAGACGGGTTGTAGTTAATACCTCCCTTTCTTCCGATCAAATGTGCATTAGGATACCTGCCACAGCTATGTAGAATATCAGTCCCCAACAAACCCTTATCCACCCAGAGAATGTCTTTAGCAGCTAAGCCCATCAGACGCTTACTCCACTCTAAAGAAGTCTTCGAATCCACAAAAGCACCAGATTGGGGTAAACGTTTGGCAAACCACTTGTAGAAGAGAGGTGCGCAACAACAAACCACACCACCTCGCCTTTTCTCATTCCTGTTGTATAGAGCGTAATGGAGATCACCTGACAAAGTCGGTACCGGATTCTGAGCTGTAAATATCTGAATAGCATCCGTATCGACGAAGTCAGACTCATTAGGGAATAACACAATGCCATATATACACAGAGCTAATATTGCATTGAAAGCCCTCCACCTATTCTCCTTAGCTTCCTCTCGAGCCCTCTTTACCAAGTACTCCAAATGATACCCTCGGGATTTTCCTTTCTTAGAAAAATCATCCTCCACTATAGATCTGCTCAAATAAAGAGCCTCAGACACTGCCTGGAAATCACACTCTCCTTGGGAACCACAGAAAGGAACACCTTCTTTGACAGGAATCCGCAAGATGTTGGAGTATTCCTCCAGGGTAGGAACCAACACATAATCTGGCATCACGAAGCACCTCAGGGAAGGATCATAAAACTGCATCAAGGTATGTAGCCCATTATATTCATATTCACTGAGACTCCGAACCAGGGACAGTATCCAACCATACTTCTCTTCAAAGGCTCCCAAAACTTCCGGACCAGCTATACTCTGTAAACTGCTCAAAGGACCAAGAGTGATCTTCGGAAACTTGTAGATGATGATATTCTTCTTACCCCCTCTTAGTGTCCATCCCTAAGAACGCCCTCTGATTGGAATCAAAGACTAGATACTACCTGAAAATGCACAAACATGAATGTCAGATAAATGGAATGCAATGCAGAGCACGGGATCAAGGTGTCCACATAAACTGGCTGCACTATGCTGACTGAACAAATCAAGGCTCTGTACCAAAACTCAGAATCAACAACAACCATAGTGATAACAGCAGAAAACCGGGTCGGTTGATGGTCACGGTTACCTGCAAACCTGTAAACAAACTGTCCCTCTCACATGTGGGTACTAGGATGTTCAGTATCCCGGGCTCTCAGGTCGAGAAATGATGATATGTTCACCATTTCTGGTTTGGCATCATCATCAATCGAGGAGGCCTCAACTGATTCTCCAAAAACGAAAGATCCTCAGCTTCAGAGGTTTGAGAAGCAATAGCACATTCAGCCCGAAGGATACAATGCTACCGCCGATCAAAGAGGTCGTCTGCTGATTCTCTTTCAAAAAGAAGGATCCTATGGCAAGTTCCCAGCATTGGGTCCTCGGATCGAGAGTGTACAATGGGTTTGCCACAGAAAGTGGGCTGCCACTGTCACATCCCGGGAGGAGTACCGCAACTGAGTCCTCGGGAATGGTCATCAGAGTCGACGATTCCTCCAGAGAATAACTACTGGCCTGTATCAACATACAGTAGCAGAAAGCTCCGGATAGAACCTCGTCTGATTGTAGGGATCGTGATCACCCGTACGTGGCCAACACCACGGGAGCGTCACGCCTGCCCACGCTAAAACCTAGGTGTATACTCGAGCCTGGGTATTGAGCTCGTCTCTCAGAACATCCCAACCCGCCAAACAGAACAACAGCCAGCACAGCGCAGTATATCCAGTATGACAATAATAAAATGCAATGCAGTGCAATAAAGAGCTGTAAATACAGTAAAGTAAATAAGGCAGTAAATACAGTAATATACAACGAAGCAAAGCACCACAAAAAACACCCAATGAAATAAAACAGACAAGCGCTAGGATCAACTCGCTAAAGGGGAAGGACCAGCAGTAGGTCAACCAGAGTCCCCAGCAGAGTCGCCAGCTGTCGCTCCCGAAAGATTCGCATCCAACGGTACAAACGCGAGAGTGGCGCAAAAGACACAGAGTCGCCAGCAAAGTGTATTTATCCCAAGAGAGGGGAAGGAAACACTGCGTAAACCTGAAGAAGGGAAGGAAAGAGCATGGTCACGCGACCAAGAGAACAGGTACGGGAGTCGGTTACGCGAAGGGAAGGTGTTAGCACCCAACACGTCCATCGTACTCGATGGGATCCACGCTTGCTGTCTGCATCAAAGGGTGTCGTCGTCTGGAGCTCCACTGCTACTGAACCGGCGAAGAAACGAGAACGGAAAGAATGGAGAAACGAAGAAGAAAAGAAAAAGAAGTGACTCGATAGGACGGTATCGTTGTCCTAGGCCTACGTACTCCTTCAATACAATGGGAAAGTCAGAGTCAACGTAGTTCGGACGGGAACTGTGGGGGAAGGTTGCTCGCCAAGATAATCGCTGTCTTGTGCCTACATATCCTCAATCGGACGAGAGAGAGGAATCAGAGCTGATGTAGTTCGTGGGTACGACCACGGGTGGGTAAGTGTTTTTTACGTGAGCGACGAGCTCTTTCTGAAAAAAAGAAGTTTGAAACCCAACAATCCCGAAGGATAAAAAGATTTGAATTTGTTTGGTGTTTTTTAGACAAAAGTGTCTTTTAAGTTGTTTCGCAACTTGCATTGAACCCAAGTCTTGAATATAGGAACGAATACTTCGCGCATCATCCCCAACAGGACGTACACTAGGTATCCTAGAAGAATGAGAGGAAGCCCCTCACTCCCCAATTCCCACATGGAAGGCTCGAGCGCAATACACGTTAACTCTTATTACGTGTCTTGACGGAGTTTTGAGATGAGAAGAGAAGCGACACAAAAGGAAACTCTAAAGGGAGACTAAGAATCCTAATGTTATCATACACGGAGGTCCTAGGGTTAGTGAGGTTTAGGAGAGACGGCTACCTAACCTAATGTTAATCCTACTCCAAGCTTAATCAAAAATTAAGTTGGACTAGGTAGCTCTAAGGGGGGAGAATCCAAGACTTAAACAAG